>OX422215.1:57430743-58030743 GCA_949130495.1 Sambucus nigra | reverse complement strand
ATGAATTTTTATTCATTTTTGTGTTTTTTTAAAATTTTCTAGTTATTTTAATTAATTTTCTGGAATTGTATTAATTTTCTATTTTTTATATATATTTTCTACTTTTTTTCCATGGAAAATATTGGGAATCAAACACATAAAAGATGATAAATAGAACATTTTTCCCTTGGAAAATAATTGCAATCAAACAAAACCAACAAATTTTTTCCATGGAAAATATTTCTAAGTTTTCAATTCCATGAAAGTTGATTCTCGGTGCTTATTTTCCATCTTATTTATCAAACACACCCTTAGTTTTTTGACATAAATATAAGTTGAACTATAAGACATTGTTTAATGTTGTGCCGGATAAAAGAGACAAACGATAAAATATTTTTACGTTGTACCGCATAACACATACCTTTGTAAGTGAGATAATTATAACCCATAACTCGTGACATAAAAAGAAAAAACTTATTTAGAAAATTCCTAAGACGTGGTGAACTTAGTAAAAAACTATGTGTTTTAAATATTTTAACGTGTGATTTATGCTTTTGTATACATATTGAAATTCATGTGTGTCAAACTGTCATTGTGCCACAAAGAAGGAGTTTTCACTAACAAAAAATCTTCACATTAGGGACTGCGGACAACATACCCCTAAATTGGAAGGACTCTATTCTATACAACATGGCCTGGGCCACAACACCCTTTCACGCTTTAATTCAAATTTATAAATCATTAACCCAAAACTTATAAACACAATCCTCATTGTTTTTAAAAATTGTGAAATTACATGAGGTGTCGTAGGTAGAACTATAATGACACAACTTACTATTGAGTTTTTATAAAATATCAAAAGAATATGCCATATGATATGGATGTTACATAGATGTTCACAAGTTTTATTATAATAACACATAATAAATAGATGATTTTTTTTATTGAGGTTTATTTAATTTTTTCACAACTTCAAATTACTCAAGGAGCCAAGCTCAAATCCCTCCCCACCCTTTCTCTCTCTCATACGCGCGCGCACTAAAAAAAAAACTAGTTATGATGTAGTAATTGTTTTTCACAAGTTGAACTTAATATACACATTTATTTGAGTTCAACCCATAATTTATATAAAATTTACAGGCCATCTGTTAACTATTTTGAATAAAATTGACTATTTTACCCCTCTTTATTGAAAAATAATAAAATGAATGTTATAAAATTTGAAAAATAAGATATTTTATTATTATTTGGGGATAGAAAATAGTTTTTTATCAGAGAATAATTAAAAAATAGTTTTTATTTTTATTATATCCCAGTTGTTTTTAATTTTTCAAGAAAAAAACTAGAATAATAATTTTAATAGTCAACATAGTGTAATACCCCGTACTTTTGGCTATATTTATTTTTGGGATTAATTAATTAAATGCATACTAATTGGAAATTAATCCGGGTTAAAATACTAACGAGATGCGAGTTGGTATTTGATTATGTGCATACATGTTTTGATATATGTATTTGGTATTATGAAATTTGTCGTGAGATTTATATACGGCATTTTAGAAATTTTGTTGAGACGCGTGGGACCGCCGCGTCACGGTGAAATATTTTGATAATAAAAGTGAATTTTAAAATCTATAATCCGTATGGTCGTTTTGAGTGCGCCAACGCGTCCGGAAGGGTCGAGATAGTCAGAAAACACTAGCCGGGGGTATAGTTTGGGTCCCGGGGTATTTTTAGGCCATACCGGCAACTTAAAGGGTATTTTGGTAATTTTACATTTTTAGGAATTAAAAAGTGACGAAAATTAGAGATGTAAATCTGATGTGGATTAAACCCACTAAGCCCACTAACCATCCCATATTAAACCATTAAGCTACGGAGGTTATCTTTAGGTTTACAACTTTCTCCAAAACAAACCCTAGCCACCTTAAGCCACCATTGGAGAAGGAGCTTGGAGAGAGGAAATTCTGCAGAAAAACATCATCAAACCTTCACCAAAGTCAGAAATCAAACCAAGGCAAGTGACTTTATTCCATTTAATTTCAGAGAATGTCTTTTCCATGTTAGAAATTGGGGAATATCAATTGTTCTTGAAATATAATGAAAACCCATGTAGTTTAGATCATAGAACTTGAGAAATTTGAGAAGGATTGCATGTAGAATGATAGGTAGATGTTCTTACTGATGATATACATGATTGGAAAGAAATTAAAACGGATTTTGTTGGGTTAATTCATGAATCAAAATGTTAGGGTTCATGTTCTTGAGATAATTGGGGAAAAGTGTAGAAATTCATATGTTGATTGATGTTAAAGAGATTTAATCCTTGAAAAACATGTTAGGAGTTGACTTGAATATGTTTAGGATCAATTAGAAACCATATAACGTTGTTGGGATGAACTTTGGAGGAGATTAGAGGTGTTAAAATGGTTAAAAACGAATTAGGGAAAAATCTGGGCCGAAACTGGTCAGTCGTTAGAAGCAGTCCCCAGGTCGTTCGAACGAACTCGTTCGAACGAGCTTCTAACGAGTTGACCAGTCGCTGCTAACGAGAATGGATTTCGTTCGATATCTCGTTCGAACGAGATATCGTTAGAAGGTACAGTTCGTTCGAACGAACTGGGACCTCGTTCGAACAGCCTCGTTCGAACGAGACTTCTAACGAGTTGGCAGAGGAATCTCGTTCGAACAGTCTCGTTCGAACGAGACTTCTAACGAGTTGACAGTTTGGTCCTTTTTGGACTGTTTTGATTTTTGGAGTCTCGTAAGCTTGTTCGAGGACATAGATAACATTCCGATGATGATGTAAGGATATAATTGGGACATTTGGGTATTTATGATAAGGAATTTACATACGAGAGTTGTATTACATGGACGGTTTGGGTTGAGACGTGAGTGTCTACTACGACGTGAGAAATTATGGCGCGTATGATTACAAACCGGAATAGTACAAATTGTGATAATTATAGTTAGTACGAGAGTGCAATATGTACTACGATTAAAATACGGTATTACTAAGATGTGTGTTTACTTAGTATTGGTATATGGATTGTGTGTATGACATACCTACCATACTTGCTATCACAGGAGGTTGCGTTCGCTTAGGACCCTCTAATCCTTGTGTGCCTACGGGGGGGATATAGACTGGTACCTCGATGAACATAGGTCAGAGAAAGACTTATTGGGATATTAATAAGTCCGCTGATCGTGGGAGCATAGGTATGTACGTGACCCATGTGATGTGACTGTGTTCGCCTCCACTATTTGTGATTTGTGTTATCTGAACTATTCCTGAGAGATTCGGAATATGTGATCCTTATGTACGTGATGTACCGGGATGGATAGCAGAGTATGTGTGCACCGCAGCTTAGTTCTCGGGGTGCTTGTATTGTATATTTATGATGTGAATAATATACACTTAATTAATAAGAACATTCATGTTAATGTTGTATAAATAATTACGGTATTATTTCGAGAAACATAATGAGTTAGCTGATAGAGAAATATATTGCATAATTGAGCATCTGAGTTCACATTAAATCCCTATCTAATTACGAGCGTTACATGTTAATAGCACCGGGTAATAAGGGTAGGAACTATTACAGTCTAGCTAGTTATGATGTCACTTAGCTAGTGGTTTATATCGTTGTAGATGGGTACTTACGTTAGGAGTGCGCAGTTAGACGAGAGGTGAGAATATCATGTGAGTGTACGTCCTAACGTGTACTTTGCATTTAATGTTTTAAATGTTTTTAAAGCACTTGCAGGTTTTTAAAATATAACTCCACATTCGGGCTCTGACCCGTTTGCTTTTCAAATCTTTTTCTTGTAACCATTTTAGGTGCCCAGCCACAAGGACACCAAGCATATGATACTCATTCAGGTGACGAGCTGTGGCTGTTTGTGGAAGCTACAGGGATTTGCTTATAGGCGCTTCTATCTTTTGGATTCCAGAGTCACTATCTATCAGTTGTAGGGCATGTTGCCCATTTCTATTTAGAGACATCTTTTACATTTCAGTTTTCAAACTTTAGTATGTATTATTTCAGTATTCGGTTATTTATTTCGGTTATGGGATTGTAGTGAGGAGTTTTCCTCCAGACTTTATATTACTCTATTGTGATGGTTATTCATTTTACTTCAGTATGGTGAATTGTGTTATTTATTTCTTCATTACACTTGTTGCATGTTAATCAGACTTAAATTAAAATTTGGCACTTACTTTTTAAATATTAGGTGGTTAGTAATAATAAAATATTTTCGACAGTGATGCTATTAACTGAGCCAACTTGGCATTTTGAATTAATTTAATTAAGGAGTAGCTACCCGGTATTTAATTAGTCGGGATGTCACACATAGTTTTTTTATTTATAAAAAACTCTTTTTTTATTTTAATTACAGGAAATAATAAAATGAATGTTATAGATTCGTGAATGGAGAAAAATTGATGTCTTAGATTCGTGATTGGTTAGCGCGTGAATGGAAATAATAAAATGAATGGAGAAAAATTGATGTTTTAGATTCGTGATTGGTTAGCGCGCTGAATCGGACTCACATTCATTAAAAAATAAATGGCTTGACTACGGTGACTTATTCTCAAGCGCCTTATTTTAATGAATGTGAGTCCGATCCAGAGAGTTAACCAATCGCGAATCTAAGACATCAATTTTTTCCCCATCTATGTAATATAATTGATAAATAAAAAATTTCCTGTTATGTTGGTCCGCGCTAGGGGCACTAATCAATTGTGAATCTAAAACATCAAATTAAACATTTTTAATTAAAATTTAAAAAAGAGTTTTTATAAATAAAAAAAACTTTGTTGTTTATAAAAATTATTATTCGAGTTTTTGTTTTGAAAAAATAAAAGCAACTGGGATAGAATAAAACAAAACTATTTTTTAATTATTCTCGGATAAAAAACTATTTATTATCCCCAAATAATAATAAAATAGCTTATTTTTCAAATTTTATAACATTCATTTTATTATTTTTCAATAAAGAGGGGTAAAATAGTCAATTGTATAAAAAATAGTTAACAGATGGACTAAATTGAGACAAAATGAAAGGTTGAAGATGAAATTGAAAAAAAAAAAAGGAAAGAGACGAAATTGAACCAATTTGAAAGGTGAGGGACTAAATTGAGACAATAAAAAGGTAAGAGACTAAATTGACACCAATAGAAAGGTAAGGGACTGCTGGGGAACTTTACTCTAAGTATTTTATCTACACACACCCACCCCCCCCCCCCCCCCCACACACACACAGATATATATATATATATATATATATATATATATATATATATATATATATATATATATATATATATATATATATATATATATATATATATATATATACAGTACTGCTCTTGTGCGGACTAGTCCGCATCTTACGAGTGCGGATCAGACAGCTGTCACCTGACGGTGAGCTCAGAAAAAAAAAGAGCGTGCTTATAATTTAACCGATAATTTCTAGGCTCACCGTCAGGTGATAAGGGGTGGCAATTCGGGTTAGTCGTGTCATTTTCGGGTCGCGTTGATTTTTATTTGGGTATAAGTTTTGGATACTCTTAAATCTATACAAGCTAATCGTGCCATGTTCGGGTCATTTCGGGTTATTACCATAAACGGATTATCGTGTCAAAAATTGTCCCCAGTGTTCAGTCCGCACTCTTAAAATGCGGATTGCTCCGCACAATAATAATACTATATATATATATATATATATATATATGGCGAATTATTCCGCATTTTAAGAATACGGACCGAACATGTGTCATATATACCAAAAGCATATATATGACACATGTTCGGTCCGCAAATGCGGACCGGATATTGGGCGAATTATTCCGCATTTTAAGAATACGGACCGGATATGTGTCATATATATGCTTTTGGTATATATGACACATGTTCGGTCCATATTCTTAAAATGCGGAATAATTCGCCTTATATATATATATATATATTATTTTAGGAGAAATCCCGAGTATATTCTTGTACCGTGGGTCATTGATGTAGTCAATGTCGGCTTTTCACTCCTTATCAGTCACCAAGGTTTTCAGTATATATTAAACCTCCCACTGGGTACCATGATATGTTTATTTTCAATTGAGTTCAGTCTTTTCCTTCACCTCAATCTTTGCTTCTTAGTTCTTCACCTTTTCAAGTTCAAACTAGTTGTTGTTTTGTAATTATGGGAAGAAACGTTGAAGAACGGGTGGTTCTACAAGGAGAATCTCAGGTATTTAACTATTTTTTTTTTCTATTTTGTATCATTGAAATTTTCAAATATTGCCTTTATTTTACGCTGCATCTTGAGAAGGGGGATTAAATGAAAATGAGTTGGTTTTCTCTCGTTTGGTTGCCAAGAAAAATAAGGTTTTGTTTGATAGCATCCATTTGTTATAGATATGTAAACTTTGGTGGCACAATTCTTCCTGGAAAGTGTCCCGCCTTAACTACTGTGTAACTTGTTAAAGATTAATTTTTATTTTTATTTTCCCACGTACCTTAAAGAATATGTCTTAGGTTGCCTAAATAAACACATTATTTCCATAAAAATATTAGCATGTACGATATTTTTTTTTCCATTTTTCCAATCAAACGCACCCGTCTTTGATAAAAAAAATGGAAAGTAATTTTTATCTTATTATAAATTTTGCCATTGAAAAAAGGATCAAATATTGAAAACTACCTCACACATTTTCTATTACACATTTAGTCAAACCCTTCTATTTTGTACAAAAAAATCTCTTATTCAATGTTTAAAGGTTCACGCCAGCGACATGGTGAAGGACTTTTTGAAGCAAAATAAAAAGACTTGGACTAATGAGTTATTAAAATATGTTCAAGAGACTATTTGGTATATTCCCTTTGAAAAAATTGTTAAGCTAAAATTTGTTCCTTACCTGTGTAAAATGATAAAAAATAATCACGTTATTTTGTGGACTCCTTTTATTTCGTACTTAAAAGTCCTTTAAATACCCATTTAACTAATATTCTTTTATTTTTAACGGTCCGCGCAAGCAGCACGGTGAAGGACTTTTTGGAGCAAAATAAAAACGCTTAGACTACTAAACATGTATTAAAAAATATTCGAGGGAGTATTTGGTATACGCTCCAATGTTCTTTAGGGCGAGAAGAAAAGTTAAAAATATGCAAAATTATCTTACTTTAACAACCTGGGTGAGTGGAAAATATTTTCAAGACAAATTTATGCAATCATGCACGTCAAAATCTAAAATTTATGAAATTAGTATCTTCATGGCTTATGTTGTCAATCAAACACATCCTCATACAAAAGAGAGGAAGAAGGCAAGTTTTTTTTTTTTTTAGTATATTCATAATTACCCCATTTTGAGCTTAATACCTCACACTAATAAGACTTTCGAACATTTTTTGTCGCTAAATATCATCTCATATCACTTTTTGTAGTAAAATTTTCACATTTAACGACGAAAAATCTACTAAAACCAATAAAAATTAGTTAAAGATACCACACTCAAAACACTGTGGATGTATTAAGACAAAAAAATTCCTTTTTCCTTCTTTTCTTCAAGTTTCAAAATATCTTTTAGAAGAAAAAAGAAAAAAAATATACTGAAAGCACAATAAATTACAACATATTTATTCATTTCCCTAGTTTTTCCCTTTCTTTTTGTATCAAGGGAGAAAATGATTCAATTTTTTGTTTATTTTTCTTCATGTTGGGTCACCAATTCCTTGTACCAAACCAATGGAGTCATTTTTTAATAGACCCTAAAAAATTTAATTCATTAAATTTATTTCTTACATATGATTAGGATGGGGTAGAAGGTGAACTCAGAGAATCATTGATAGCCTTTGTACCCAAATCACCAAATCAAAACAGCAGACCAAGCAGCATGGTTATGAAGGTAAGCTCAGATTCTTCTTTTCACTCTATTATATTCCTCTATGTTCTGTTTTAATATTTTAGAAATATACAAAGAAAACGAAAAAAAAAATTACGTTTTTTTTTATCAAGGTGTCTAAAGATTCAATACTTGTACTAAAGTTTCAGAGGGTCTCCTCTCCTCAACATGGTAGTTCTAATTTTTATTTTCTTTTGTTCATTTTATAGTTGTACGAAATTTCTCCAATACATATTTCCTACCAATTTTTTTTGTTTGAATATTTGTAACCTATGCCAATTAGAAATTTCTCTGGATTTTCTAATATTAAAATTTTTGTGTTCTTTTTCAGAAAAAATCCGAATTTTTATGATTTCTGATATTGAAAACTTTGACATTTCTTAAAATTCCAATACGAAATCTGGAATCGACATATTTTTATCGTCAAACTTTTTTTCTTCTCCAAAAACCCAGATTATGATTTTGATTGGGCTGAAAAGTCGCCCTGAAAGTGAAAACATAAAAATATTAGTGGTGGTGTTTTTTTTCTTTAAAGAATGTAAGTAAATAATATAGATGTGAAATTGATTTAACCTTCCTATAAACTAAAGCAAGACAAACACAAACCATATGACCATGTTATGTTCTAATTTGTTTTTTGGTTTGAATCAATTTTGTGACAAACAGAAAGCCCACACCATTTTTCCAGCCCACTTGGTAGCCGAAGCCATATCAACACTCCACGGGCTTGATCTCCGATGGTCCGGCCCAATAACACCGTCCGAAATGCAATACGTACAACAATACATATATGCTAAATACCCAGAATACTGCAATGGCCTTGTGGACGAGAGCGAAAAAATTGGCCTCTACAGTCTTTGTAGTATTAACGACCAATCTTCCGAAATTACCCCCGACGAAAAGCGAAAATCCCCAAGAAATAAAGATTTTTCCTCTTTTAGCAACCACACTTCTAATTTAGACAAAACCCAATTGGAGCCTTCAAAATTGCTAGATACACTCACCAAAAAATCTTCATTTGAGGGGAATTTCATTTCCATTCCAGAAATCCAAGCCCGGAATAGAGCCTTACAACATTGCGGCCTATCAGAAGATGAATATTTAGTTCTATATACACCCACCATTAAGGAGGCCATGATGATGGTTGGTGAATCATACCCTTTCTTTAAAGGAAACTATTATTTGACCATTGTTGGTGAAGAAAATGATGGCATAAGAGAATTTGTATCCTATAAAGATTCCAAGGTTATTGCTGCACCTGAGAGTTGGTTGGATTTGAGAATTAAAGGGTCACAACTTAGTCAATATTTTAGGAGGAAGAGTAAAATATGTCCCAAGGGGTTATTTGCTTACCCGGCTTATGTGAAGGGGACTCGTTATTCTATGCATTGGATATCGGAGGCGCATAGGAGCTCGTGGCACGTTCTCTTAGACGCCACGGGATTGGGCGATGGGAAAGAGAGGTTGAGTTTAGCGCTCCATCAGCCGGATTTTGTGACGTGTTTGATTGATAATACGCATGGTCAACCATCGAAGATCACCTGCCTTTTAGTCCGGAGAAAATCATTTGATACTACAATACCTTCATCTTGAGTTCATTTATTTTTTTTGGTTTATTTCAATTTGGGTCATCGTTTATTTGTATTAATCTGGATTAACTCTCAAAATTTTCTTTTTTGGTTTTTCAGCCCAAAGTGACAAAATTTGATACACTTCGTTTTATTTTGTCTCACCAAAAAAGTCATTTGAGGGGTCAAAGATCAAGGAGTAAAAACTGAGAGTATACTAGATAACACAAATAAATAGGGGCTAAAATAAAAATTATATATATATATATATATATATATTCAAGCTAAGGCTATATTAAGCTTGAGCTCATGTATGAGAAGTCTTGTATGTGGGTGAATAATGAGTGTATATAAAATCTTCTTTGTTTTTGTATGAAGAACGCCAAATCCTTCCCATTTTTTTATTGAGTCTTGATAGGGAGACCTTTTTGGTGACCCCTTGTTTTAAAGTGTTACCTAACATTACTCTCTTTTATTTTATTTTTGAATTTCTTCTTGTCTATGGGAAATGGACTTTGTTACAATCTCATAAATAATATGGGAAGTCCTTACATGTCATAATAAGATCATGCCAAGAGACTTAAAGTTAGGAGCTAATGGAATTTTAGTTTTAGTGCTTGTTTGATTTAAGATTCTAATTTTTCTGCAAGCCCAAATATATGTATTTTTATAACATGATTAAGGCCTAATAAAAAAAATCCAAATTAGAATATGCATCTTTAGGTTTTCATTTAATGCTGGTTATGTGTATAGAACATTCAACTTTATTTTTGTAGAAATAGTTTCCGTTTTATAAACAAGAATTCTATGCCAACTCATTATTATGACACAAAGTGGTGAGACATAGTGACGTCACACTGAGATTAACTTGTGTATGGACTCCACTATTGTTGGACATAGACACGAATCAATACGGATGCAACACGTCAATGTATCGAAATCACGAGTGAGTGCATAATGATTCTTTTTTAAAAGATGATTTTATATTATTAAAAATACAAATTCTACCCTTTATTAAAAATAAAGAATTGACTATAAATCAATGCTATAATTGAAAGACAATTAACCTGTCTTTTATAAAAATAATTCTTATTTCTTTTGTCCTTAATAATTTTTTAAAATACCTTGTTTTAGCAATTGTTTTTTCTTTACAAATAGTGTTTCGAGTTTATTTTTGCTAAAAAAGATATGTTTTATTGAAAAAATATACTAATGCTAGAGTCTTTTCAAATATTGGACCATGGATGTCATCGGACTTTCGATCATTAGATTTCAACCATTGGTACTCATTCGTTGAACTACATATTAAAATTTTCCTTATCTTTTTGTTGAGTTTTCAGTCATTTTTATTGTTTTATGTTTTTCATTTTTTATTTTCATAAAAATATATAACTCTCTGCATACTCAATTTTTTAGTGTTACACTACAAAATGGGTTTGTTGTATTAATATAGCAAATGTAATTTTGAAGTGAAAAAATTTTCAAATATAATTTTGTAATTTAGCAACAGAGCGACGATAAAAAGGTGATAAACAATAGTCTAACGGTATAGGGGATATATTTATAAAGAAAACTAAATGATAAAATTGATTTTTAAAAAAGTAAACAACTTAAATTGAGGAAAAATAAAATAGGAACTATTTAAAAAAAGAAAAGTTGAATGTCCTTTCGTGGAGTTGCCTACGGGTCTAAGATAATGAAGGGGATCCTCAGTTATTTTTTTAAATAGGTAAAAGGTAATTTTCGGTATTGAATAATTTTACGGACTAATATTATAATAAAATCATTGTGTGTCCTATAGATATAGTAAATTATTAGCAAGTTCTTGTTTTACATTCCCTAATCCAAATATGTATTAAAGGGACAAAAGGCCCAATAGTTTATACCCAATTCACTCAAATGTTGTTTTGAGGCAAAAGAGCAAAAAAAAAAAAAAGAGCAAAAACCTTAATGAAACATATGAACTTAATGTCACATCCCAATTAACATCCAAATCCTAATTCTCTTAATGAATATTGAATGAATCAAATGAAAAACAATATGTAATAAAAAAACAACCCAATTTATCCCTAATTATATAGCCCATTGGAACGTAACAATCATGTAATTATTTGTTACAACACTTATTAACAATAAACAATTCACATCGTTCTTGAATAATAAAACCCTCAAAAGAAAAAACATTAATGTTGTGAAATAAAAGGACATAGAGAATTTAGTGGGAGAGCAAACTTCATTCCATTAGGATCTCAATACTCAAGAAATATCATCCCTAATTATACTATAGAATAAGGCATCCCAAAGGACCCCTTCATAAATGTGGGAACAAGTGAACATCTTCCAAGATATATTTTACTAGGTTATATCCCCGCACGATATGCGGACGCTATGAATAGGATGTATATAGTTTGTGTAAAATTCTTAGTACCGAAATTCATTTTTGATGATTTGAGATAATATTATTCCAATTCACTTCGAAGCTGATTAAAATTTGGTAGAAGTATAGAAATTACCTTTAGTCAAAAGAGTAATATGTTCATTGAATTACGTAGTCTATATGAAAGATTACTAGAGAGGAATAGCATTTATAAAATCCCATTACATTTAGGTACTCATATATTAGATATGTGAAAGATAGAGTAAACAAAAGATATGAAATGTGGAAATGAAATATATCATTTGAATGAATAATAACTTGGACAAAAAGCTGTGGGGGGAAATAAAATTTTGGAATGTATATCATTTATTAAAGTGAATCAAATATTCAAAGTTTTATAAATTAGAGAAACATAATGGAATGGAATTGATGTAGTCTCTTATCATGTATATCTTCCCATTGCACGAAATCACGCTTGGATGTTTGAAGCGATTAGCTTTATTCTGGTAGAAGCCAATCAGAACGTTTAAAGTTAGAGTTGGAAGTGAGGTTTCAGAATTTGAAATTGTAAATAGAACTTATGATTAATGTATATGTTTGACTGATTGAAATTGGATAGTGTAATTACCTGAAATATTAATGGTATGGGATTTTGATCATGATGTAAGTCTATGGCGAGTCCATTATTTTCTCCCTGCAAAGTAAATATATTTTGTTCAGTTGTAAATATTCAATACATGCATCTTTAGAATAATTTTTGGGCGAGATTAAAAGTGCTTACTCAATAGAGAGGAATCGAGTATTTTTATTTGATGAATTTGGTGTGGCATCAGTGTCCTCATCGGAGTGAATAGTGACTGATGTTGGTGACCGTTTATGGCCCTCATACATGATGTGTATGAGGAAAAAATATTTAATTGAATGAAAATTAACTATCATACATGAAGTAGAATTTACTTGAGATTTGGTTGTGGTGATGGACTTCTATTCCGATTTTGTGGCTTCGTTGGAAATTTTTGTGACTGTGTAGCTACGGTTGCCATGCTTAAAGTTATACTTATCAAGCTTGATGTGGAAGATATATGTTTTTCTCACAATTTTATTGAGGACTGTAGGTACTTTTATATGATTATGGTCCTGTATATGAAAATAATGATAAAATTTATAAAAAATAGATATTAAGTGGATAAATAATTTTACTTGAGGCAATATTTTTTCAATTGCGCTACACAGATGCGTAACATGGATGTGAAGAATTTTCTCTGCTTCTTTGTCAAAAATCATGAAAGAAGTTGAGCCCGTTGTGTCCTCGACTTGAATAGTCAAGCAATATCTTCGTGTAAATAAAATAAATTAGGTTATGAGATGTTTATATATGAGTATATGCAAAAGGAATCCGTACCGTGGTTTAGAGAATTTTGTTCAGTATTGTAATGATCGCACTAAAATGTTGTAGATAGTGGGTTACACTTTCCATTGCAACCGCTGCAGGATAGGTAGTACCAACCATATTGTGTATCACGCTCGATGATCTTGGCTTTGCACGAAACAAATATGGTCTATAGTTGTATAAGATGTTATTTTTTTGTTGTAATGTTAGTAGTTAATAAATTGTATATGTATTGAAATTAGTATCTAAGTTTGCATACCTCCAACTTGGCATTGGATTTAATTGCAAAAATGTCTTCTATTGTTTTTATTTTTGGCTTATTATCAGATGTTGTTGATCTCAAAACTTCTCATCGAAATATTGTACAATAATTTCACATTTGTCAATCTAACAGGGTATATATTTATAAAATAAATATTTAGGAAACAACTTTTGTAATGCATAACCTTTTCTTCAAAGATGAAACTTCTGGAATGTCTAGGTTGATGTAATCTTTGTTCGTATTCGTTGTTGAGAGTGAGTAAATACCTATTAAAAATGATATCATAAAGTATTTCAAAGTTAAGTTGTCTGTTATGAAATCATAAATACAACTTTAGTATAAATAAATAACTGATGTTCATAAATAAAATGATATATATAAAAATATGTATGCATAAGCTATAGTTAAGTGGAATGAATTATCTATAAACATACCTTTGAAGTTTATCTACTATACCTATCACAGATTTACATAAGTGTTTAGGATTTTTGTGTCATTCCAAGCATTCTTTTTCGGTTACCCCATAAACGAAACAATAGCAACTGTTTACTAAAAATAATAAGGTATGGTACTTAAGCAGCCATATAAATTGTAGACAGTGATATGTGAAAGAACCAATGCTTGATGTATTTTAAGATGTCAGAAATATTGATATGCCCGAAGTGTAACCTCGGCCCAAAAACACCAACCTCGACCGAGATCATGGCCGACGTTGGACGAGTCTTGGGCACGCGATATCAGCCCTCGGTCATAGCAAGGTCGGCCAGGGCCGACACTACCATGAGCCTCTCCAAGGGGCGTCACAAGGACCAGTAGCATTCTCGTATACCTTGGGATGGCAACCTTGGCCATACATAAGCCGAGATCGCAGGAGACCACCAGCAACTTCATCAAGACATCAGTCGATACTCCAAACACTCCAGCTCAGCTTATTCCCAGGCCGACCTTGCCCATTGTCTCGGTTGGGATTAGGCCAAGACCTCCATGGAACACTCGGACTGAATAGGTACCTAAACTTACCAACCTCGGCCTCCCCCAGGCCGAGGTCATACCCCAGACACGATAGCCAAGCATCTGCTGACATTTTGATAAGGGCACGTGGACACAAATCAGTTATAACAAGATTATTCCCCACACGTGGGGAGAATATTGCATCATCATTCTCTACATGTGACAGTGACAGATGGCTTTCCCATATTGGTGAGGCAAACACACACATGCTCATTGCATGCATGGGGGGTACATTACACCCCCTAGGTACTATATATAGAGGTCATCCTCTACCTTGCAAAAGAGCCCCAGATATTCAACCCTAGCTGAAACTCTGTCTAGATACATAGTAGAGAGAGAAAGCTTGAGAGATTGTATCCATGGCCATTAGTGCCTTATTGCAGTGAGGTTATTCACACACACACAGTGGACGTAGGCCAAATTAGGCTGAACCACTTATATCCTGGCTCTCTCCCCTCTTCTCCTCACCTCATTCTCTTACCTTTTACATAACTGTGCTGCCAATGTTGTCCTTAGATTGAGATTGAAAACACCTTATCTGGTGGTGCTAATTGCAGCATCATCATTTTGGCGCCGTCTGTGGGAACGAGAAGCTATCTATTCCTCTTTTTTTGCTTAACTTCACTGGAGACTCTGGTGGTGAACCAGGCCTCCCCCCAGCGCGGAGCTGCTTCACCATTGAAAGAGGTCCTTTGAGGTACTAAGCTCACCTGCTACTCAAGCTCTATAGTGTTAACATATGGCACCAGACTTACCGCCGCCTCTTCCGCCACCCGGGGGTGGAGGGCCTAGTTCCAGTAAGGCGCCCCCCCAGTCCGAAATGGCGGAGGTAGCCGCAGCCTTGAGATCTTTAGCTGCAACACAACAAGCCATGAAGGAGAAATTTGCACAGCTCAGCCAAACTATGATGAGGCCACCTGGAGTCTCACCGGACATGATCACTCCGGCGGCAGTTCAGCCTCATCCTAACGCCAGGGGACCACCCCAGTCACCAATGAAGGACTAGCCTGCACCCCAACGGAGGAGGGAAGTTGCTGACCCTAGGCGCTTGCGCTTGGGGAGGTAGGGAAACCCTTGCCCAGAGGACAAGTATGATGATCTAGAGGCGAAAGAAGCCCCGGAAGACTGCTGGGAGCCGTATGAGGTGGCAAATAACACTGTACGACCTCTTAGGCAAAGTCAAGGTTGTGTCGGCCGAAGAAGTGAAGAGGCCCAACAAAGAGGGTCAGCCTTTGATAGGTTGAGAAGAGTGTCGGCCTTTGAGAGATTGGGCCCGATTAATGACCTAAGACAGAGACTGTCGAGATCAAGGAGCGCAGTAGGCTCTCAGAGAGGGAACAGGCAGGGTCGGCCAGATCAAGGCCGACACTGTGAAAGAAGAGGCAGGGAACAGGAAGAGGTCAACAACCGACATGTCACGGAAGGGGAACCCTCGGTCCATCCCAGGGAGGTGGCAGGGGATAACCTTGGCCAAGTCGACGGCGGAAGACCATGGAATGATTCTATCCAACGCCTTGAGGAGAAGATATGAGACCTCATTAAAAGCAGGGACCCATTACAAAAGGGGTTACTCAGAGGGCTACCCATTTGTGGCAAGGATAGTGGGATTCCCAACCCCAGCTAAGTTCAAGCCTCCTACAGTGTCTCCCAAGTATGATGGCAACACTAATCCTGTACATTATATCGAAATGTACTAGTCGGCAGCAGACATCTACTTGATACCCGATGAGATGAAGTGTAGGGCCTTCTCTGGGATCTTGACAGGGGCAACACACAGTTGGTTCACCTCCCTTCCGAAGAACTCAATTGAGAACTTCAAAGGCTTGGCTGAGCGATTCATCCACAACTTCTGCTTTGGGGTGAGGCCTCAAAAGATGACTACCCACCTGCTGTATGTCAAGCAGGCCAAGGGTGAGAGACTAAGAGACTACATAGAAAGATTCAACAAAGAAAAGTTGGAGGTCGAAGATTATGAAGAGAACATAGCCATGACCGCCCTTATAGGAGGTCTCTAGAAGGGGAAGCTATTGTGGAAACTGGCGGAAGAGCCCCCTAGGTCTATGGCGGAGCTGCTGGCAACCGCAGGGAAAGTAATGAATGCGGAAGAGGCAATGGCCGCCAAGTATGAGGATGAGAACCGCGGTGGTAGTGGAAAGTCCCAAAGCAAGAAAGATGGGAAGAAGAGGTCGGGTGATGACAAGTTTGCTCACTATACACCTCTGACTGTAAGCTGCGAGCACATCCTCAATGAGATTAAGACTGACAGGACTCTGAGATGGCCGGAAAAATTGAAGGCCCCACCACATAAGAGGAACAAAAACCTATGGTGTGAGTTCCATCAGGATCATGGCCATGTCACGGATAGATGCTTCGCTTTAAAAGATGAGATTGAAAAGATGTTGAAATCTGGAAAGCTGTGGAAGTATGTGGATGGTAAGGCTCCAAGGGGTGGAAGAGATGACCCTAAGAAAAGGAGAAATGACAAATGCCGTGACAATGTCCCGGCCAGAAGAGACGATGATTCAGAAGGAGATGACGAAGACGATCCGAATCTTCCGTCGAAAGATGACAACACCCCGGTGAAGAGGGTCGGTACGATATCCTTTGGTGTTGACACCATATGTGGAGGATTTGCAGGAGGTGGCTCTCAAGTAGCTGATAGGAAGGCTCACGTAGTAGAGGCCAGGTCAGTGGCCAAGCTTGAAGTTGCGAATCTAACGTCTTCCGATACAGTGCAGAAGAGGAAGAAAGTAGACATGGACACCCTCGTAGTTGGGTTCTCCAGGCTCGACTTCAAGGGTATCTTAGCCCCCCATGATGACCCTCTGGTGAAAACAACAAGGGTGCATGGGTGCGAGGTGCAGAGGATCCTCATAGACGGGGGGAGCTCAGCGGACGTAATGTTCTGGCCTTGCTTCAAGAGCATAGGTCTTAGCAGAGCAAGGCTGAGGCCCTATCATCACCCATTGATAGGCTTCAGTGGCGAAAAGGTCCACCCCTTGGGCATATATGAGATGAACGTACGGATGGGTGATGAGTGGCCTAAGAGGCGGATCAAAAAGATAATTTTTTTTGTCATGGACGAGAACGTGTTCTCGGCCTATAACCTCATCATAGGAAGGGTGATCCTTAAAGAGTTTGAAGTTGTGCCGTCGACGGTCCATCAGATGCTAAAATTCTCGACTCCTTATGGAGTAGGGGAAGTGCAAGGTGACCAGACCACAGCGCGAGAATGTTACTTCAACTCGGCCGAAGAGAGAGAAGCCCATAAGAGGGCAACCACCACTTATAGCATTGACACTCTTGACCCAAGAGATAAAACAAAGTTGAAGAAGGGAGAGGCCGCGAAAGAGGTAGAATCCATCGTCCTCAATGAGGACGAGCCGAAAAAAACTGTCCAGGTCGATAAAGCCCTAGAGCCAGGAACCAAGGAAGAGCTGATAAACTTCCTCAGGAGGAGACAGATTGTCTTCGCATGGAGTCACGTAGATATGCCTGGCATCGACCCTGAGGTGATGAGTCACAAGCTCAACCTAACCAGAGATGCCAAGCCTATCAAACAGAGACGAAGAGTCTACTCTAGGGAGAAATACGACGTCATACGAGAAGAGGTCAAAAAGTTGGAAGAGGCCGAGTTCATAAGAGAAGTTACCTATCCGGAGTGGCTTTCAAATGCAGTCATCGTGCCTAAGGCCAATGGGAAGTGGAGAATGTGTGTGGACTTCACTGACCTGAACAGATCTTGTCCAAAAGACAGCTATCCCTTACCTCAGATAGATCAGATGGTGGACGCAACGGAGGGACATGAGCTCGTGAGCTTCATGGACGCGTATTCAGGCTATAACCAAATCTTCATGGATGCTGAAGACTCTGAGAAGACAACCTTCATTACTGACAAAGGGACGTACTGTTACAAAGTGATGCCCTTCGGTCTGAAAAATGCAGGGGCAACGTACCAACGTCTTGTCAATAAGATGTTTGAAGAGCAAATAGGTAAGACTATGGAGGTGTATGTGGACGATATGCTAACAAAGAGCTTGAAAGCTTGCACTCACGTAGCAGACCTTGAGAAGACCTTCGATGTTATGGACTCATACAGAATGAAACTCCACCCAGCAAAGTGTGTCTTCGGAGTAGGAGCTGGGAAGTTCCTGGGATTCATCGTTAACGAGAGAGGAATTGAAGCGAACCCTGAGAAAATCAAGGCATTACTTGACATGAAGACTCCTAGGAGTATCAAGGATGTCCAAAGACTTACGGGGAGAGTGGCTGCCCTTAACAGGTTTGTTTCTAGGGCAACAGACAAGTGTCTTCCATTATTTAAAGTTCTAAGAAAGGCCTTCCAATGGGACGAAGAGTGTGAAAAATCCTTCAACCAACTCAAATCTTACTTAGGATCCCCCTTATTGCTATCTCGACCCGTCGCAGGGGAAAAGTTATATGTGTATCTGGCAGTCTCCAAATCAGCCATCAGTGCGGCCATAATATGGGAAGACGATGGGATCCAAAGGCCTGTGTATTTCAACAGTAAAGCCCTTCAAGGGGCTGAACAGAATTACCCTCGCATGGAAAAGTTGGCCTATGCCCTGATACATGCTTCAAGAAAAATGAAGCCATACTTCCAAGCTCACTCCATGGTAGTCCTCACTGACTCCCCACTAAGACAGTTCCTGCATAAACTTGAGAAATCCGGGAGGTTAATGACCTGGGCCATCGAGTTGGGGGAGTACGATCTTGCCTACCAACCTAGGACAGCCATCAAAGGGCAGGCCCTCGCCGATTTTGTTGCTGAGTTCACATGGGAAGAGACCGAGGCAGAGAAAGTCCTGGGGGGCATGGAAGAAACAAACCACAGTGTCTTCTGAAATCAGGAAGAGACGACACCCAGTGTCTTCCGAGAGAAGGAAGAGACGACACCAAGTGTCTTCCAAAATCTGGAAGAGGTCACATCAAAAAAAGTTATGAGCAGAATTGCGGAGGACGAGGAGGATCGATATCTCTTCAAGCAAGGAGTCATGACAGAAGGAGCCTTTCCATCAGATACAGACATCTGGAGCCTCTTCCTTAATGGTTCTTCCTGCGACAGTGGAAGCGGTGCGGGGTTGATACTCTCAGCTCCGGATGGTGCGAACATTGAATACGTTTTGATATTCAACTTCCAGGCCTCAAACAACGAGTCCGAGTATGAGGCCATGATAGCAGGTCTCTTATTGGCAACAACTCTTCGCGTAAAGTGACTCCTACTCTACAACAACTCAAGGCTGGTTGTCAATCAAGTACTAGGGATCTATGAGGCCAAAGATAAAAGGATGGCCAAGTACTTGAAGAGGGTAAAAAGGTTCCTAGAATATTTTGAAGAGGCAAAACTGAAGAGAGTGCCCCGACAAAGTAACAATCACGCAGATGCATTGGCAAGGCTGGCCTCGGTAATGAAGACAGATGTTAGAAGGACTATTCCAATCGAGGTCTTGAGAAAGGCAACCATCGAGGAAGAAGAGGTATGTAACCCGTGTCACAATTTGAACCTAGGAGACTCATGGATCGACCCCCTCGTCAGGTATATTAGAGGGGGAGAGCTACCTGAGTCCAACCTAGAGAGGAGAAAATTGAGATATAGGAGACGTCTTGTACAAAAAGGGATTTCTATTGCCTCTCCTCAGATGTGTGCACCCCACGGAAGTTCCCCGGGTCTTACAGGAGGTTCATGAGGGTTCTTGCTCTAGCCACATAGGGGGAAGACCCTTGGCCAAGAGAATCATCACACAGGGGTACTAGTGGCCAACTTTATCCAAGGACGCCGCAGCTTACGTAAAAAGATGTGATAAATGTCAGAGATTCGCCACCATCCCTCATCAGCCCCATCAGCCTATGACATCAATCATCGCTCTATGGCCATTTACAGTATGGGGGATTGACTTAGTAGGACCCCTACCAAGAGCCGCCAACAACTATAGATTCTTGATAGTTGCCATAGACTACTTCTCAAAGTGGGTGGAGGCAGAGCCGATGATAACAATCACAGAGCAGAAGACCTTCTAATTTATTTGGAGAAATATCATATGCAGATATGGCCTCTCAAACACTCTCATCTCAGATAATGGGACCCAGTTCAAGAACTCCTCTTTAGAAAAGTATTGCCTAAGAGTAGGGATTAAGCAATTCTTCTCATCTCCTGGCCGACCTCAGGCAAATGGTCAGACCGAAGTCACAAACAAAACTATCTTGGATGGAATCAAGAAGAGGTTAGAGTATGCGAAGGGAAGATGGACTGAAGAGGTCTACGCTGTGTTATGGGCCTACAAAACCACGGTAAGGACACCAACAGGTGAAACCCCGTTCATGTTGGCACATGGCTCAGAGGCCGTCATACCAACAGAGATAGGGCTACCAACTCATCGGATTCAGACCTACGACCCTGACAATAATGGGGAAGAGAGGAGGCTAGACCTAGATCTTATCGAAGAAAGAAGAGAGGATGCAGAGGTCAGACAAGCAGCCTAACAATAGAGGGCAGCAAAATTCTACAACCAGAGGGTGAAGTCAAGACCCATTGCAGTGGGAGTCCTAGTGCTAAAGAAGACCCTACATAAAGCAAATAAGCTTCACCCAAACTGGCACGGCCCCTACAAAGTGACAGAAGAGGTTGTGCCTGGCACTTACAGGCTAGAAAACCTAGAAGGAGAACCTTTCACTAACCCATGGAATGCTGATCACCTAAAGAGATATTACATATGATGTTGCATAGAGTTTATGTAAATGTACCATCTTATTATGAAGAGGTTATTAATAAAGATCAGTTCCCATGACAGTTCTTGCTTCATTCTTAGATCAGAGATTAATTATGAGGATAACATCTTAGGTAATGACTTCAGACCCTCATAACACCATTGTGGTGACGAGGTCTGAGCTCAGACACCATAATAAATGACCTCAGACCCTTAACATCATTAATTTGGTGAGATTAATTGAGGATAACATCTTAGGTAATGACTTCATACCCTCATAACACCATTGTGGTGACGAGGTCTGAGCTCAGACACCATAATAGATAACCTCAGACCCTTAACATCATTAATTTGGTGAGATTAGTTGAGGATAACATCTTAGGTGATGACCTCAGACCCTTATAACACCATTCAGTGGTGACGAGGTCTGAGGTAAGACACCATAATAGATGACCTCAGACCCTTAACATCATTAATTTGGTGAGATTAATTATGAGGATAACATCTTAGGTGATGACCTCAGACCCTCATAACACCATTCAGTGGTGACGAGGTCTGAGCTCAAACACCATAATAGATGACCTCAGACCCTTAACATCATTAATTTGGTGAGATTAATTATGAGGATAACATCTTAGGTGATGACCTCAGACCCTCATAACACCATTCAGTGGTGACGAGGTCTGAGCTCAGACACCATAATGAGATGGCCTCAGACCTTTAACATCATTAATTTGGTGAGATTAATTGTGAGGATAACATCTTAGGTGATGACCTCAGACCCTCATAACACCATTGTGGTGACGAGGTCTGAGCCCAGACACCATAATAGATGACCTCAGACCCTTGACATCATTAATTTGGTGAGATTAATTATGAGGATAACATCTTAGGTGATGACCTCAGACCCTCATAACACTATTCAGTGGTGACGAGGTCTGAGCTCAGACACCATAATGAGATGACCTCAGACCTTTAACATCATTAATTTGGTGAGATTAATTGTGAGGATAACATCTTAGGTGATGACCTCAGACCCTCATAACACCATTGTGGTGACGAGGTCTGAGCCCAGACACCATAATAGATGACCTCAGACCCTTAACATCATTAATTTGGTGAGATTAATTATGAGGATAACATCTTAGGTGATGACCTCAGACCCTCATAACACCATTGTGGTGACGAGGTCTGAGCCCAGACACCATAATAGATGACCTCAGACCCTTAACATCATTAATTTGGTGAGATTAATTATGAGGATAACATCTTAGGTGATGACCTCAGACCCTCATAACACCATTCAGTGGTGATGAGGTCTGATCTCAGACACCATAATAGATGACCTCAGACCCTTAACATCATTAATTTGGTGAGATTAATTATGAGGATAACATCTTAGGTGATGACCTCAGACCCTCATAACACCATTCAGTGGTGACGAGGTCTGAGCTCAGACATCATAATGAGATGACCTCAGACCTTTAACATCATTAATTTGGTGAGATTAATTGTGAGGATAACATCTTAGGTGATGACCTCAGACCCTCATAACACCATTGTGGTGACGAGGTCTGAGCCCAGACACCATAATAGATGACCTCAGACCCTTAACATCATTAATTGGGTGAGATTAATTATGAGGATAACATCTTAGGTGATGACCTCAGACCCTCATAACACCATTGTGGTGACGAGGTCTGAGCCCAGACACCATAATAGATGACCTCAGACCCTTAACATCATTAATTTGGTGAGATTAATTATGAGGATAACATCTTGGGTGATGACGTCAGACCTTCATAACACCATCCAGTGGTGACGAGGTCTGAGCTCAGGACTATTGGTTGAGTTTAAATGACCATTGCAAAAAAGACAACCTTAGAAAGAGGACTTCAGAGGTGGAAGCTCAGATTACAAATTTATTTTTAGCAGACACCATTACAACGAAACTAAGAATGAAAAGCATCACATGACATTCAATGAAAAGAAAGTGAAGATGGTCCTCATCAGAGGTTGATATACATTCAGAAATAATAAAATGTTCAACGATTACAGACAAACTCCATAATACAATGAGTTACAAACAATGATCAAAAAATCCTCTAAGGGTTGGAAGGGGGAACGTTGACATCCTCGGCTTGATTGGTCACCTCGGCCCCATCATCACGATGGTCTGCCCCTCCAACCTTGGTGCCCTCTAATGTAGCAGTCTCGGCAGGAGCGGCAGCCTCTTCCCCAACCTCCTGAAGAGCCTGGGAAAACTGAGGATCAGCAAAGCCGAGACCCACGAAATCAGAGGCCTTCAAAGTGCTGGCCTCTCTCTCCCTGACGTGAGCCCATTTAATAGTGGATTTGATACCTCTTTCAAGGTATTCAAAGCTGAATCCCATGAACTCATCAGAAGACTTGTAGTCAGCAATTATCTTCTCAGAGGCGTCATCAAGGGCGGCCCTGACAGCTGAGTTGACTTTCTACTGTAGAATGTCGTCCTTAGCCTTCAGTGCTGCAACATGATCCTTACCGAGCTAGGAGATGTCCTTCTCCAACCCCTTCACCTTCTTCTCAGAATCCTTCAGCTCAGATTTGAGACGGTCAATCTATGCGTTCAGAGTGCTCTAGACTCTCTCGGCCTCTTGCCCCTTTTGGATGAGGGGCAATTTCCTCAGAGTCCAGTTGGACAAGTGGTGCATAGCTTCCAGGCCCTGCATATTTTGTGATAATGAATGAGCTGGAGAAAAATCAGATGTTACACTTGGGTGAAGAACAATCAGAAAGATCAAGTCATACCTGGATGGACCTGTGAATGCCGAACTCAACCAACAGTGGGTGTCCAGTGACCTGAAGAAGCGTTTGTCAGCCTCGGTCATTGTGGAGCTGAAGGCATCTAAGGCCTGAAGACTGTGGCCGACTATGCTGTCAGTTATTTTCAACTGATCCAGACGGGCCGACAGGGCGTCATCTGAAGAGATGGGGATAGCGGTGTCAGCAGTCTTCTTCTTCGGCCTCTGATCCTCAGGAGCATGACTTTCTGGAGCCCTCTTCTTTGTGGCTGGGGGCTTAGAGGCAGAGGGAGCCGGGGGAGGAGCGTTAAGGCCTGCTTTCTTGGCAAGCCTCGTCAAGCTGGGTATAGCCATCTCCCAAAGCTCGTCCGAAATGTCCCGTGGTCGCTCTGTAAAAAATTTGTAGATCTGAGTTAGATAATCAGACATGAATAAACTCAGAGGTTAAACTTAAAAAAACAAAAATGCTTACCAAGCACGGCAAGGGGACTTCCACCTAGACCTGTCCCAGAGAGGAAGTGGGGAGTCATCAAGTGCTCGAACCTGACCAGCAGACCATGTACCCCCTGATCTTGAAGGGCTTTCACCTTCTGAAGGTTCGATGGGCTCAGGCCAGGGTCAGCCCTCGCAGACATTGTAACTTTACCCCACCTCAGGGGCATCCTCGGCTCTAGAATTGATGAAGGAACACATGGGCCAAATTCCTATGGCCCAGAAGCAAAGAAATATCGAGGCTTCCAATTATGGTTGGAAGTCTGAGTTACTTGAAGCATTTTCTTCTCAGGCTTCCGATCTACAAAATGGTAGTAGCTCGGACGATTTTTGGCCGAGGAAGGGACATAGCAACCTACGAAGACCTGAACTGGAAGGTCTGAATGGTGGACAGCCTTCCATAAGACTATGGCCCCTATTATGACTCTCCAGGCATTAAGGGATAGTTGAGAGGGGGCCAAATTAATATAAGAAAGGATGGATTTGAAAATGGGGTGAATGGGCCGACGAAAACCCAACTTGAACATCTGCTCGTATAGGCAGATCTCACCATCTCGGCCATGATAAGCCCTCTCCTCCCTCAGAGGTCTCCTAAGATTTATTGAGGGACTGATAGCATACAGGTATTTGAAGCAGAGAAGATCTACCTCAGTAATAGTACTCTCGATCTCGACCGCCTTAGAGACGTCGACATCGCTCTCAGCCTCATCATCATCATCCAACTCAATGTCGGCCGGAGCAGATGTTGATGGGTTACTTGGGAACTTCTGAGCGAACTCGACACTAGTGAAGGCAGATAGAGGGATGGCATCAAGTGGTGGTGGTATAGCCACACTTGGCTCTACAATTTCAACCTCTGAGGAAGAGGCTGAGGTGCTTGAGCTATTATGGGATGAGGCTCGGCTGGAGACCTCGACCTGATCAGGGGCCTGATCAGGCCGAGGTGTGAAGTCCATGGCCTCCTGAAAGGAATCCACAGACATGGGGTCCAAGGTAGAAGATTCAGACTCAGGCATCAGTATGGGATCAGCAGGAATCTCTGTCTGATAGAAAAACTCTGGGGGGTCAGGATATATCACCTTCAGAGGTGGTGGAAATATGTGCCTAATGGGAAACTCTTGTGACCTACGAGCCTCCTCCTATGATCTTTCTATTTGTCTAATCTTTTCTAAAGTCTTCTCTCTAAGGGAGGGGAACTCCTCAAGAAGCTGATATAAGGGTCTGAGCATCAGAGGATGACACTACACTTAGGATTCCTAAAACCACAAACAAGGTTGGATAGTGAAATAAAGCAGTAAAAGATCAAACTACCTAAATGTGGCAAGAATTGTTCGCCTGAGGTAATGGTGGCCTCGCTGGAAAACTCAGAAACTCGCCGAAAAACTCAGAAAACTCGCCGGAAAACTCAGAAACTCGCCGGAAAATGCGAAAATAAGGAGACTTGCAGGAAAAATAAAGGAAGAAGTATGGCGAAGGTTACCTGAGGGTGAAATAGTAAGGAGGAGACGAGAAGACGCGAGAAAACCACCCTCCAAAAGCTTCGGCAAGGATCTTTCTAAGAGAGAGAAGGCTGCAGGAGCGAGATGGCTGGAAACAAGAGAAGTGATGAAGAAGGAAAGGAAATAGGGTTTAAAACCCTTAAATACTCAGGCACAACTCCCAAGGCCCATCATTGCCTTGGGAGCCCCCAAGGGCGGTTAACAGCACACGCCCACCTAACAAGCATACCTCAGCATTGGACAAGTGTCAAATA
The DNA here is from genome assembly GCA_949130495.1 of Sambucus nigra. Classification (NCBI taxonomy): domain Eukaryota; kingdom Viridiplantae; phylum Streptophyta; class Magnoliopsida; order Dipsacales; family Adoxaceae; genus Sambucus; species Sambucus nigra. The sequence continues at coordinate 58,004,503 of OX422215.1, read as the reverse complement.
AATATTGGCTTGTAATAGACAGGCCTCGGAGGTGTGGTAATCCCCTAGTCACCTGCTCCCACATATGACTAAGGGGTGGGGGGTGATTGATTTGCCCGAAGTGTAACGTCGGCCCAGAAACACCAACCTCGGCCGAGATCATGGCCGACGTTGGACGAGTCTTGGGCACGCGATATCAGCCCTCGGTCATAGCAAGGTCGGCCAGGGCCGACACTACCATGAGACTCTCCAAGGGGCGTCACAAGGACCAGTAGCATTCTCGTATACCTTGGGATGTCAACCTCGACCATACATAAGCCGAGATCGCAGGAGACCACCAGCAACTTCATCAAGACATCAGTCGATACTCCAAACACTCCAGCTCAGCTTATTCCCAGGCTGACCTTGCCCATTGTCTCGGTTGGGATTAGGCCGAAACCTTCATGGAATACTCGGACTGAACAGGTACCTAAACTTACTAACCTCGGCCTCCCCCAGGCCGAGGTCATACCCCAGACACGATAGCCGAGCATCTGCTGACATTTGGATAAGGGCATGTGGACACAAATCAGTTATAACAAGATTATTCATCACACGTGCGGAGAATATTGCATCATCATTCTTTACATGTGACAGTGGCAGATGGCTTTCCCATATTGGTGCGGCAAACACACACATGGTCATTGCATGCATGGGGGGTACATTACACCCCCTAGGTACTATATATAGAGGTCATCCTCTACCTTGCAAAAGATCCCCAGATATTCAACCCTAGCTGAAACTCTGTCTAGATACATAGTAGAGAGAGAAAGCTTGAGAGATTGTATCCATGGCCATTAGTGCCTTATTGCAGTGAGGTTATTTACACACACACAGTGGACGTAGGCCAAATTAGGCTGAACCACTTATATCCTGGCTCTCTCTCCTCTTCTCCTCACCTCATTCTCTTACATTTTACATAGCTGTGCTGCCATTGTTATCCTTAGATTGAGCTTGAAAATACCTTATCTGGTGGTGCTAATTGCAGCATCATCAAATATAATGCACGTATTAAATCAAAACTTATGTTCATAAATAAGCTGACATATATAACGATTTCGATTAATTATTCTACTACACTGTTTTATGATTTCCCCCATTATTTTCCTCACTACCTTCAGAGCCTTGAAGATGACTTTTGACATAAGTGTTTAATGGTCCACTTATCGGATTAACCTGAATTAAAGCATCTTGAGGAAATCCTTTTCAATTATGTCAATGCGTAAGCATTTAGCTACTCAACGTCAAAATGCAAATGGGCCTAGAAACCAAACGAAATGATGAGAAATTTATCTTGGGATCTTGGTAATGAAGATTCACTCAGAACATGTGACCAACAAAGTAAAATACTTGCCGTATAGTTCTCAGCATGAACTAATAATCAATGGGCTAATATTACACCAATTGTAAATGGTGACCTCGCACCCACACCTTGAAGCAAGGGCACAGAACTGGAAGCTCGAATTCCAGAAATGATTTTGTTATGATGTTTGAGGTAAAAATATATGTAATATATTGTGTCTAAAACTATCACTTGTTTAATATTCTTTCGAGACACGGGTTGGAGACTTTGATTCTCCCAACTTCCTTTGTTTATATTCTACACTACCTTCAGTCATTTAACAAAGGATATTTACATATCCCAGATTGCTGTTTTGGGTTGCCAAACTTATGTAATATGTTGATAATCGACATAGCAGGTTTATAATTTTGTTTATTTTATTTTTTTCATCAATTCGAGAGATAGACTGATCAATATGAATAATAAACATTATATAAATTTCCCACACAAATGAATGTGAATTTGGTAATTTAATTAGATTAAAATTCCTGTTTAGGAGTTATACGAATTTAGAGCTGGTGAAAATCTATATGGTATAAAAGATTTTACCCTCGAATAATTTAACTATTGTAGATGATACAACAATAATGATTGACCACAATGTATAACATAACTGCTCTATTTCAATCCAGCTATTTTGGGGAACCAAAACAATGGTCGTGCATAAAGAAAATAACATATTAGGTACATAACAAAAGGTCCTACATACAATATCATAACAATCCAACTTTGTTTAATATCATATCAGGTAAAAATCAAAAGGTCCTTATAACTGTGGGAAACTGTGTTCGGAGCTTAAAAGCACTAACGTGCTTTGCCATGGATATTAAGGTAATTCAGGATGCGTATCATATATGCTTTGTTAATTAAAAAACAAAATACTATATCAACATTACAAACCAAACCGTATGCCAAATACCTTTGTTTGAATGAGGATATGCTCTAAAGAAATAAAGGCGTGTGGCTGGAGAAGTGGATCTCATATATATAGGTCCCATTTGGTTGTTCCAAAATTGTAAATTGACTAATTAATAAATTGGTTCATTTATAAATTGACCCATTAATTGCGTTTGGTTTCATTAATGAAATGATTCATTTATTGCCCCATTTTAGTTTGGGTGTAAAATTTGAAATTTGATCATTTCACAAAAAACGTGAAATGCATCCATTTGAAATATGAGTCACTTTATTGCTTGCTCCTCTTTTTTTTTTCTCCCTTTCCCCCTCCCCTTCCCCCGTTCTCTTAATTTGTTTTTATCATTTTTCTCCTAGAACCATAATATTAATTTCAGACTACCAAACATTGCATAAATTGGATTTAAACTCATTTACAATTTATTGATTCACTATGAACTAATTTACATAATTAAACCATTTACGCAACCAAACTAGCCCATACTGTATTCAATGAATATGAAGTGGAATATGAATGGCATTTCGTAGCTGACGGGAATGGGAATCAACAGTAAAAGGAGGGGTTTTAGGTGGGTGAATGGTTTAGTTAGGGGAAATAAGTTGAGGAGGGAATTGATAATACCCAACAGTTTAAACATGAGTTAGGAAAGGGTACAAATGGGAAGTCTAGCAAGAGTGCATACCTCATACGCTACAATTAAATGTTAAGCACTATAATACCTGATGGAGATACCATTTTTAATATTAGATATTAGATAACACCCCCTATTGAATGTACACTATTTTCACCATTCAAAGATAGTTACCTCAATATAACTTTACTAAGGAAAAAACCCAGCTAGAAAAACCAAAGTGAATAAAAAAGAGTACAACTTTTATGATCATTGTATCGGTATTGGAGGCTCCTAATATTTCTATGTTAAAACCTTTACTAGAAAAACCCAATGGAAAAAGCCTAATTTAAGAAAAATGAGTACCACACCCATATTTCCAAAATATCATGTTCTCCAGTTCTCCCTGTGATAAGATGTTTTCCTTAATTGGATACTCCCTTTGATTATGACATTTTTATGATGATTGAGTGCATGATTTTTTTATCTCATTCACAAGCTTCTAGGATGTTGTTTTCAGTATCGACTTGAAACGATTATATAGGTTTTTACTTTAATATCATTTTTCTTCTTAAGCTCGTTTTTGGTGAAGATGGGTGAACATGACATTTTATTAGATCTATTTGACTTCAATTACATGACCCTTATAGATTTCATGTATATAACGAACCGAAATGCGCCAATCATATCTCCTTTATTACAAACTTTTTGAATTTGAGTTATACATGCATCATTGCCTTCATAGGTAGTGGTACTAACATGTGTGGCTGGGTCAAAATTGTAATTATTTTGATTATTCCTTGTGAGAATCACAGATAGAACCTGCGTATACATAATAACTAGATACATATCGTCAGATTTAAAGATATCACATACATAATTCCACGAATGTATCACATAATATAATTGATATTAGTCTCATGCTTGCAAGTCAATGGTAATTATTTTTTTCCAAAGATATTGACTGCCATTACTATGTTTGATATCATATATTATTCATCGCAAAGAAATATACTAATAACGTCTAAGTATGGTACTTCTGGACAAAAGTTTACAATGCAACAATAACATATAAAAATGGTTCTTCAGGACAAAAGTTATATTGCCATCCTTTTTAGGATGATATGAATATTTAATACCCAAGAACCGGAGATCATAGGTGTATTATAATGGGGTGCTTAATATATGCTAAAGCATTGCAAGACTTTTTAATCAATTTGACTGATGAATCTTTATTTAATCAAAAGTATATTCGATCTTTAGGACAAGACAATAACTAATTACCCAAAGGTCATTCGTTTTTGAATTCCTTATTTGAGTATTTTATCATTTCAATTGAATTATTCAGGAGCACATCCATTTAAGGTTATTTATAATGGCACATTGACATATATGATTATTTTCATACATTTTTTGAGATAAGATTTGCAAAGACGATCGCACCTATATCCTTCTAGATTTCTTTAAGTTGTATAATGAACATATTATCCAAATTGAGTGCGTAGTCATTGACTTTGCTCTAAGAAAAGAAAATCTTTATGGGATTTCCATATGTATTCTTTGTTTGAGTCCTGCATAAATAAGCTATTATAATATTCATAAGTCTCAAATATAGTATGTTTTAAAAAATGCTAAGATGGTCATATATTTAAAAAGTATTTACCTCTGTAACGGGATAGTATTTTTGTATATAATCAATCTTTGGTTTTTACAGGATACGTTGTACTATAGGTTGTGTATTCTTTAGACATTTTATCAATTCTCTTTCTTAAAAACACCATTTTTCAACCTTCAAGATTACATCTTATGGGATTTGTGCTATCAATTTATAAAATACTGCAAGTGGACGGGTTCTTATAGAATGACAAGTGTACGTACGAGTCGAACTCATGAAAATTTGTCAATTTTTTCATATAAAATAATTATGACTTTCCAACTAGACGAAATGGGTTCAGAGATGTGATGAAATATTAGACTAAGCTAACACAAATAAGTGCAGCTATGAAATATATAATCAAGTGTGCGAGAAAACTAGGACATTGGATCCATTTATCACATTTAACTAATACTATATAATAATTTAAACTCATCATTCCCGATTTTATAACTCAAATTAAACTGACTCTCACCGCATTTAATTCGAAAAATAACTCGTTTAAGTTCACAATAAAATTTAACGTCTCTAAATGTAGACAGCTAAAATTCTTATTCCCTTAAAAATTCACTTTTAAATTTCAAAGTAGCGTATTTAAGCATGAGATGCCAATTAGTTTGATAAAACTATAGCCTATCAAAAAGTAAAATTAATTTTCAAACAAAGTCGAAGATTTAAAACATACTCCTGTATCGTTTTAAATGAATACTGGATTTTTAAAGTAATTAAAACAAGTCAGGAAATAAAGATGAATTTTAATTACACACACTATTATTCAAAATAATAAACTTCACGTAGTCCTGGTAAGGAAATTAAGTTAGCATAATGGAAAACATAATGAAAGTGCAAGAATGAATACTAATTTTCATTAACATATCAACTTACAAAATATTAGAGCCTTTCAATTGATATTGACAAAATTTCTCCCACAAAAGAATAATTCTTGGCCCTAAAAAACATAAAGTCTCAAACTATCAATAATTGTCTCGAAATGGTCTCTAAATTTTTCTGAGTAAAATGATGAGCCCAAATGTCCTATTTATAGGCCAAGGGGTGAGATATTTGATTTGAGTGAAAACACCATTTTATTGGTTGTATTCAGGTTGATAATTATCCGAAAAACTACCGTTAAAAATATAATCACGTTTTTGGGTATTCGACACGAAATGGGACTCTTTTTTATACCAATGTGATAAGGATTTGCGTTCAAATCTGAGCCTGACAGTTGCTGGTCCACGCTGGGCCTGATTGGGTGACCCTTTGGTACCTGATTGGGCCTCAAGGCCTATTTTGAAAGTTGAATTTTTATTAAAAATAATATGGGTCGGGGGGAATCGAACCCCTGACATCTTGGATGACCATACGTGTGCGCCACTATTATGCCAAGTGACCTTCTCATTTGCGTGCGCCACTATTATTCCAAGTGACCTTCTCATTTATAATGCTGCTTGAGTAATACATAACCCCATATTTCTTTTTTCCACTTTGCCCCCTTTTACTCTTCAACATTTCTCAAAATCTTCATAACTTTACTAAATAATCTCATATCTTTACCAAACTTCAAGGGTAGCTGTAAAAATATAAAAGAACTTATATTAATTCAAATTTAATTAGCCCTATAAAGTTTAGAAAATTATCACTTTATCCTTAATTATATTTTAGACCTCATACTTCATAACTTTTTCATTTTAACTCCGAATTTAACCAAATTTCAAGTAAAAAAATTGTCTTGCCTATATAAAATTTTAAAAATTACTTTTAGGCCTTAAAATTTTATAAAATTATGATTTCACCCCTCGAAATTTCTAAAATTGCATTTTTGACTCAAATTTTATTTAAACTTGGATTTTTATTTTTATTTACTAAAACTACTGTACAAGCTCCTTATTTATTATATAACGGGTCTAACTTGGCCTAGATTTGGGCATAATTAATACAGATTAGATACTCATCAAATACCCCCAAACCTGAACTTTGCTAATTCTCGAGCAAAATTATTTTTTTAAAAATGTAACTCATTTTCATAGGAATCACAATTGCACTTAGCATGTGCAACAAGACGTTAAATTCCTAGGTTACCCTAGTGGATGAGTTTTATCTCATGATGATTTGCAGTAAATATACCCACAAAATTAAAAAACTTTACTCAATACAAAAGACATGAATTAATATAACCATGTTTGAATGCAAACTTCACAAATATATTAGAACTTCACTTTTCAGTCTCAACTTATTATGTATGAGCATAGACAATATAACCGTCCATTTCAAAAGACTTGATCATTACTTTTCTTATCCAAAAGTTCATTTTGATTTCAAAATCTAACGGAATGTACTCACAATCAAACATTTGAAAATTCGTTATTTTCTCTCAGTATATGTTAATAAAAGAGTAAATTTAAATGAGCAATTTCACATATACAAAATAAAAAATGGACTTTTTATAATGGTTGAATATGATCTCATGAACGAAAAATCAATTACATTTTAAAACATTGAATTGTACCATTGATCTTATTCATCTTCTCTCCACACTATAACTAACTTTACTTGAGATCGATTAGGAATTACTTCAGTTGTATTGTAGGCTCGAATTTTGGCTAGAAAAAATGAACTTTGGAGTTCAAAATTTTTGAGAAGATAGAGGTTTTTCGATATTTTGTCTTTCAGGCACTTTTTCAACCTCTATTTTTCTTTTCTCTTTTCAATTTCTCACATATTATATTTTTCTTCATTTTTCATTTTCTCATTATTTTTTTCCACACATTATTCTTGCAACCTCCTTTTTTGGCCTTTTTTTTTTATCGTACTTTAACCCAAGAATTCTCAGTAAAATTGGTATGGCTTTTTTTAATAGGCTTTTAACTCCTAATTGGAGTCGGGTAGGTTAATGAATTTTAAAAAAATACTTATTTTCTTTTTGGCTCAAATGGGCTTGCAATGGAACAATATAAAAAGGTTTATGCTTAATTTTGGGCTTCCAAACGATGTCCTAATATCATTTCTCAATTTTCATTAAGTGGATTTCTATCCCAAGACGACTTGCTAAGACTTATAGTTTTAAAAATTCAAATTTTGATTTTTTATTTTCAGTAATCGAACAAAATAAAGAATTTGAGATCATCAACGAATTTATCACTGAAGAAAAGTTTGTGTTATTTTAACTCGGATTGATTTAAATCTCTTAAAAATAATGAATGACACAAAATCTCATCGGGTTAAAATCTTCACATTTATTCGATAAGTATATTAACTTTCACCTCAATATCCATTTTCAATCATATTATTTGGCTAATGTGTAAGAATTTCATAAGTCGAGAGATCCATGAATTAATTCTATCTGAAGAAATCGTTTCAAAACTCTATTATATTGAAATTTTTTTGAATTTTTTAAAATTTTCTTATTTTTTTATGTTTTTTAAGAAGGGAAAAAATGACCTCAATACTCCGAAACCTAATTTCAAAATTCTCCTCAATGTAAAAGACAAAAGTGAAAAATGTGGGAGAGATATGAAAGAACTTACTGCAATGAGTGATTTTTTTCCAACACACAATTGATCAATAAATGCAAAATAAAAACTATGATACTAGAACAATTGCCTAATTTCATGTTCACTCTTGGTACATAAGGTCTTGGAGGAAAATGTACTCCACTTTTTGATCTCGTAATTTCAGATATGGTTTCAACCTCTGACCATTGACTTTGAAAATTTTATCATTTTTACGATTCTCCATCTCAATCATCCCATGTGGGTAGACTGCCCTAACAAAAAAGGGTCCGAACCGCCTAGATATCAACTTAGCGGGAAAGAGATGCAACCTAGAATTATACAATAGAACTTTTTGTCCAGGTTTGAATGACTTTCATAGGATGGACTTGCCATGAAATATTTTTATTATCTCTTTGTAAATTTTTGCATTCTCGTACGCATAATTCTAAATTTCTCCCAACTCTTTGAGTTGGAGTTTTCATGTAACACATCGCATTTTTGAATAATTAATTTTAGCATTTTAATTACTCGTGTGCTTGTAATAATATTGCTTAATTGATAAATATTAATTAGTGAGAATGAAATTAATATTCATGTGAAAATAAAATTTACTAAGTGTGAGTTGTAAATTAAATTCGATAAATTATTAGTACGTCGTAGTGGGTAATAACGAGGGTAATTGATGGTATCTCAACCAGGGCATTCGGGGTAGGCTATTTTGAGGTTGAGATATAATATTGATGTTTGGTATCACCGATGTTGATTCGGAGTGCACGGTTGATCCGGAATGGGTCGAAATAGTCAAAATCAAGTACACGGGGGTAGAGATTGGTTATCGGGAGCTTTTTAGACTTGTTGGGGCCTATTCGGGGGCATTTGAGTCATTTTATATCAAGGGGTTAGCCTAAATTCGTAAGTAAGAGGTTTAAATAAGAGATTAAGTTTAGGTGGCATCCACTTTACACATAAAAACTTATGGGAATTATTTTGGGGAGAAAAGAAGGAGAAAACACAACAAATATTGAAGGAGGCTAGATTGCAGGCCAGTCATTGGAGTTCTTAACTTGATCCACCCTACAAAGAAGAAGATCCATATCTACTCCGGATACCAAGGCAAGTATGTAAAATTTCTTTATATTTTTTGAGTATTATGATCCATATCAAAGGAGGTAGACAAATAAATCAATTTTGGGGGTGAGATTTATATGATAAATAAAAGGGGATTTTAGAACAATAAATATGAATGTTTTCTTATGATCTCGCTGCATGAAAATTGTTAATGATTAGAGAGAATCATGAATTAACATTAGATATATTGATCTCGATTGAAAAGACATTATCTTGAATTGAAAAGATGAAACCTTAATCATGAAATTTGAATTTTTATTAGAAATTGTGACATGAGTGATGCTGGACTAAGAATGACGTAAATCCCATAGGTTAATCTAGTTTTGAAGAATTCAGAACAATTAATATGCACATTCATGTTAGTAGTTGACGAGGTTAGGATTTTTATCTTGGGATGAATATTAGAAACACTATGGAATAGAAAAAGTGGGGAAAACTCGTATTAATAGTATCACGCCCGTGACAGATTTCCAGGGCCGAACCGATTCGGCCTCGGTTCCCCTGCCACATATAGTTCGTTTGTTTAATTATTATCTAAATAATTTGGAGTCCGAGAAATTTTAGGAGGTTCATTAATGGGAATATGACTTTGAAAAATTTATTTTAGACAAGGATTAAATATGAGGAGGTGTCGGATAAAATCCGGAGTGAGGTGGGAGTGGCGTTTAGGATGAAAACTCATTGAATATTTAATTTATAAACTTGGGGGAAATTGGGGTAACGAGAATTCATAATCTACGCGTGTAATCAAAATAATAAGCGATTATGTATTTTGTAATCAAGGTAGACTTGGGATAATTAGGCTAGTGCTTTGGGAGATATGCACATATTAGCCGGACTTTATGATTATATATATATATATACATACTAGAGGATGCCCGTGCCCGAGGGCACGACGATAAATTTGTCCTCGTGATAAAACCCAACCCATAATAACCCGCCTTTTTAAAAAAAAAACTTTGAAAAAAAAAACAAAAAAAAACTCAAAAAAATATATTTTTTAAAAAATATTTTAATAAAAAAGAAAAAAATAATAATGTATGTATGTATGCATGCATGCAAGCATGCAACTCATAAAATTCCATGCATGAGTTACTATTCATAACACCATTGTTCCATATATATATATATATATATATATATATGGTTAATAATATTTGTGTGTATGATATTTATGTGAAACATATCCATCCCAACGGATATGTTATCGATGGATGTTGTGCGCCATGGGAGGTCACTTTGTGGAATCTCAGCAGAGGTAGTATTATTCCCCTGAGCCATAGGTTCTATGCACGACCGCGTGATGTAGGTTTTGGAGTCCCATGGAATAATATGGTATTGTTTTGACCATGTACTTAAGGCCATGACCTCCTTCGATGTGCGTTTTATATTGTTAGGTCCGACAGTCAAATTTCGATCCACTTGCTCATAATGTAAAAGACATTCCTAGAGCTTGATAGAATGCTAGTGATTATATATATATATATATATATATATATATATATATATATATATATATATATATATATATTTATGTTTACCTTTGTGTGAAATGTTTACATATATAAAGATGTGAATAATTATATAAGGGTGCAAGCAAATTGTGTGAATTGATTACGCATATAAAGAAGAGAAGAAATATATATGGGTGTAGACCAACAAATGTGATTGTGTAAAAATAAAGTTATATCTTAAATAGTGATAATTTAATGAGATATTAATTAAGTGGTTGTGAAAGCTAATTACTGAACTAAGGGTAGACATTATATTCGGGTCAGGGTATTATAACATCAATGTTAGTGATAAGGCTAGTTAGATGGGGTATCATAACTAGGAGGGTTAAGAGTATACATTAGGTGCGCACATTTGATGAGGGGCGAGGATTATCTCATGCAAGTGAGTTTCTAATTTAAATATGGGAAGATGTTTTACATATTCATTATTGCAATTTATACACTTGCTAAATAATTTCAAAACTTTTGGGCTTTGACCCGTGTCAAATATTTTTCGAAAACTTACAGGTATCCAGCCATAGGGACGCCAATGATGACTTTTATTCAGGGATCACGTATTTGCAGCTGATGTGGCGGTTTACAAGATTTGGAGTAGACATTTCCATTATTTCTATCCTAGATTAGGATCTCACTTTAGTTATTAGTTGGCCATGTTGTCCCGTTATCACAATTATTTACTTTCAGTTTGAGTTGATTCAGTTCAGATGATTATATTAGATTTTAGTAAGTGATATTTTATTCGGTATTTAATTTTAATTTACTTCTGTATTTAGATTCTTTACTAGTGTGATTGATTATATAGTTTACCGCATGAGATTATGTTGAATGGTTTTATCTGGTATGACAAATTTAAGATTAAAATTTGGCACAACCTTTTAAACTAATAGGTGGTTAGTAATTAATTGAACTTTGAGTGTGATGCTAATAATGAGCCATATGAGACTCTTATTTTATTTTAGTAGGGGGCTGGGAACCTGTTATTTTAATTAGCGGAGTGTCACATTTTGGACCTCACCTGGAGCAGGTAAATCAAAATTGAATGTCTTAATGGACCAATAAGGCTTATGTTCAAGCTCTACTGGAAGGTGACAAGCTTTTTGGTAGACAAGCCTATGTGGGGGCACACTAGGTGACATTTTGTAGGTAGTGTGATAAGTCCACAGTGGATCTAACAGCCTTAAGGACCAATCCTTTTGGTTCGAATTCACTGTCTTCTCGATAATTTAATTGATTTGACTATTAAAACTTCTACTTTACCACTAGTTTGAGGGTGATAAGGACATCCTACTTTGCGCCTTATCAAATTCTTTTCATGAGACTTTCAAAGGATCGATTATAGAATTGGGTTCGCTGATCGCTAATGATGGCTCAAGGCGTACTGAAATGGGAGAAAATATTTTCTTGAATGAGTTTGACCACCAAGTGGCAATCATTCTTCCTACATGGTATGACTTCTACCCACTTAGACACATAATCAATTGCCAAAAGAATATAAAGATTTCCTATAAGAAGTTTGGAATGGACCCATAAAATCGATGTCTCAATAGTTAAAAAATTTAATAATCAAAATGGAATTTAAGGGCTTCATGTTCTTACATTTGATATTTCCTAACCTTTGGAAATGGTCACAACTTCTGTTGTAATCGTCCGAGTCACGAAAAATGGTAGGCTAATATAATCTACAATGTAAAATCTTCGATGTGGTCTTCTTAGGACTGAACTGACCTCTAAAAGTTTGGTCAACGCAAAAAGAGATTACGCTTTGAATCTCGTGATTGGGGACACATTTATGAATGATTTGATTGGGACAATACTTGAAGAGATACGGGTCATACAAAAATTCTTGGATTCCTTTAAAAATTTGGAACGATCATATTTAGGCCAAAGATGGGGCATTTCACCCGTCATAAAATAATTCACAATATCAACAAATCATGGACGGTGAGAGACAAGCATTAGTTGCTCGTTAGGAAATGATTCACTTAGCGAAAATATATTATCGAATAATTCAACGGTTAACCTAGACAAGTGATCCACCACTACATTATCACATCCTTTATTATCCAGAATTTTGAGGTCAAACTCTTGCAGTAATGATCCACCTAATGAGATGGGACTTAGCATCCTTTTTAGATAAATGATATTACAGAGGCGAGTGATTGGTGAAAATGACGACTTTGGATCCTATCAATTAAGACCTAAACTTATCAAGCAAAAAAATGACAACAAGGAACTCTTTTCCTATCGTGGCATAATTCAATTAGGCACCGTTAAGAGTCCAATTGGCATAGTAGATAACGTGATGAAGTTTCTTATTGCGTTGTCTTAGAACATCACTGATGGAAAGTTACAAGCGTCACACATGATCTTGAAAAGCCAACTCCAGTCGGGGGGTCGCATAATGGGTGCAGCGGTCAGTTCCTTCTTCAGCCTTTCAAAGGATTGAAGGCAATCGCCAGTAAAATTGAAGGGTATGTCCTTGGCAGGAAGGTTGCACAAAGGTCAAGCAAAATAGCTAAAATCCTTAATAAATCTCTGATAAAAATCAACGTGCCTTAAAAAATGATAAAACTTCATTCACGATTTTCGATGGTGGGATATTAGCATTGAGATTAATTTTAGCTTTATCGATTTCGATACCCTATTTTGAAATGATATGACCTAGCACTATGGCTTGTTTGACCATGAAGTGACACTTTTCCCAATTGAGAAGAAGGTTCTTTTACTTACACCACTTCACAATGAAGGTGAAGTGATGGAGGCACTCATCAAAACTAGACCTAAATAACAAAAATCTTCCATAAAGACTTTGAGAACTTCTCCACTATATATGAAAAAATACTCATCATGCACTGCTCAAAGGTAACGGGTGCGTTGCATAATCCAAAGGGCATGTGTCGATAAGTAAAAGTACCAAATGGACAAGTGAAAGTGGTTTTCTCTTGATCTTGAGGAGTGATGGGAATTTGATTGTACCCGAAATAACCGTTGAGAAAATAGTAATAGGGATGGTCGACTATCTCTAGAATTTTATCTATGAAAGGAAGAGGAAAGTGATCCTTCCTTGCAACAACGCTCAACTTCCTATAATCAATACGCACTCACTAACTGGTTTGAATCCTATTATCATTGTTTTTCACCACCTTGATACTGTATTTCTTCGGAACAACTTGAATAAGGCTTATCCATTGGCTACCATAAATAGGGTAAATGATACCAGGATCGAGCAATTTTAGCACCTCGGCTCGAACGACCTCTTTCATATTGTGATTAAGTATATATTGTGTTTCACGATAATGTTTAGCATTGTTTCTAAGTGTAAGTTTCAAAAAGTCCTAAGAACCTATATTCGAGCGTTTCAGGTAGTGCCTTCAATTTAATTTGGGAGCTTTCTCAATCGAGGGAAGAATAAGTGATGTGGAGAACGATAGTGGCTTGGGCTTAGACTTTCAAGTTCTTACTTCCATGATAGAGGAAGATTCAAAGAAGGCATTGGATTCTTCCATTGAATGTTCAACATCAAATTCAGACCAAAAAAGGCAAGATATGCTGCTAAAGGGCCATCATTATAAGTTTTCTCAAAAGTCTCTTGGATGATACTATCAATCATGTCAAGTCCACAGGTTCATTATCATCGGGTGGTTGTTTGGCCACATGAAACATGTTAAGGTCCATAGTCATGTTCCCAAAGGATAGTCTCAATTGGCCATTATGACAATTAATGATGGTATCAGAGGTGGCGATGAAGGGATGACCCAAAATAATAGGAATTTGTGCAATGGAATTTTGCACTTGTTGGGTTTATAAGACAACGAAATCGATGGGAAATACAAAATTGCCTACTTTATTTAGGACCTCCTCAATGATACCACTTGGAATTTTCAGAGAATGGTCGACTAAGGATAAGGTAATCCTAGTCGGCTTCAACTCCCCTAAACATAGTGTCTCTTACACGGTGTACGATAGAAGTTTCACACGTTCTCCTAAATCTAGAAGGGCTTTCTCAATGATGTGCTCCTCTATCTTTATAAATATCATTGGAGTTTCGGGATCCTTATTATTGATGGGAGTTCGATAAGAAATGATCGAGATTCCTTGCTCAGCTAGAAATCTTTCTTAGGTGTGTTAGTGCTTCTCTTGAAGGTACAAAGGTCCTTCAGAAATTTGGCGTAGTATTGGACATGCTGAATAACATCAAGTAGTGAGATATTAATTTATAATTGTTTGAATACTTACGACATCTTATCCACTTATGCTTTTAAGTTTTAGGGCACCAACTTTAGGACTTAGGTCTCTAGAGATGGCTCAAAAAATAATGGTGGGGAGGAATTTAGATCCATGGGTCGGTCTTCCTTCTCCTTACGTTTATCATATTAGCTCTCGGTGGATGGTGAAATATTTTTCTCTACTTCCTTGCCAGACCTAAGTGTGATGATGGCTTTTGCATGCTCTTGAGTATGTGACATGATCATGTCATCTTGAATAACAAATTGACCCCTAGGCATGTTACCCTTTGGATTGGGTTTGATCTCACTCGGTAATGTTTCCTTATTTCTCTCACTTAATGTGTTCACTAGTTGGCTCATTTTAACCCTGAGTTTGATAATGGCTTGAGTATTCACGTCCATGCTTTGCTGGGTAGATTTGAGGGCATTTTGAGTGGTTTGTTGGAACTGAAGTGTACTTTGGGCAAGAAAGTTCACCCTATCCTCCAAAGATTAGATCTTTTGGGATGAGGGACACGATGATGCGAGGAGCATTCATTCAGAAACCCATGGGTGGGTTATCATAAAATTGACCTCCACTTCCTTGGTATTGATCCGTGGACCATGAAAGATTAGGGTGGTCACGCCACCCTGGATTATATGCGTTGGAATATGGGTCATACTTTGGCCTATTTTGGCAGAGGGCATTGGCTTGCTCGGTGAGTTCCTTGTGGGCCGAAAGGGAGGGGTAATTCTTGACCAAATGGTAGAATGCGTTAGAAAATATGCACATAGATGAACCTACGTGTTGCACAGCCGCAGGTGTGCTTCGATTGCCCTCTTTTCTCATCTCTAAATCTTATAAACGTCGAGCTAATATGGCCACTTTAGCATTTAAATCATAACTTTATTTGGCTTGGTGAGCTAAACCCTCATTGGACGTGGTGGACCTAGATTCTTTATTGGATTCCCATCGCTGGGACCTTTTCAATATAGATTTTAGGAATACCCATGCGTCAACCTCACTTTTTTTCGGTAAAATCACCATTACATAGTGACTCAAGCATATTTTGAGTGTTACAATCGAAGCCCTCATAGAAAATTTGGACTTAGCATCCCATCTCAATCCTATAATGTGGAAATTGCAATAGCAAGTCCTTGAATCGCTCTAAATACATCCACAAGTCTTCTCCTTCCTTTTAGTTAAATGTGTTGATGGCGTGATGTATCAACGTTTTCTTTTGGTTGGGGAATAATATTTGTGAAAATGCAACACCCATTTGATTCCATGTGATTATGGACTCGGGTTCTAAGGAGTTAAGCCAACTCTTTGCTTTGCCTTCAAATGAGAAAGGGAACAATTTAAGTTTACCAATCTCGTCAGTGAGTTGTTGGTACATAATGGTCCCATAAATCTCTTCAAACTCAAGCATGTGGAGGTAGGGATACTCTTTTTTGGTTCCCCAAAATAAGGGATACAATTGAATTGTTTTCAAATTGAATTGGAAATTATTCGCGTTATGCTCAGGTAGAAGTATGCACGAAGGTTGATTAGACCTAATCGGATAAAGGTAATCTTTAAGGGCACGTGGTGCTAACTCGTCTCCCATCTTGTTGAATATCGAAAATCTTCATACGTAAGCATAAAAAATGCTAGATTCCACACTCGACAAATGACTGTTATGATCTCAAAACCAACCTTGCATACACAAAGTTCACTCGAATTTTTCTCTTTTTTTCTTATTTGATTTTTAAATTTTTTTTAGGACAAACAAAATCTGATACTTTGACTCAAAATCACGTAAATACTAAACTAACACAAAACAATTTGAATTATCTAATTTATGTGAGGAAAATTTTAATTTTAAAAACTAGTTTTTTTTAGATTAATAGAAGATAGCGGGGGTATCGAATTAATCTCCGACTCCTATTCTTTGACATGGGAGAATTTAAAAGATGAACAACTATGGTTATCGCCTCAAATATCGATTTTACCTCCAGGTAGGTGGTCGGTACGAAGACTCATTAAAAATCACCAATCCTACATAATGTAAAACGAAATCGATTTGACATGTTTGCATTGGAGTAACTTTTAATTATAACATCGTTAAGAGGTTTCCTATGAGTTATGTGATATCTTATTGCTAATGCCCACTTGATTTTAAATTTAATGTGGTGGCTCGGGATATGCAAATGCTTGGCTAATTAGTGATTTTCGGGAAGGGTGATGAATTTCTCACCTTATATTTAACGTGAATTTTGCCCCTCTGTCAATTTATGCAACATGCTAATTTGAATGCGAAATTAAACCACGTAAGAGCACATAAAATTGTACTTCCGACATGGAGTTTTTACGGCAACTTGTTTACGCCGAGCTAAAGTTTAAGTTGATGTCGATCGGAAAATAATGTCACCTACGTTTCAGTCATCTTTGATAGTTCCTTATGCTCGTAGTAAGATTGCACAAATATTCTTCACATTCGGTCATCGTTCCACACTTTTTTTGAATTTTTCCATCACTTTGCCTCCCTTTTTTTTTATTCTTTTTACCTTTTTTTTAAATGTGCTATTGAAAAATAACACAAAAAACTACACCAAGTGTAAAGTATGATATAAAACTAAAAAAATAATTAAAAATAACACGATAGAAGCACTAGTGATGTATTTAACACAAATAAGAATCACCATGCACACTTATGAAATAAACTTTACTTAATTTTTTTTATAATTAATATTCTGGAAATAAAAAAAATTACTACTAGATTTTTTTTTTGAATTTTCATTTTTCTAATATTTTTATGGACTACTTATAGGAAAAAAATTATTCAGGAAATTTCCAAAAAAAAATACTTTTTCCAAATTTTTAGGTATTTATGCGTTAACTGGTGCTAAAACTACTATTTACTAAAAAAAATTAAACTTGATTTTTTTTAACTGAAAAAACATAAATATTTTCTATATTTATTTTATTTATTTTTTTCTTATTTTCTAGTTTTTTGGTATTTTTATGAATTCACTAATAAAAAGGCAAAAAGTAAAAAAAACTAGTCTCAAAGTCAAAACTTAAAAAAAATGAACAAATCACTGGCAATCGTGCCAAAAACTTGTTGTCAATTTATAAAATACTGCAAGTGTACAAACCATTATAGAATATCGAGTGTAAGTATGGTCGAATCCACGGAGATTTGTCAATTTTTTTGTTTAAAAGAATTATGACTTTCCCACTAGATAAAATGAGTTTAGAGATGAGATGAAATATTAAACTAAGTTAACATAAATAAAAAGTGAAACCGCAAAATATATAATGAAATATGCAAGAAAATTAAAACGTTGGATCCATTTATCGGGTTTAACTAATACTTTGAAATAATTTAAACTCTTTATTTCCGATTTTATAACTCAAATTAGATCCACTCTCGCCGCGTTTAATACGAAAAATAATACGGTTGAGTTCATAATAAAATTTAACGTCTCTAAATTTAGACGACTAAAATTTCTATTCCCCTAAGAGGTTCACTTTTAAATTTCAAAGTATAGTCTTTAAGCACGAGATACTAATTAATTTAATTAAAGTATAACCCGTCAAAAAGTACTGACACTGAAATTAAATGTGAGATATCGGTCCTCCTATTGAGGAAGTTCTACACGAGCGGGTTTAATTTCATTAGATGAACCGATGGTATACACTTGGACATGACTTTTTATATACTCCCAATTAGAGTCATTTCCATAAGTTATGAGGCCAAAAGTCGCCAACTATTTAATTGTGTTAGACAGAGGATCCTGAATTATCCAAGTACATAATTTAAAGACGAAAGCTTGTCTAGTTCAAGGTGAAGTGATTTAAGCTCCCATTGAAAAATCTCACTTCATAAGGGAACTACGATGTTCGATGTGATTTTAGTTTTGAAATTAGCAGCGAGGGATGCCACTTTAAAATTAAATCAAAGTTTAATTCTCACATGTTTATTTTAAAATTATTTCGCTTTTTAAAATTTATGATTCTCAGATTTCAAAATGGGATTTTCATTCAACCCACTTGCATTAATCTTTTCTTTAATGACCCGAACCTTTATATGAACGAGCCCTTTTGACTCCCCCGTGTGTGCTAAACAGAGGGAACTCTATGCCAGAGTCACCCTAATACATACTCTGTTTACTATCCGGGATCCACTGGGGAGTTTCGAACCTTATACCAATGATTATTATATGATTCTATCAAGTCCTGTCCTTACCACTGGGTCAACTAGGATAAATAACTTGCAATAATCTTAAAGAACAACAATTTAACATGAATGAACTCTATAGACTCGAAACACAATCTAGATATTGCCTTTACTATTGAGGATTTTAAATTTATTTTGACTGAGAAATGCCCTGCGAAGCCGGAGGAAGGGGCACCTGAAAGGGATGTCCAAGCCTACTAGAGGTGGCAAAATGATAACCAACGTAAAGAAATATGACAAGAAAATATGATAAATATGAACGTGTGAATATAGAATTTTGAACATGTGAACATCATATCTATATAAAATAACTCTATCTAAAATAGTTCCCCCTTAATTAGAAAATTCCTCTCAATAAATATGACATAGCAAAAAATAAGGCTAAGGAACCTAATATTCTTCGATAACTATACTCCCCTCATCTACAAAGTTCTCCCCCTTTTTGTCATCGAAAGAGACAAAGGAAATGACAAAGCACATAATGGGATCAAGTTCTCATGGTATTTAAGATAGTAAAACATCGTAATCAAACCAATAAATAGAGAAGAACTATATATTGAGTGGATAATTAAAATATTACTCTAGGCAAGATATAATCAAGAGAATAGTAAGTCTAAGATCAATAATTTTAATTACACATGGGAAGATAAAGCATATCATACAAAGATATAATTACTGCTAAAAAGTGATAAGCAGTAAAATAAAATTTAAGAGTTACATGGATTACAATAATTATGATCAACATAAATTAAATTTCAACAACTCTAAACCAACAAACGAATCCTAAAATACAAACAAACATCAGCTCCACATCTTTAATATCTTTATGGAACACAATTCAATAACCTCATTGTTAACATCCTGCAAGGCATCACTGGCATTCTATACTTGAGGATCTTTGAGCTAAAGAACAAAGACTGAATCCTGAAGTCCTCAAGGGCAGGTTGTAAATTATAGCTCATTTGAGTAGATAATCGAGAAATGGTAGAATTCGACTGATTTTTAGTTAAGGGGAGTATACTAGATGCATGTGATGTAGGGACAATACATGGAGATGGTGGAAAAATAACATGCAGTGGTGTTGGTGTGCCATTATAGTCGCCAAGCTGACCAAATGACTTATAATAAGAATCAATAGTCATTGCATATTGCTGATTTTCTTGAACTTCATCAGGAATAATAAGGACTCTAAACTCCAAAAGCAAGTGCACGATCAAACGACCATAGAGAAAAGCATAATATTAATTACTATTATTTCGGTGATAAAAAAATCAAGTCCTTGATTAAATCACACAAACACGTACGAGCACCTGAACTAATGGCATGTGCAATTGGAAGATAAGTTATGGAGGGTGGTATGTGGTAAAAATACAAGAGGAAACAACCATGTTATGTACATAAAATTTCTTAGCAAGTAAATCTTGAAGAAACGTCCGTCCATTCCAAGACTAAAACTGGTCGTAACTCAAAACAATGATTACATTCCGATTGTAAGGCTCACTACGAATCGACTAGTAAGGATATGGTAAACAATATTTTTCTTAAGACGCGAAACTTTTTTCGTATCCACTTAGAGGATAGCTTCACATGAATTCCCCTCACTTCGAAAAAAAAACTCAAGTTCCTAAGTCATTCTTACCATCCACAAGAGTCGAATACTATTCTCTCAGTAAGTTGGGGGAACATGGTCCGATTCGAGAGAGAACACCAATCCAATTTCATCTATCCAAGAACATGTATAAAATGGTGCCAAAAAAAGATTCCAAATCAATTGACCTCTCCCAATGCACACGATGGGTAGCTAAGAGTTCATCAAATCTTGAGCAATTGAAGGAAATCGAAAAGCATGAGCGAGATTTTAGAGCCATAGAATAATCTGAAAACACACACCAAGACACAAGCATATAAATTCTATGAGAAATAAAAGTGTAAACCAAGGTAACTATATGAATGATATAAGTAGACAAAACCCCAACATGTAAAGAAAATATATACACACGATAATCTACTCAAGAGAATCAATATGAATTTAAGATAAGTACAACTTATTAATCATAGAAAAAATTTCATCAAAATCTATCAAAACGACCATCGCCAAACCCTAACTCTAAAAAAGAGTAAATCTAAAAATATAGGAAGGAAGACTTACCAAGATGAAGATTCATCCACTAGAATGAGGTAAAGGGTACCTAAAGTGATTTCCAAGATTCAAACTTAGGAGGAAGATAAGAGGTTTTTAAGGGATAAAGAGGTTTTTAGAGACAAATGGGTGAAAATATTAGAAATCCCAAATTTGGACGATTTGAACCAACCCATGTGCTTTCGTTGAGGTGAGGGGTTCTTACTGGTAGTGGCATTATCGCTGCAGCGAAGCTCATGTTATAATAATGGTGACAACAACTTCTACCAAAATAGAATATGTTTGAAAACAACACACAACTAAGGAAATGTACACATATGATTTCTTAGCTTTAGTCATGTACATTTTGATCCCACAAATACCATTTAGAATGATCAAACAAGCTCCAAAACATCTTACAATAATTTTTGGTTATGCCAAATATTCTACACAAATAATGGTTTAGCATTCAAATGCCAAAAGTCAAATTAAATCCATATAAAATATAAATTGATTCAAAGACATAACTCGTGGTAGAAAAGTGAATAAAATGAGCATTGACTCATAAAATTGAAGAATGAAGATTAATGTTTGAACTCACTTTTACAATTTTTTGACTTTATGCAACAAAACAAGCCTCATTTTTCCTTGAAAACAAATAAAATTTCCAACTATTGGTTTTTTTCCTCCTTTAAATAATGATATATAATTAAAACATTTTAAGTCTCATATCCTTGATGTTACTCATATTTTGAATAAATAAGAATCTTTGAGACATCGCTTTTGATAAAATTTTGCATGTGGCGACTTTCGCTCATTTATTACAAAGGGTGGGAAACTATTTCTAATTTTTCAAAGGTAGTTCTCACGACCCAAAGTTTCATCCCTTATCAAATCGTCACTCGTTATTTTAAAACATATATATTTTTCAACTCCGACCACGATGATAAAAATCTCACACACAAAGAATTAACAATGGTAGAAAACAAATTCCATTATTTATTTTGCATGGAAATGCTCAAGTTTATTATGTTGTCTAAAGTGCATGAGTTATGACAAATATTATAAAATAGCAAGATCAATTTACCAAGACATTTTAAGCTATAAAATTTTAAGCACGGGGTATTAAAATTCATAAGTAAAACTGTTAGTACAATAATTAGGCATGTAGGTTTGCTTTTATGCTCATGGGATAAAATAATACTTAACAAGCATAGAAGATCAATACTGTACGGAGCTAAAATCTGAAGGTATGAGAGGACAGAACATATCTAATGAACAAAATGAATAAGAGAGAGAAATAAAGATGCTTGACCAAAAAGAGTAAACTGAACACTCTAAGATACCTACACCAAAATAATCATATTTCTTCTTAAACAAGGATAAAGCCTTGGCAAGTTTATCTAGAGATTTTAATTCTGCTCTATTAATACTTTGTTTCAGAATCCTACATGGTTCAATCTTCAAAGAATTGGATCTAGAAACCGATTGGTGAATTGTGGAAAGATAAACCATTTTTCCTTTCTATCCCTTTTGTAAACTTTTGAGGGGCTTCCACCTATTCTTGCCCCTCCTATCAACCTTTCTACCCTTATTAAAATCAACTAAAATTGACAAGAATTGAATAAAAACACCAAAATCCTTAAGGAGTCCTAACTAATGATAATGTGTTCACCTCTAGGGTTATGGAACGATTTGGTTGAAGGGGCACATGCGTTGTTGCTTCCTAAGTCTAAAGCAAAACTCCTTCAAGTGTCCTTCTTTATTGCAAAAAGAACATATGAAAGTCACCTTCCTTTGGTTATATCTGGTTATAGTATTGGTTGAAGATTCACTAATGGGAAATGGAAAAATGGATTAGGATGCTAAGAAAGCTTGGCTAAACGCAGATCCATCACTATCAAAATCGATTCCATGTTTATCCGAGGTGGACAACTTAGCACTTAACAAAATTCTATCCAATTTTGAAGACCTACTGTCCAAATTTAACTTAAAATTCGACGTGGATACAAGTTTATCCTAAAAAAAAACTGGTTCTCAAGGGCTATTTTAGAGTTTTCACTCTCGTGTAAGGACATCCTAAGGAACTCAATATCAAGATGAAGGTAGTTGATTGTACTTTCTTCAATATGTGGTTCATTACTCACCATATGTGGAGCATCAAGATATCTCACATAACTCTCACTCACGATAGAATTTTGTTATTGGCAATGGATATCATCGTGGAGATTTCCATGTCATGCCTTTGGATGTTTATAGGTTCCTCGTAGAGCCTAACATAGTCCGCTTGAAGATCATTTTCTTATTCTTCCTAAATGGTGCTTGAAGAGGGGTTAGAAATATTCATTTCTTCACTAAATGGACGAGGAACATTAAAATCCTCTAAATTATCCAACTCGTCAAATTTCTTTCGCCATCAAAGTAGCATAATTGCATTACTGAGAGTCATCTTCACATGGAATCAAATGAGTGTTGCGTTTTTATAAAAATTCTTCCCCGACCAAAAGATGACGTCGATACTTCATTCCATCAACACATTATGACAAAAGGAGGGAGAAGGCATGCGGATGTATTTGGAGCGATTGAAGGACTACTACTGTAATTTTCGCACCATAGGAATGAGATGGGACGCCAAGTCCAAATTTTATATCAGGGTTTCGATTGTAATACCCGAACTATGCTCTAATCACTATATAATAGTGATTTTATCAAGAAAAGTGAGGTCAATGAGTGGATGTTCCTAGAAGACATGTCGAATAAGTCCTAGCGATGGGCACTCAATAGAGAATCTAGGCCCAACACGTCCAATGAGGGTTTCGCTCACCAAGTCGAGCAAAGTTATGATTTAAATGCCAAAGTGACCACATTTCCCTGACGTTTAGAAGTTTAGAGATGAATAACGTGGGAACCCATGCCTCACCTGCAACAATCCAACACATAGTCACCCCCGCATGTTTACATTGTGATACATTCAATCATTTGGTTGAAAATTGCCCCACTAATCTGGTAAATTATGTTTTAGTCGACCAAGAAAATTCCATCTTCCAAAATAAGTTGAAGTACGACCCATATTCTAATGCTATAATCCGGGGTGGCGAGACCACCCCAATCTTTCATGGTCTAAAGGTCAGTACTAAGGAGGTGTGTGTCAGTCTTCAGGTAACCCACCCCCTAGGTTTACAAAATAATTCCCCAAACCATAATATCCTTTATCAAAAAAGATCCAAGATTTAGAGGATACGATGAATTTTCTTGCTCAAAGTACCCTACATTTCCAATAGTCATCGCAAAGTGTCCTCTAATCCACCCTACAGAGCTTGAATGTGAACACTCAATCCATAGCCAAACTCTAGGTTCAAGTGAGCCAACTAGCGAATGCGTTGAGTGAGATAAATACAAGAACATTACCGAGTCAACTCGAGCCTAATCTTGAAGGGAAAATACCTAAAATCAAGAGGCTTTCAAAACCATCATCACGCTTTGGTACGGTAAGGAAATAGAGAAAAATGTTTCAGCACCCTATGAGAGTGAATCCGAGTAATGTAAGGAGAAAGAAGATCCACCCGTAGTTTCAACTTCCTCCCCACCCTCATTTTTCGAGCCATTTGTAGAGACCTATGTCCCAAGAGCTCCGTTTCCCCAACGTTTGGTGACCCAAAAGAAAAAAGCACAAGTTGACAAAATCTTAGAAGTATTCAAGCAAATACAAATCAATATCCCACTTTTTGGTTCTATACAACAAGTCCCGTCCTACGCTAAATTTTTTAATGACCTTTGTACCTTGAATAGAAACACCAACGCTCCCAAGAAAGCTTCTCTTGACGAGCAAGAAAGCTTGATCATTTCCTATAAAACTCACATCAAGTATAAGGATCTCGAGACTGCGACAATCTCTATCAAGATATGGGAACATAACTTTGATAAAGCTCTCTTAGACTTAATACCAAGTGTGAAACTTTTACCGTACACCATGTATGAGAAACTAGGTTTAGGGGAGTTGAAGCTAAATAAGATTACGTCATCCTTAGCTGACCATTTTGTGAATTTTGAGAGGTATCATTGAGGACACCCTAATTAAAGTGGGTGATTTTTTATTTCTCTTCGATTTCATTGTCTTCAACACCCAACAAGTGAAAATTCCTATTGTATAAATCCCTATTACTTTTAGGTCATCCTTTCCTCGCCACATCTGATGCCGTTATTAGGTGTCATAGTGGGCAAGTGAACCTGTTGTTTGGGAACATGACTATGGGCTTAAATGTGTTTAATTTAGAGAGGTCATTATCTGATGATGGAGAAAATAAAGTTAAGTACATTCAAGAATTAAACGATTTGACTACCCCAGGGATAGTGACAGCCAATTTATGTGCTTGGCCACTTGATTTATATCTAAATACGAGTCTTGAAAATTTTGAGAAAGAATTCATCTCGATTAATGAGGATCTTACTGTTGAAGTCCATTCGTTATTGGACACATTTCGTTACTTAGTGGAGAGAGACTAGGATGATAGGATATATCAATTCGTTCTCTGTGAACCCGAACCTGATCCTTTCAAGAATATGCTGACACATGAGGTTTTATCTATTAGTGACAACATTGAGAAATTTTTTCGAGCATTTCCATTTGGTGATGAATCTTTTTTCATACTGGATTATCCTTTTCCACCATGACCACTTGTGTCATTTGAGTATTTAGATGAGATTGACGACATGATTAGAGTATCATACGATTAAATCATTCTCGAGTTTAAGGGAAACCTAGGCTTGACGCGTCATTTGAAATCTCATTATGATAGCCTCTTTGAGTCTAACCATTTATGTTATTATATGACTACACATCTCCATAATTTCATTCACCACATTCATTATGTGCCTTCATGTGCATACTTTGCCAATTGTGTTAACTCCCAATTGTTCAGACTTTTGATTTATGATAAAAGGAATGTGAGATTATTTTACTTTTGTACTTTATTTTCTTTATCCATAATTATTTTGAGCATACATTGAGGACAATGTAAAATTTAGGTTTGGGGGTAAGGATGGTATTTAAAAAAAATATTAAAAAAATTCATAAAAATTTCAAATATCCAAAAAGATTTTTAATATAATTGGATTTTGAAATGATTTCTTAATATATAATTAATTCCTAGATCTCTCAACTTATGAATGTTTTTACACATTAGCCGAATAATATGATCGAAAATATATATTGAGGCGAAAGTTAATGCTTAACGAATAAATGTGGAGATTTTAACCCGATAAGATTTATATGTTATGCAACATTTTTGAGAGATTTAAATCAGTTCGAAATAAAATAACTCAAACTTTCCTTTAGTAATAAAGTCATTGATGATCTCAAATTCTTAGTTTTGTTTGATTATTGACAACAAAAAGTCAAAATGCGAATCTTAAGCACTAGAAGTCTTAGTAAGTGTTCTTGAGACACAGTTCAACTTAACGAAACTTGATAAATGAGATTAAGCCTTCGTTTGAAAGTCCAAAAATAAAGCCTAAATTCAACCTTTTTACATTATTCAGTTGCAAGTCCATTTGAGCCAAAAGGAAAATTAACCTTTTCATTGAAAACTCATTATCCTATCCAACTCCAACTGGGAGTTAAAAGCCCATATAAATAAACCATACCTATTTTCTGAGAATACAAGAGTCAAATTAAGGTAGAAAAAAAGGTAAGAAACGAGAAAAAAAGTTTGCAAAACAATGATATGTGAAAAGACAAGAAAGAAAGAAGGAAAAAAGAGTACGTGAAAAACAATGAAAAATGGAAAACAAAAAAGAAGAAAAGAAAATGGAGGTTGGAAGAAAAAGTGCCTAAAAGTCAAAATACCAAAAAACCTCTATATTCTCAGAAATTATGAATTCTAAAAGCCATTCTTTCAAGCCAAAACCCGAGCGTACAATACAACCAAAGAAAGTCCTCATTCATCTCAAGGGAAGTTAATTAGAGTGCGGAGAGAAGATGAATATAATATGCGGTGTGATCCAATGTTTTCAAAAGTAATTGATTTTCTAATCATGTATGATCATATTCGTTCATTATAAAAAATTCCGTTTTTCATCATGTATATGTGAAATTTGTTCATTTAAATTTACTCATTTACTCACATATCCTGAAAGAGAATAATTGATTTTTGAGTGTTCGATTGTGAGTGCAACCCATGAGATTTTGAAATCATAGTGAACTTTCGAATAAGAAACGTAATGATTAAATCTTTTGACATGGACGGTTATATTGGCTATACACACACGCACGATAAGTTGATATTGAAAAGTGAAGTTTTACTATATTTATGAAATTTGCAATTAAAATTGGTTATATTACTTTTGTATCTTTTGTATTGAGTCAAGTTTTTGAATCTTGTGGTTATATTCACTGCAAACCTTCAGGAGATAAAACTCGTCCACTAGAATAACCTAGAGGTTTAGCGGCTTGTTGCACATGCTAAATGCAATCATGATTCCTATGAAAGTTAGTTAGATTTCAAATTTTTAGTACGCTTGAGGACCGACAAAGTTTAGATTTGAAGGTATTTAATGAGTGCATAATTTTATATTATTTATGCCCAAATCTAGGCCTTGTTAGACCCGTTGTATCATAAATAATGAACTTTAAAGTCATTTTTATAATTTTAAAGAAAAATGCATGATTGAATAAAATTTGAATTAAATATGTAATTTTAGTAATCTCAGTGGGTGAAACTGTAATTTTTGAGACTTTTTGGGACTGAATTTTTTTTCAAAGGTTTATCTAGGAAATATAAAGTTTCTCCTAAAATTTGGTTATATTCGAAGTTAAAACAAAAAATTATGAATTTCGGGGCCTAAAATACAATTAAGAATAAATTTATAATTTTCTAGGTTTTAAGGGGATGAATTTAAATTAATATAATTTATTTTATATTTTTACAGGTACTCGTGAAGTTTGGTGAAGATCCGAGATCCGTTGGGAAAGTTATGAAATTATGAGGTTCAAAATGAGAATATGCAGAATTGAGCTTAAAGAAGAGTTTAAAGATAATTGGATTCAATAAAATTATTGAAATGATGCTTGGCACAATGGTCATGCACGTGCACAAGGGACTCAAAGGTTTGCGTTCAATTCCTCATGACCCTTATTTTTAAAAAAAAAATTAAGTAGCTCTAAGGCCCAGATTTGAACGAAAATACTTATCATATTGATATTAAAAAGAGCCCCAGTTTGTGTCAAACAAACAAAAACTCGAGTATATTTTATATGTTTTTTTGGATAATTACTAACCTAAATACAACCAATAAAATGGTGTTTTGACCCAAATAAAATTACCTCACACCTGAGCCTATAAATAAGACCCTTCGGTACATTATTTGGGATATAATAAATTATAGAGAGTGCATAGAGAGATGATTTTTGGTACGTTTATTTTAAGAGTATATTTTTTTTGAGGACCAAAAATTATTTTCTCGAGGGATAAGTTTTCTCAAGATCAATCGTAAGGCACAATTATTTTTCTAAGTTTATTTATTAATGAAAGTTATTCTTCATTCTTACAGTTTTATTTTGTCTTCAATTATGCTAACTTAATTTCTTTACTAGGACTAGGTGAAGTTTATTATGTTTGATTAATTATTGTGCGTAGTTAAATTTGTCTTTATTTCCCGATATTTTCTAAAAGTTTTAAAAATTCGGTATTCATTTAAAATGACTCAAGAGTGTGTTTAAAATCTTTGAAAAAATAATTTTTTTAGTTTATGTATGAGTCTTTTTGATGAGTTATACTTTTATTAAATTAATTGATAATCCATGCTTAAAGAATATACTTTGAAATTTAAAAGTGATTTTAAGGGAATAAAGATTTTAGCCATTTAAATTTAGATATATTAAATTTTATTGTGAACTTAACTGTATTATTTTTTGAATTAAATGCGACGAGAGTCGGTTTAATTTAAGTTATAAAATCGGGAACGACGAGTTTAAATTACTGAATAGTATTAGTTAAATGTGATATATGGATTCAACGTCCTAGTTTTCTTATACACTTAATTATATCTTTCGTAGTATCACTTCTTATTTGTGTTAGCCTAGTTTAAAATTACATCTCCTCTCTAAATCCATTTAGTCCAGTTGGACAATTATAGTTCTTTTAAAAGTTAAAATTGACAAATCTTCTTGGGTTCGACCCATACTTACACTTGATATTCAATAATAGCCCGTGTACTTACTATATTTTATATATTGACAAATATCTCCCATGAATATTTCATTTATTAACTTTCTAATCACGAGAGTTCATACTTGAACTTAGAATCATTATCCTAAGATATCAGTAATACTTGTTCAGGAAACATCATGCTTGACTCTTACATTATTAAAATTCACTTCAACTACTTAGGATATTATTTCCATAATATTACTATCATTGTTCCTTTATTAGGGCTGCGTGCCTTCATACACTGACCAACCTTTATTACATTGGGGAATCAATACACCTAATATCACCACAACACAGTTTTCTCCGAACATTTATAATAGGATTAATCATCCCAACATATCTCAAAGTATACATAATGAGGTGAATCTACACCCGAAGCCTTACTTAACGTGTATGTTGGACCGACACTTGGATCTTAACTTGTGTTGTTATATTACCATAACCGCAGCTAGCCTATGAGTACTATATTTTTTATGTGTGTGTAAGAGATCTTGTGAAGTTGTTCCCCACTAATCCAAGACACTAATGAAAATGTAAAACTACTATACGGTGTTGACAACTCTATATATTAATGGCTACAATTTCTCGAAAGCCTTTCCTTAAGTCTAGACATAATTTTCTTTCTCCTAGTCGTTACTACAAATCATTTGTTTCGTCCCAAGCATTCAAAAAAATTTCTTCACGGGGTAATGTGTACCTTGCCTTTATATACTAAACTCTCTACGACGGAGTATACTTTATAATAAATTAAAATCCTCATTACACTTTCATCAAGAACTAACTTCTTATATTGAAAATGACAAAATCTTGAATCCACTTTTAAACTCCAATTAAATTTCTTTGTCATTAGACGACATTGATTGACTTATCATATGTCTCCTATGAATTGACTTATCATATGTGTCCTATGAAACTTAATCATTTCACCTAAGAAACAAGACCAATATTTTACTGATACTTATTCCAATTAAAAGGAGCGCCTTCACATCTCGACATTCCCCACGGGTCAAAATGCCTAGCAACAACTTGCATTTTTCTTCTTGTGACATATAACTAACCTCATTCCAAGTATTAAAGATTTTTAGACTACCGTGTGCTTGCTTAACTATTAAAACTCATCTTTAGACTAACACACTTGTCGTTTTATATCCCCATATAGATACTTGATCTTCAAGGGTCCACCTGAATCGTTATATTTTGTCATATGTACCTTGACACTAACTACATTCAATACCATTATTAATTTTATGCACAACCACCAAGGGCATGACCTTCTATAACATTAACTTGTTATTACTTAAAAGTGAGAAACCCATCATCTTAATGCCTCACTCGCATAGATAAATAATTTAAAAATCACAATTTCACTTTATGGATTATCTTTCAAACTCAAATAAAAAATCAATGGATTAAATTCCATTCTAATAACCAACTGTTACCCCTACCCCTAGCGTATCCAAAATGAACTGATATCTTAGCACATATAGAATATAACAATTTACCTTTATATGAAAACGAAATGCAAGTGCACACTCTGATGCTCACGTAACCTATGCCCTAATACCAAGTTATGACAAAACATTTTATACTTTGATTTAATTTAAGAAAATCCCCTTTTTGAAATAAACAATTACTTTATTTATTTGTGTCATAAAATATATTTAATTTAGTAATAAAATGATGTCTAACTTATGAAATATATAAGAACACTTGAAATAAAAGA
This sequence comes from Sambucus nigra, assembly GCA_949130495.1. NCBI lineage: Eukaryota > Viridiplantae > Streptophyta > Magnoliopsida > Dipsacales > Adoxaceae > Sambucus > Sambucus nigra. The sequence goes on along the minus strand of OX422215.1, from coordinate 57,973,350 downwards.
GTTTTGTAGTTCCATGAAATAAATAGTCATTAAAGTAAAATCTACATTTGTTGTGTATTATTACAACCAAAATAAAAGTCCTTGGTTTAGAGTCAAATGATAAAAGCCATTATTAAAAAATAAATTGCATAATTGAAATGAATAGTGATAGAGCTCTAATTGCATTGATAATTTTCCTTCTCTTTCCCGTTATTTTTGCCATTTCCTCTACTTGAGGTACTTGGGGGTGGGTGAAAATGGCGGGGCATGAGCGTGGGCCCAATAGGAGAAATACTAGCACCATATAGTATAGAAATGAATATCACATACATATATAATGTATTTTAGCAATTATGAAATAATCTTTCATTTGATTAATCGTAACCATGTAATTAATATTTTGACTATGTAACCCGTGCGATGAGCCCACTCATAGTTAATATTTTTTAATACTATTTATATCTTGTCAATTTAACCATTAACGTTATTTCACATTTTCCAAGTTGTTTCATAAACTTTCCTTTACATTAATGAGCGTCGTGCTTAAAAACATCTTTTCAATTTCTTAATCGAGGTACTAATATACTATAACATATTTGTTGAGCATCTCATAACCTAAAGACAGACTTATAAAATCATTTAATAACAAGATAAATAGCTCAACCCTAGACAAACAAGTATCAAGGAAGGACTTCGGCTCAGCAAAGATGTCGGCCTCCTTTCCACCTGGACAAATTGGGTTGATGCCACCAAGGCTAACTGGCATACTCTAACTTTAGTAACACCATTAAAGGCTATCCAACACAACGTGAATGGAATCATAGATAGACAACATCTGCTAAACATTTCCTAATGCATAAAACATTAAACAATTACATATATTATAGATGATCCATTCATAAGATACTCCAACCTAGCCCATACTGGTCCTGCAGACATTCCCTCATTCACTATAAAAGGTGAGATCCCCCATCAAACTAACCAACCAACCCTACTGATCATTGGAGGGATGCTCTTACATTCTAATTGTTTAAACATAGAGATTGAGTTATTAATACTTCTATGAGACCTCTAGTCATTCAATACCTTATACTAGAAGCCACCCTGTGGACATAGGTTAATTCTTGAGAGTTGAACCACATACTTCTTGATGTCAATATTATCCTCACCTCTATCTTTACTTATGTGCATTTATTGCTTATTTATTTATTATTATCTTGAATTAGATCGCAACTAGCTAAAACCAAATACTGAACCCAATTTTAGACAATAACATAATGGCATCATATGTGGGAATGACTAAAGCCTCGTTGTTTCTCATCTGATTCCTAATTTCTAATTGCGTAAATTATGAAAGTTCTTTCAAACACCCCAAAATTTTATTGACGATCATCTCACTAATCAAATCAGTTGATTCGTTTGATTTCTCACTTTAAATCCTTGATTTACTATCCTATTGTCTAATATTGTTTAAATCGAACCTAAATACACTAATTTTCTGGCCTAAAATAGTTTTTCCATCTTCAATTTTGCAAATGTATAGTCATACTTTATGTTCTTGTTATCATACTCTATTTTTTTGGGAATTGTATAAAATTTGATGAACACCCAAAAAGTAGTATGGAGAAAGAAGTTATGCCACCCTCCATCCCTATTTGAATAGGGGATCTGGTTGGATTCTTGCACAATTTAGTTAAGAGCTAGGAAGCTATACAAGAAAACATGAGACAACTCACCGGAAGTGTTTTGGACTCATAGATCTAACCAATTCATCCAAAACCAGCTCTAATATCCCTAGTTGTAGAGAAAAACCTAGATAAATTAAGGGATTCACCTCTTCATATCCTATACATATATAGAAGGCCAGGAAATTGAGGTAAAGTGGCGAAAAATCCCATGAAGTTAAATACGGGATGATACGAGCAGTCTACTCGGATAAGTGGGTCATAACATGAAAAATCCTCCTTCCAACTAGGTTGGACCTCAACCATGAGGTCAACTGGGTATGATTATGACCAAACATATTCAACCCAACACATAAGTGCCTTTGAATAGCTCAGTAGAGTATTAGTCTTTGATAGATTGGGAAGAAGAGGGGCATGAGAACATATGCACCCTGAAGGGAGTAAAAACTGAGAAGATTATTGAAGATAAATAGATGTGACTCAAAATATATTGTAAGAGCATTAAATAGGTCCGAACAAGGTGGATGAAGAGAAGAGATATCGACTGAAAGTCATGGATAAGATGATAAAGGTACACGAATAGTTAAGCCCAACCATGGACAGGATCAATCGAAAGTATAGAAGATCTCCCGTGCATCCTGATCAAAACTAATAAACCACTCTAAAGATGGTTTGTGCAGGTATCTCCATTCACTACTTTCATGATTATCTATCCCATACCTAAAATTTCAATCCACCTATGATCATTCCCAAGTAGGAAGGAAGGCTAATTCCAATTTCGAATGTCGAGCAATATCAGGCAGCATGCGATATATTCTCAGTAGCCGATAAGATGTGTTGGAGAGCTCTTTCAAGCACTCTCACAGGACTAGCTCAGATATGGTATAATGGTTTACCAAGTGGTAAGATAACTAATTTTAAACATTTGGCCAATCTCTTTGTTAATAATTTATGTTTCGGAGAAAAATATAGTAAAATTGTAGCTCACTTTTTAAGCACCCGTCAACACGAGGATGGAATGACAATGGAGTATATTACTAAGTTCAATATTGAAAAATTAAAAGTGGTAGAATACAATAAGAGATTACCATTATAGAAATTATGAGTGAGTTGTTACCTAAAAATTTATATTGGACATTGGCCAAGGAGTCCAAGGAGCCTACAAACCATATGGCCGAGCTTTTAGCCAAAGTAGAAAATATCATGAATGGAGAAGAAGCAATGGCTACAAAAGAGTTCAGCCATAAAAAACTTAAAGAAGGTAACAACTCAGGAATAAAGGAAAAGCCCAAAGAAGGCCCCGAGCCAAAGAACGAAAGTAGTCTATACCCAAAGTTTGATGAATATACTCCATTGATAGTGGGAGTACACATCCTCGATGAGATCTGAGGAAATGGTGAATTAAAATGGCTAAAAAAGTTAAAAACTCCCACTGGAAGAAGAGATAGGACAAATTTGGCAAGTTTCACAAAGACCACGGGCATGAGAAGAAAGACTGCCTAGCTTTGAGGGATGAAATTGAATTCCTTATCAAAACGGGAAGCTAAATAAATACGTAGAGAAGAATGGCAGACCAACACCATCTCGTGATGGTTAGAATCCAAGGAGAAGATTAAGATCACCTCGCACAGGAAATAAGGAGAAGAAAAAAGCATAGGAGAACAATGAAGAGGAGGATCCACATCTCCCTGCATAGTAGGAGGGGAAACTAGCGGAGGTGATGTACAAGTTGAAAGAAAGGCATATCTCATTGAAACAAGAGCTTGTGCTGATAATAGAGACATTAACATGACAATATTAGTAGACGTCTGACCTCATAAGGTTCCATATGAGCGACATATAATATGCTTTTCTAGAGATGACCTCTCAAGATTTTTATACCCTTATGATGACCCATGGGTAACAATTATGATATAGATAAATGTATTATTCTATGACTGTTTTAAGAGGCAGAAGCTTTCCGACAGAAATTAAAGGCATACCATCGCCCTCTGATCGGATTTTCAAGTGAAAATGTATACTCACTAGGTATAATTGATCTTAAAGTTATTATTGAAACTTGGACGAACTATAGAACTGAGACGATGGGATTCTTTCTCCTTGAAAAGAATATCTCATTGGCCCATAATATTATTTTTAGAAGAGTGGGTCTGAAGAAATTTGAGGCTATAGCCTCAAGTGTTCATTAATATCTAAAGTTCCCCACTAATTTTGGTGTGGGAGTGGTAAAGAAAACTAGGTAGAAGCACGAGAATGCTACTACACTTCGGTCGATGAGGAAGAAAAGAAGAAGTTAGCTCAAACTTACAAGATCGATATGTTAGATCCATACTATGAAGATAAGTCGATAACTGCAAAAGTAATTGAGCAAACGGAACTAGTAATCCTGGATGATGAGCATCTTGAAAGGATAACTAAGATCATCTCATCCCTAAATCCTATCCTCAAGAAGCAACTGTATGACTTATTACGAGCTAGAAAAAATATTTCTTCTGCGATCTATGAAGACATGCTAGAAAAGTGATCCAATCATTATTTTTCATAAGCTCAACATAGTTAAGGAAGCTAAACGGTAAAGAAAAAGCAATGGGTATTCTCGGAGGAGAAGAAAATGGCAGTTCAAGAAGAATTTTACAAGCTGAAGAGTATCCCAACTAGCTAGCAGATATGGTAATCGTACCAATGAAAAATAACAAATGGCGAATTTATGTGGACTTCACACATTTGAATGAGGCATGTCCTAAGGATTATTATCCTTTGCCTCGAATTGACCAAGTGGTGGATGCAATGACTAGGAATGAACTAATGAGCTTCATGGATGTATATTCTAGTTATAACCAGATTAAGATGAGGCCATAAGACTAAGAGAGGACCTCCTTCATCACCAACTGAGGTACCTTTTGTTATAATGTTATATCTTTCTTACAAAAAATGCAGGTGCCACCTATCAAAGGCTAGTGAATAATGTACTTGATAAGAAAATAGGGAAGAATATGTAAGTTTATATGGATGATATGCTGACTAAGATCGTAAAAGAAGATGACCATATCAAAGACCTTAGCCATAGCTTCGACGAGCTGTAGAAATATCAGATGGAGATAAATCTATCCAAGTGTGTTTTCGGAGTCAAGGCTAGAAAATTTATTAGTTTCATTATTAAGCAGAGGGGTATAAAGGCTAACCCTAACAAGATCCAAACATTGATCAATATGAAACCTCCCAAGAGCAAGGAGGAAATCCAAAGCCTAACATATCGGGTGGTAGATTTTAACAAGTTTGAATTTAGGGCCACTGATTAGTGTATCCCATTCTTCAAAGTGATTCAAAACTCTTTCAAATGGATAGGGGAATATGAATATGCTTTTCTAGAGATGGAAAGATACATAGAATCAGCCACATTGCTGTCAACCAATCTTAGGGAAAAAATTGTACTTATATTTGGTGGTGTCGGAGTCAACAGTTATACTCAACTCACCTCAACAAAGACTTTTCCCAATTATTTGGGGTCGGCTACATGAATCCTATTTTTCCATTCCATTCTGTCCACTGCAATATCTTCGGTTAAACCACATGATATCATGTCCTTTTTTATAATATCCCACCAAGTTAATTTAGGCCTACCTCTACCCCTTGTGTTACCATCAATACTAACTAAATCACTCTTTATTACAGGAGCATCCATTGGTCTACGCATGACGTGTCCAAACTATCTAAGTCGATTTTCTCTTAATTTATCCTCTATAGGAGCTACTTTTACCGTTTCACAAATTTGTTCATTTTTAATTTTATCCTTTCGAGTTTACCACAAATCCATCTTAGCATTCGCATCTCCGCCACCCTCATTTTCTGCACATTTTGTTTCTTGATTGCCCAACACTCTGTCCCATATAACATGGCAGGTCTAATGGCCATCCTATAAAATTTTCCTTTTGACTTCAAAGGTATACGCCTATCATACAAAATGCCGGTAGCGCTTTTTCACTTAACCCAGCCTGCTCTAATCCTATGCGTAACATCATCACTAATATCTCCATCTTTTTGTATAATCGATCCTAAATAACAAAAATGATCATTTCTAGGTATTTCTTGACCCTCCAATTTCACCAAATCGCCATTTGTCCTCCTATTACTACTAAAATTACACTCCACATATTCTGTTTTAGTTTTTCTTATTTTAAATCCTCTTGTTTCTAAAGTTTCTCTCCATAATTCTAACCTAGAATTAATCCCCATCTTAGTCTCATCCACTAAAACAATATCATCTGCAAATAGCATACACCATGGCACCTCATCTTGTATTTGTCCAGTCCACTCATCTATAACAAGAGCAAAGAGATAAGGACTTAATGCTGAACCTTGGTGTAGCCCTACTGTAATTGAAAATTCACTACTTTTTTCGGATGATGTTCTTACTGTAGTCATCGTACCATCGTACATAATCCTTGATCACATCAATATATATGCGAGTCACTCCTCTTTTATGTAGAACCCACCATATTATATCTCTGGGTATCCTATCATACGCCTTCTCCAAATCTATAAAAATCATATGAAGATCCTTCTTTTTCTCCCTATACCTCTCCATTAATCTCCTCAATAAATAGATTGCTTCCATTGTTGACCTCCCAAGCATAAATCCAAATTGATTCTCGGATACTGTTTTCTTCTACCTCAATATATATTCAATCACTCTCTCCCAAAGTTTCATTGTATGACTCATTAACTTAATACCACGATAATTTAAATAACTTTGTATGTCCCCTTTATTTTTATAAATGGGTACTAAAATACTTTTTCTCCATTCATCGGGCATCCTATTAGTCATTAAAATTCTATTAAATAATTTTGTAAGCCATGATACTCCATCCTCTCCTAAGCACTTCCAAACCTCAATAGGGATACCATATGGTCCTAAAGCCTTTCCCGTTTTCATCTTTTTTAAAGCAATCCTGACCTCTGTTGTCCTAATTCTACGAAAAAATATATTTTCTCGAGTCTCCTTAAGTTCCTCTATATCTATTCTACTCTCATTATCTCCATTTAATAACCTCTCAAAATAATTTTTCCATCTTTCCATAATTTCATCATCTTTGACTAGGACTCTCGAATCATCACTTTTGATGCACTTAACGTTATTAAAATCTTTTGTTTTCCTATCCCTAAGTTTAGCAAGCTTATAAATACTTTTTTCCCCTTCCTGTGTTCCTAATTTTTATATAAAGATCATCATACGCTTAACTTAGCATCTCTTACCACTTTCTTAACTTCTTTTTTAGCCCATTTATATTTCTCAAAATTCTCTTCATTTCTATTTGTGTGCCATGTTTTAAAGCACTCCCTTTTAATTTTTACTATATTCTGTACTTCTTCATTCCATCACCAAGTTTCTTTAAAACATGTATTTACTAGTACAAAATCATAAGCCATCGCAAAATCTAAGATAGACTCTCCCCCGTCGTTCTTATCTCCAAAACCATACCCTCCATGCACTATCTCATATCCTACACGATCTTCTCCTACATGGCCATTAAAATCTCCACCTATATAGATTTTCTCACCTAGGGGTATTTCTTGAGTTAGTAAATCCATTTGTTCCCAAAATTATACTTTAGTGTGCTCATCTAATCCTACTTAGGGTGGATAAGCACTAACAATATTAATTATGTTTTCACCTAATACCAATTTTACAAGTATAAGTCTATCACCTTTCCTAATAATGGTTACGATATCATCCCTAAAGTTTTTATCTACTATTATTCCAACTCCGTTCTTATTTCTATGTTTTCCTGTATAATATAATTTAAATCCTGTATTTTTTATTTCTCTAGCTTTTTCACCGACCCATTTAGTTTCTTGTAAACAAGCTATGTTAACTTTTCTTCTTATCATGGTATCTACTAACTCCATCCCTTTTCCTGTCATAGTCCCTATGTTCCAAGTCGCTAACCTAAGTCTTGCATCCTGGACTAGCTTCATTACCCGCACATGTCCAGCTTATTACAGGAACCCTTGCGTATTTATAAGCCCACTCCGTAGTGGTTTACAATAATCTTCCACTTCGGCAAAACCATCCACAAACCTGAGAAATCTGGCAGGTTAATGGCATGGGCGATAAAATTTAGTCAATATAAAATTACATATGATCCAATGACTGTAATTAAAGGCCAAGACGTAGCATATTTCATTGCATAATTCACCAATGAGGAAAGAAGACCGGTCAAGAAAGATATTATAATTATGAATGAGATGATCCAAAGATCAGTCAAATTAAAATAAGATTATCCACATGTAAGAATTTATTATAAATCTTTTTAAAAATAGCTTTTTAGGACAAATATACTTTGATCATGAACTACCAGTATGGAAGATATTAATAAACGAATCATCATGTGAAAACGATAGAGGAGATGGATTGATAGTTAGAACACCTGATGGAGATGATATCGAACATGCTCCCTGGTTCAAATTTGAATAATATAATAATGAAACAAAATATGAGTCTTTGATTATTGGATTACAATTGGCTGCATCACTTGAAGCCGAGAAGATAATGGCTCGTCGTGACTCACTGTTAGTGGTAAACCAAGTGTTGGATGAGTATGAAGCAAGAGAAGGAAATATGATAAAATATCCTGTAAGGTTGAAATTATTGGTGTCAAATCTAAAAGCAATCCAAATGATCATAATCCTCAAAATTAAAAATACCATAGCAGACACATTAGCCTGTCTTGCGTATTCACTAAGTCCAAACTGAGAAAAACTGTACTAATTGAAATACTATTGCAAAGGAGCATTGATGTAATAGAAGTTAATTTTCTAGAGCTAACCATGGCCCCATCCTGAATGGACTCGATTATAATATACTGGGAAGAAGGCACCCTACTAGCAGACCAAATGGAGGCGAGAATACTTCATTATAAAGAAGTTTGTCATGGATAAAGGAGTGCTATACAAATGAGGTTTAATAGTCTCAATGATGAGATGCATTCACCCCATGGCTGCGCCAAAACTGGTCAAATAAATACGTAAAGGATAATGTGATGCCCACACAACAGGTCAGATATTGGTAAAGAGAATAGCCATCTAAGGATATTATTGGCCAACAATGAGGAAATATTGTAAAAAATGCACACAGAAGTGCGACAAATTCTACAGATTCAGAGTGATATGTAAGAGACCAGGAGCTGAGATGGTGCCGATCACATCACCTTGGCCTTTTTCCATTTGGGGTATATATCTTGTCGGCTTACTTCCAAAGACCAAAGGAAGGTTCAGGTACTGGTGGTAGTAGTGGATTACTTTATAAAATGGGTGGAGACTAAACCATTAATAGAAATGACCTTTTCCAATGTCTTCCATTTTATATGGAAAAATATGATATGTCGATATGAGATCCCACATGATTTCATTGGCAACCATGACACCTAATTTGATAATGATGAGTTCCAAAATTTTTGTGATAAGGCCAAGATCAGAAGGCTGCATTTATCACCACCTCATCCATAATACAATGGTAAAACAGAGGTCACGAACATAATGTTGCTGAAAGGAATAAAGAAAATATTAGATTCAAACAAAGGGAATGGATAAATGATCTACAAATATGTTGTCGACCTACATGACAATGCCACGAATAACAACATGAAAAACCCTTACATGTTTGCTTTTGGTAATGAAACCATGGTCTCAGTTGAGCTCGGCCTCCTAAGACATATGGTCCTCAACTTTGATTCTCTCAAGAGTGATTTTGCAAGAAGATTAGAACTAGACCTGGTAAATGAAGTTAGGGAAACAGCAACACTCAGGGTAACAACCTACCAGCACTACATAACAAAATTCTACAATAAAAGAGTCAATTCAAGTACACTAAAGGGAGGTGACTACGTCTTAAAAATGTTTACTGATAAGCACCCAAAAGTGTTAAAACTATACCCCAAATAGGCATGTTTTAATTTAGTTGTCAGTAAAATTAGCCTTAAGCATGTATTTATTTATCTTGTAGGTTAATGTGAGTGATTGCAGTTCAAACGTGCTATTTTAAGGCAGTTGCAAAAAAATGCGGTCAAAATCATCAATTCGGAATTTCACCTTGACTCGATACATCTTAAGACATCCGAAACCCACTCCCGAGACACCCCAAACCACCTCTGAGACCATCTCGAGCCAAATTCCAAATTTTGGCTCAGTGTGTGTGCATATAGTATTAAGATTATTATTTTTTAGTATATATTATTTTATATTTGTTCATGTCATCTTATTTTTTATAATTATTTTTTACCTTTGCGTGTTTTATTATTTTATGTGATTATATATAGTAGTATGTTCGTGTCTATATATATATTTATAGGTGTGTGTCATTAATATATTTTTCTCTATTTGTTTATTTGAGTCTTTTTATATTTTTTATGTGCGTGTTTTAATTTTAGTATTAGTATATTTTGTTTTTATTATTTTTGTGTGTTGTAAATATATATTTTACAATTTGTATATATATATATATATATAGATATAGATAGATAGATAGATAGATAGATAGATAGATAGATATGTGTGTGTACTTATATACAATAAAATACACATATACACTACCCCAAACAACAATACACACCTTATACACTCTCACATCTCACATATTTTCAAACCCAAATCATATATCCTCTCTCTCTTCACTATTCACCCATCTAAAAACAAAAACTTATATCTCTCTCAACATAAACACCCAAAATAAAACCCAACAATCTCGATACAACCAAACCACCACCTTTATACCCCCTGTTGTCATGACCCACCTTATACTCCCACAGACTCAACCGAGCCTCAGCCTTCATGAGAACCACCCACCAACCACCAAATATAATCAACTTATCACCCTTCTTCCAACCGACCACCCCAAATACTAGAACCTCCTAGACTGAACCTTGTCTGAACTAATACCAAACCTACCGACCAAAACCTGGGCAACCACTTCCATCAATCCTAACCCCACCCCATTACATGTGAGCTTGGATCTGGACCACCAAAACCCAAGTCATACGAGCAGAACCTAAACCCAGCTGGGTTACCACCCATTTCCAGACCCGACCTTAATGAACCCGCTGGTATCCCATAACCCAACAGAACCCAAACTCAATTACTTACACCCAGCTAGTCCATCCCAACCTCACATGCCCCTCATAAAAGCCACCCACCCATTACGATTTTATTTTCCACAAAACCCATTTATTCAACTTCAACCGAACTTAAACCCTTGTAAACAGATTAATCCCATTTTACCTCAACCTTAACCCTAGCCTCCCCCTTGATATAAATAGATGGATGTGCACAGGTTAGAGGGGATACAATAGGGAGGTTATGTTATGTTACAGTAAAATTTAATATATGGGTGTATATATGAAATAGATATGAATTATAGGCTATCAAATAAAGTTAGGACAATTAAAGTGATTAATTTAAGTTTTGGGTCCTTAATAATGTCTTATTAAAGTGTGGATTTTAATGTGTAGAGACAAGCGTAATTTCTAATTTTAGGATGGGTTAAAATAGAAATATGAAAAATATGAAAATACACGATTGTCTTATAAATAGGGTTCATGGTCCCCAGATCACACAACTCTCTTCTTTTGATTCTCATTGCCAGAGAGAAATTTAGACATAAAATAAACGTGTTGATCTGGAAGATCATAAGACCTCAGACTCAGACGTTATAGATTCAGGTACGCTTCTACAAATTCAATATTTTTATTTCTTGATAATTTAATATGAATGTTCCTGTTTGTGTGATGATTTTTTTACAAAATAGAAATTAATCCAACATGTGGTATTAGAGCTATTTCATGTTGAATTGTTGAGAATATATCATAAAGGTATTGATATTAATTTTGGGTTGAAAATATTTTTTTTTCAAAAAGTTCAATATTTCTGAATTTTTTGGTATAAAAATATTCTTCGTTTCATTACGATTCCAATGATATAAAATTCATGAAATTTGGACAAGCGGTTGATTTTATATGATTTTTGAAAAGAAGAAAAAAATGTTGATTTGATGGTAGTGGAAGGTTAAAGATTCGACTCTTGGTGTTTTATATTTAAGCCTCTTAAATGACGAAAATTATGAAGGATCCCAAGAGGTTTTGAACCCATGACTTTTCAAGTCTGGAGCCAAAGGGGTTTGGAACCCATGACCTTTCAAGTCTCCATGACCTTTCAAGTCTGGAGCCCAAGGAGTTTGCAACCCATGACCTTTTAAGTTGAATATAACTTTCATGCTTGTAGTACCATACAAATTTAAATTCAAATGTTGGTGTATTTATATATATATATTTTGAGATAAATTAATTTAAACAATAAGTCACCAAAGTGACCTATTTTGTTCAAAAAATTATTTTTTATTTCGAAATATAAAAAGATTATGTGCATGTAATTTATGTGAATATTAATCGGCCCAACGGAAGATTAATTTTTAACAAAATTGCATGTGCCACTTTAGTAATAAGAGCGTGATAATTATTTAGTTTTACATATGAATAATAAATCGGGCCAAAGGAAGAATTATTATTCGATATGTTCCTATTATCAGTGTTTGATTACTATACCAATACATCTCTTACAAGTTAATATTTTGTCCAAAGATAAAATATTAATAGAGTGTCCAATATCTTAAAATGGGGTTTGCCTTCATTTGAATTTATTTTTGTTTTAAGACTTATATGATCTAGGTTTATTTGGTTGTTGTTCTCTGGATTTAGCTATCAGTTCTGCTTTCAACATTATTTCCAGTATTAATTCTATTCTTATGCTTAATGGCACAAACTTTAAGTTATGGCAAGATAACCTCCATATAGTTCTCGGTGTCATGGATTTGGACCTTATGTTAAGGGTTCCTTATCCGGCACCTCTTACGGATAAAATTTCCTTTGATGACAAAAAATACATTTAAAGGTGGGAGAAGTCAAATTGCATGTGTTTGACGATCATAAATAAGGCCATTCCAGAAGAATTTAAGGGCACAATATCTAAAACGATAAAGACAGCCAAAGAGTTCCTAGAAGAAATTAAGAATAAATTTTCCAAGAATGAAAAGTCTAAAACAAGTACACTTTGGGCAAGTCTCATCTCAATGAAATATAAAGGTAATGGGAATATTATGGAGTACATTATGAAAATGTCTCATCTAGCTTCAAAGTTAAGAGCACTTAAGCTTGATCTCTCCGAGGATTTGCTTGTGCATCTGGTTTTGATATCTCTTCCCACATAATTCAGTCAATTTAAAGAGAGCTACAATTGCTAAAAGGAGACTTGGTCTCTTAATGAGCTCATCTCACATCGTGTGCAAGAAGAGGAAAAACTGAAGCAAGAAAAGACAGAAAGTGCTCATTTGGCTAGTACTTCCATGGATAAAGGGAAGAAAAAAAGAAGTTGTAGTGGTTCTCAGAACGTATGTGCTTGCGTTCAACTGAGCAAATTATATATTAAACACCTTTTAACCCAAACAAAGCCTAAACATGCAACAATATGTGATTGAATAAGATGATAATCTAAGCAAGAACATTCAAACACATGCTTGTGTGGAAAAATCCCCCAAAGGGGCAAAACCATTTATTTTCATTATAATATTGTAGCTGTACAATTTCGGATTACAATGAAAATACAAGTGACTAAGAATTACCCTCAGGTGTCAGATTCTATAGTCGGCGGCTGGAACTATCCCTTTCCAGTAGGGCTGCAATGAAGAAGAAGAACGGTCTTCTCCACAAGGGTGTGAACAGCAAAAGTGCGTTCCTGGGTTGCAAAGTGATTCACAAATGTTTTGACAATTTATGTGAATCAAATACCCAGAGTCTTGATACTCAATAGGTGAACACTTAGGGTTTTCTATACTCTGAAAATCGTGTGTATAAGTCTTAGAAAATCACTTCCCGTAGTGGGATTAAATAAGAAGCCTTGAGCCATAAAAATCTGAGCACGATCTGAACACGATATGTTTAAGTTTATCCCAGGCGGACCGGTCTGGGTCTGAGGCGGATCGGTCCGATTGACCGGATCGGTTCTTTTATTGCAGGCGGATCAGTCCGGTTTGAGGCGGATCGGTTCTTTTATTTCAGGCTTCATCGGTTTGCTTGCGGTCCGGGGTATACTGGATCTGCAGCAAGCGGTCGCTCCGGGTCTGAGGCGGACCGGTCCGTTTAGCCGGATTGGTTCTTTTATTGCAGGCGGACCCGTCCGGTCTGTCAGACTTGATTCCTCTTCTTCTTTTGATATTCGGATCCGTTGATGAATGTATGAATCTTGAATTTCTTCAACGGTGTAACGGCGTGCGACATAATAAATTGTTAATGGACAAAAATGTCCTTACAAATCTCCCCCTATGTCTATGCCGGTACATACATAAAAAAAAACATCCGAATTATCAAACAACTAAAAATGCCTATACAAATCTACCCTTCCATGAACCCAAAACTAGAAAGATACAATTGAATAAGACTACAGCGTTTACTCTTCAACTCTTTCAGGAATCTCAACACTTTTCTCATCTGGGTGTGCAATACAATGATAAGCCATGTAGTACCTACACACATAAGACAAAGAAAAATACCAAGTGACATATCGAGTTTCAAATGAGATAAACATATATACCAATTTATGAGCAAACTCAAACTTTCAAAGCTCCCCCATAATAAGATAATTCATTCTCCCCCTTTTTATGATGTCCCCAAATAGACAAATGAGAGAAATAAATCAAAGAAGCAAGTGCGGGGTGTCACTAGGAGAAAATCACACCATGAATGAACACAAAGCAACCAAGACGATGATAGTGTAAATGAAGTGGTGTGATCAAATTCGATAGGAAAATCAATGCATACAAACATGACATATGTGAACGATGAATATAGGATACTCCTAGCGAATGAACTCAAATGCATCCTTTGGTGTAAAATAATGACAATATAAGATATTGACTCAATCAAATCAACAAATCAAAGCTCAAAGTGATTTTCACACCAATAACGTTCAAAATGATTTTATGCTTTTTCAGGACTTTCAAGGAAGTGCAAACCCGTTTAAAGATTCTCCAACCAAACTCCCTCAGATATAATTTTGAATAGAGGCATTCTAAATTCTCAAACTTTGGAGAATTGATGGTGAAACCTAAGTGGCCCATATTTGGCATGAAGTGTTTTTTATTGCCTTTAAATTTTTTCGGGCTCTTTTACCCTCTTTGGACCTCGGATATTAAAATTCCTCCATTTTTAGGTCCTTTTTAACGGTGGCTTTTGCGCAAAGGATAGATGATTACCTTTCGCAGCGTCTCCCCGTTATACAAAAACACACAGTCTCACCAAAACGGTTTTTACATGCATTCCAATCTTGTCAAGTTTTATCGCATATTGTACATTGTATAAACAGAATTGAGATGAAAACACTCAAGCCAATATGAGATAGACAAGTGCAATAATCAAATATAGCCATGCATGTGTGCAATAAAGGATATAGGAGTCAAACATGTAGGAAGATATCACTAATTACATCTCAAAGACTCCAACCAATGTAAAACACATATATGAAATGATGTAGCCTCTCAAATCTCTATCAAACAGTCACATGGATAAATGGAATGAAGTTGTGACTTGGCTATCTTAAATGTTCATCCATAAAAGGTGCATAAAAATACAAAAATCTTTTTGGGCTTTTTCAAAAATTTTATCAAAAATAAAATCTTTTTGTGCTTTTCTTAAAAAAAAGAAAATATTTTTGAATTTTTCAAAAGAAATACAAAACGCAAAAAGAATAAATAAAAGCTGTACAACTAAGCAATGGTACATATAAAACAGACTAGCAATAGGAAGCATATGATATGGACATGAAGACGCATCCTATTCTAGACATAGACCAACCCCTCAGTCAACTGTGCAAATCCCCAAAGACTTCCTAAGACTCTCAAATCTAAGGGCATCTAAAGGTTTCGTGAAAATGTCGGCTAACTGACGGTCGGTGGGAACAAAACTCAGGGATACAGTGTTCTTTTCCACTAACTGTCGAATAAAGTGATCACGTATCCTGATGTGTTTTGTACGCGAATGCTGGACGGGATTACGGGATATGTGTATCGCGCTCGTGTTATCACAAGAAATGATCATGGTGTCTTGTGAAATCCCATAATCCTCCAACATTTGCTTCATCCACAAGAGTTGTGTGCAACAACTCCCGGCGACTATGTACTCAGCCTCCGCAGTGGACAAAGAGATGGAATTTTTCTTCTTGCTCAGCCAGGAGACAAGAGAAGAACCAAAATAGAAACACCCACCAGAAGTGCTCCTACAACCATCTACATCCCCAGCCCAATCGGCATCCGAATAGGCGGACAAACGGTCATCGGTATCAAAGGAATACCAAATACCGTATGAGAGAGTCCCACTTACGTATTTAATAATACGTTTTAGAGCAAGTAAGTGTAACTCTTTAGGGGACGCCTGATATCGCGCACAGACTCCAACACTAAAGGCGATGTCGGGACGACTGGCAGTGAAGTACAGAAGACTACCTATCATACTTCGATATAAGGTTTGCTCTACGTCCTTGCCTGAAGTGTCCTTACTAAGCTTGGTAGTGGTACTCATAGGTGTACGTGCATGCTTAGCGGAGTCTAAACCCAATTTCTTCACTAGGTCTCTAGCATACTTAGATTGGGAGATGAACATCCCATCCTCTAGCTGACGAACCTGGAGACCAAGGAAGAATGTAAGCTCACCAACCATGCTCATCTCAAACTCACTTTTCATCTCCTCCTCAAACTAGTGAGCATGATGGGAGCATGTGGATCCAAAGACTATGTCGTCCACATAGACCTGGGCAACCAAAATTGCACCGTCATCTCTCCTAACAAACAACTTCATATCAACTCCCCCTCTCTTGAAGCCACGGGCTAAGAGATAGGAAGTAAGCCTCTCGAACCAAGCACGGGGTGCTTGCTTCAAACCATACAAGGCTTTCCTTAGATAGTAGACGTGCTCGGGGTGCTGAGGGTCTTCAAACCCTTTTGGTTGTTCCACATAAACCTCCTCCTGTAGAATTCCATTCAGAAAGGCACTCTTGACATCCATCTGATATACCTTGAAGCGCAGATGACATGCGATGGCGAGCAGAAGACGGACGAACTCAAGCCTCGCAATAGGAGCAAATGTCTCCCCAAAGTCTACACCCTCTATCTGTGTGTAGCCTTGAGCGACCAACCTAGCCTTATTTCTGATTATGGTACTATTTTCATCCATTTTGTTCTTGAAAATCCACCGGGTACCTATCACATTAGTCTCACTAGGTCGGGGGACAAGTTCCCAGACATTATTCTTTTTAAACTGAAGCAACTCATCCTGCATAGCAGATATCCAGTGTTCATCCTTGAGTGCTTCTTTATGGTTCTTGGGATCAACTTTGGACGTGTAGAAAAGATGGCTAACAACGTTCTCTAGCTGAGCACGAGTCTAGACCCCTAGAGTGGGATCACCAACAATGGAAGAAGGGTCATGACTCTTGCGAACCCAAGTAGGTGTGTCCCCTAACACACGAGTAGGGTCCACAGAGTGTGAGAGAGGAACAGGTAAATCACTATCAGAACAATCCGCATCCTCACACTGAAGGTTAGGATCAATAACCGTCGAAGGTTCGTCATCTTGCACGGTGACGTTTATTGATTCCATAACCTTAGAGCTCTTCAGGTTAAAAACCCGGTACGCTCTTCTATTCGATGAATCCTAGAAATATTCCCTCGTCGCTCCGGGAGTTGAACTTTCCTAATTGCTCTCTATCCCGTAGGATGTAGCATTTACTCCCAAAAACGCGGAAATATGCCAGGTTGGGCTTCTTGCCAGTCCACAACTCATAAGGAGTCTGAAGTGTGTGTGGACGCAAGTAAACCCTATTCACCGTGTGGCATGCAGTAGACACTGCCTCTGCCCAAAATCTCCTAGAAACTTTATGACCTAGAAGCATAGATCTTGCCATCTCTTGGATCGTTCTATTCTTTCTCTCAACAATCCCATTTTGCTGAGGAGTTCTCACAGCAGAGAACTCATGTTTGATCCCGAGGCTATCACAGTAAAGGTCTACCTTTGCTTCTGTGAATTCAGTGCCATTGTCACTACGCATCCTGTTAATAGTGACACCATGTTGATTTTGCAGGACACCGCACTTGGTCGTTAAAAATTCTACAGCATCGGATTTCTCTCTCAGAAAACCTACAATGGAGTATCTGGAGAAATCATCTACCATCACGAGGATGTACCTCTTACCACCTAGACTCTCAGTACGAGTGGGACCCATAAGATCCATGTGTATCAGCTCAAGAACACGAGAGGTGGTAATGGAGTGCAACTTCCTATGAGGACTACGAATTTGTTTTCCCAACTGACAGGGTCCACAAACGGTCGAAGTTGACTTTCCAAGAGATGGTAAGCCACGTACTAAGTCCTTTTTAGCTAAGCGATTGAGATCTCTAACGTTCACGTGACCTAGACGTTGATGCCATAGATCCATAGGAGTGATCGTGGCGCTGTTGCAGACAAGTGAGGACGTGGGCTCAGTCCCATAGCAATTATCCTCGGTCCTCACCCCTTGCATCAAAAGTTTACCGGCTTGATTATAGACTTTACACGCGTCCCGGTCAAACTTTACTGCAAAGTTAGTATCTCACAGCTAGCTAATGCTGAGAAGGTTTGCTTTTAAACCTTTGACGTACAAAACATTTTCAAGCTTAGGAAATCCAGGTAACTCGACAGTACCACATCCTATAATGCTAGACTTGCTCCCATCTCCAAAGGTGACTCTTCCATCCTGATAGTCCTCAAGAGTCGTAAAAAATGAGGCATCACTTGTCATATGTCTGGAGCATCCACTATCAAAATACCACTGTGAGGTATTGTGTGCTTTGAGAGCAACATGAACAACGAAGGCCTTTTTATCTTTCTTAGGTACCCAAGCAGAGATGACCTTTTGTTTGCCTTTGTTGTTGTTGGTTTTAGCTGGAATGTGAGAAGCATTCACTAACGGCAAAGACATCCGTCGGAATTCTTCCATTAAACTATGGGTCGTGGCAGCTAAGAACTCAACTCGCTCTCTCAGACTAAAAAACTCATCAGTATGACGTGGTGGAGCAATAGTACATCGTGTCCGACCCGTGCTATAGCAAGACTCCCTAAGGTGGCCTTTTCTTTTGCAATAAGTACAAAAGAGCACAGTCAAAGGCGGACCTTGGTTTGCTTTTCTTGGTCGAACTTTCCTTCGAGGTTTTTGACGGTGACCATAAGGAGTTGTAGTAAACTCAGGAACTGGTCTAGGTGCAATTTGGGACGTGGAGGCACCATCATATCCAATTCCTTGCCGATCACCAAAACCTAAAGCGGGGCCGAGGAGCATCTTTCCCATCTTCCCAGATCTGTCCTCGATTTGTACCTTGACTTCTCGTGCTTTCTCAAGATCATGAGTCAGTTGGGCAACAAGGGCTTCAAGTTTCTTCCGAGTCTCCACGGAGGAATGGAGCTGACTCGTAAGACTAGCCACTTGTTTAGTCAAGTCCCCTCTCTCTTTCTCTAAAACACTCTCTCTCTCTCTAAACACAATCTTTTTCTCGACACATGCAGATTCTCTCTCTCTCAGGGCGGTGAAGGTGGAGGACTCTCTTTCTCTCGCCTTTCTTAAATCATCCTCTAAGCCGGTGATCTTAAGAACTAGCGCTTTGTTACGTTTTTTAGTTTTAAAAGACTCAGAATATAACTCAGCGTAGGCGCGTTGAATATCACTCTCGCTCTTACTTGAGTCATCCTCCCCCTCACTTACATCGATCTCACTGTCGAGGTGTCCTTGTGAAGCATCATCTTCATCATCGTGAAGAGAACTAGGAGTGCTCACTTGACTGGCCATGAATGCGGTGAAGTTACACTCATGTGGTGACTCATCTCCTGAATCCACCGTCTCGACCTCACTGTCGGTACTAAGGGTAGCATTAAGGACAACTTTCCCTTTCTCTCTATTCAGACGAGTGTCACACTCAAAGGCTCTATGACCCCTACCATCGCACTCAAAACATCTCTCACTTTCTTTCTTAGGAGGATTTTTGGAGTCTTTTTCATTTTTCTTTTCAAACTTATTTCTCTCAAATTTCTTTTTATCTTTAAAATTGCCATTTTTCTTAAATTTGAGAATCCTCTTGAAATTTTTTGCAAAAAGAGCCAAATCATCTAGGTCAAAATCACACTCAGAATCTGACGTGTCAGTCTCTCTCTTTCTAGATGACTCTACCCTTTTTCTAGCCGACCCTTCACTCATTCTCTCTTGGGCTTTAAGTGCAATTACCTTATCTTTAGATTTAGCAGTTTTAGGGAACATATCAATTTCATAAGTTTGCAAATCTCCTACAAGTTCTTCCAATTTTAGCGTATTTAAATTACCCATAGAATTTAGCACAGTGACTTTAGGGATAAAACGCTTAGGTAAAGAATGAAGAATCTTTTTAACAACTCTAGCATTAGGAATATGTTCACCAAGATTAAAGCTAGTATTCACAATGTCAGAAAGTCTAGCATAAAATTCATCAAAGCATTCAGATTCATGCATGGTGATGGTTTCAAATTGAGTTGTCAAATTTTGCAACTTAGATTCTTTCACAGCATTAGTTCCTTTATGGGTGAGTTGTAAAACATCCCATGCCTCTTTTGACGTGGTGCACGTCATTATGCGTTTGAACTCATCAGGTGTGACAGACCCAAAAATAGCACTTAGACCCTTAGAATTAAAAGATGACCATTTAAATTCTTCATCAGTCCAAGAAGTGTCAGGTTTCAAATTGATCACATTATCAACAGTCACGGAGGGAGGAGTCCACCCTCTTTCAACTAAAATCCAAACCCTTTCATCTATGGCTTTTAAAGCCGACCTCATTCGGGCTTTCCAATAAGCATAATTTGTCCCGTCAAAAACGGACATTTTATTATATAACTTCTCCATTTGAACACGCACTTTTTCAAAAATCATTTTTTTTCAGAAAATTGATATCTTAGAAAAATTTTGCGGAAAATAGGAATACGCGATAGATTAGCGTAACCTGCTCTGATACCAATTTGAGAACGTATGTGCTTGCGTTCAACTGAGCAAATTATATATTAAACACCTTTTAACCCAAACAAATCCTAAACATGCAACAATATGTGATTGAATAAGATGATAATCTAAGCAAGAACATTCAAACACATGCTTGTGTGGAAAAATCCCCCAAAGGGGCAAAACCATTTATTTTCATTATAATATTGTAGCTATACAATTTCGAATTGCAATGAAAATACAAGTGACTAAGAATCACCCTCAGGTGTCGGATTCTGTAGTCGGCAGCTTGAACTATCCCTTTCCAGTAGGCCTGCAATGAAGAAGAAGAACGGTCTTCTCCACAAGGGTGTGAACAGCAAAAGTGCATTCCTGGGTTGCAAAGTGATTCACAGAGGATTGGCAATTTGTGTGAATCAAATACCTAGAGTCTAGATGCTCAATAGGTGAAGACTTAGGGCTTTCTGTACTTTGAAAATAGTGTGTATAAGTCTTAGAAAACCACTTCCCGTAGTGGGATTAAATAAGAAGCCTTGAGCCATAAAAATCTTAGCACGATCTGAACACGATCTGTTTAAGTTTATCCCGGCGGAGCGGTCCGGGTCTGAGGCGAATCGGTCCGGTTGATCGGATCGGTTCTTTTATTGCAGGCGGATCGGTCCGGTTTGAGGCAGATCGGTTCTTTTATTTCAGGCTTCATCGGTTTGCTTGCGGTCCGGGGTATACTGGATCTGCAGCAAGCGAATCGGTCCGGGTCTGAGGCGAACCGGTTCGGTTAGCCAGATCGGTTCTTTTATTACAGGCGGACCGGTCCGGTCTGTCAGACTTGATTCCTCTTCTTCTTTTGATATTCGAATCCGTTGATGAATGTATGAATCTTGAATTTCTTCAACGGTGTAACAGCGTGCGACATAATAAATTGTTAATGGATAAAAATGTCCTTACAGGTTCCATATAAAAAAATATGTTGATGGTTGTTTCTTCTGTGGAGTTGCGGGACATAAGAAAAAGTAATGTACCAATTATCATGCTTGGCGTGTAAAGAAATGTACACTTCTTAATCTAGTTTTTTTTTAGGTTAATTTGACTTCGTTACCTAAACACACTTGGTGGATAGATTCTGGTGCAACCACTCATATCAGTGTGTCTATGCTGGGTTACTGATCTGCTGAAAGCCAAATGATGGTGAAAGATACATTTTTTTTGGACGATGGCAAGAAGGTTAAAGTTGAATCAATTGGGATATTTAGGTTATTATTAGGGATGGAACTTATTTAGATTTGAATGAGAAATTTATTCTACAATTCAATCATACTTGTTCTTTTGGAAAAATAAATTTAGTCTTCTTCATAATTCAAATTTGGTTGGTACTATTTTTTGTATCTTATGTGGATAACCTTCATATACTTTATACAGTTGCTTCATATCATGAAACCTTGCAATTAAGTACTCAAGGTGTTAAAAGGAAATTAATTAATGATATTTCCGCATCATTATGGAATAAGAGATTAGGTCACATCTC
Organism: Sambucus nigra; assembly: GCA_949130495.1. Taxonomy (NCBI): domain Eukaryota; kingdom Viridiplantae; phylum Streptophyta; class Magnoliopsida; order Dipsacales; family Adoxaceae; genus Sambucus; species Sambucus nigra. Next base: position 57,951,078 of record OX422215.1, on the reverse strand, counting down.
CCAAAGGAGGATTGAAAGACTTGTGTCAGATGGGATTCTTGATTCCCTTGATTTTTCAGATTTTGAAATTTGCACAGATTGCATAAAGGGAAGACAGATAAACATAAGGAGATTTGGTGCCAATAGGGATACATACATATTAGAACTGATACATACAGATATTTATAGGACATTCCCTATGATTTAATCGAATGGTCAATAATATTTTATCACATTCATAGACGATTTTTTATGTTATGGCTACCTTTATCTCATCCATAAAAAGTCCCAATCTCTGGACGGTTCAAATCATTCAAGGATGAAGTTGAAAATCAATTAAGTAAAAGGATTAAAAGCATCAGATCTGATTGTGGTGGTGAATACAATGGTAGGTATGACTGTTAAGGTGAATAACGCCCAGGACCATTTGCTAAATTCCTAGAGGAATGCGATATCGTTTCACAGTACACCATGCTAAGTTCTCCAAGCATGAATGGTTTTGATTAAAGAGGAAACATAATGCTTAAAGACATGGTAAGGAGTATGATTAGTTACTTTAACTTACCAAATTTATTCTGGGGTAAAGCATTAAAGGCTGTAGTATATATCCTTAACAGAGTACCAACTAAAGCAACTGGTAAAACCTATTTTGAACTTTGGATAGGCAAAAAGACTAGTTTGAAGCACATTCATATTTGGGGATGTCCAGCTGAAGCAAGAACTTATAGGCACATGGAAATAAACTGGATTCAAGAACGGTTAGTTGGTATTTTATTGGATACTCTGAAAGATCTAGGGGTTATAGATTTTATGATCCTACTACTAAATCAATTTTTGAGACGGGAAACGCCCAGTTCTTTGAGGATGATGAGTTTGCTGGGGGGATAAGGTTAGGGATTTTGGTTTTGAAGAGGAACATGATGATATTCCCATAGCTGTTATTAACAGTAATTAGGCTCCTATTCCTGACATTGTGAAGCAAATACTAATCAAAAAAATATCCAATAACTTACCATTTCAGAAGAACAAACTCTACCACCTCCAGAACCTATGCCATTAATGAGATCCACTAGAGAAAGGAGATGTGATATGCCAGATGATTACATTATATTTCTCCAAGAACATGATCTTGACATTGGTGTAGTGGAAGATGATCCAATAACCTTCCGTCAATCCATGGAAAGTTCTAAATCTCAGGATTGGATTGATGCCACGAATGAGGAGATAAATTCCATGAAGGACAATGACGTTTGGGATCTTGTCTCATTACCATAAGATGCAAACCCCCTTGGTTGCAAATGGATATTTAAAACAAAGAGGGATTCGAAAGGTGATGTGGAGATATACAAAGCCCGACTTGTCGCTAAAGGCTTTACACAGAAAAAAGGCATAGATTATAAAGAGGCATTCTCTCCGATTTCATCGAAAGACTCTTTTAGGACAATAATGGAAATTATGGAACACTTTGACCTTAAGCTTCATCAGATGGGTGTTAAGACTGCGTTTCTCAATGGTGACATTGATGAAACAATATATATGGTGAAAACAGAAAACTTTATGTGAGGGGATGCAAAGAAGACGACTTGCAAATTAAAGAAATCCATCTATGGGCTTAAGCAAGTTTCTCGTCAATGGTATTACAAGTTTCATCAAGTTATCACCTAGTTTGGTTTTTAGATGAATTTGGTTAGTGATTGTATATACTACAAGTTAAGTGGGAGTAAGCATATAGACTTGGTTTATCACAAAAAAGCTATAGCGAGAATGTTCTTAAAAGGTTTGACATGCATGATTGTAGATTAAGTGACACCCCTATAGCTAAAAGAGATAAATTTAGTCTCAGTCAATGTCCCAAGAATGATTTTGAGATTCGATAGATGCAAAAGATTCCTTATGCATCACCAGTAGAATGTCTTATGTATGCTCAAGTATGTACGCGTATGGATATTGTGTTACATTATTGGAATGTTGGGAAGATACTTAAGCAATCCTATAAAGGATCACTGTATAGCAGTCAAGTGAGTCATGAGGTACTTATAGAGAACAAAAGACTACATGCTCGTCTATCAAAAGTCAGATCGGTTAGAGATCGTCAGGTATTCTGACTCCGATTTTGGTGGATGCTAGGCGTCTAAGCTTGGAATATAGTTGAGAAATTTTGTCATGGGGTTGCGTATTGTGGATGGCATTGAAAGACCACTTATGTTATTTTGTGATAATAAATCAGCAGTACCGTATTCCAATAACAACAGGATTTCTACAAAGTCAAAGTTTATAGACATAAAGTTCCTAGTTATAAAAGAAAGAGTTCAGAGTGGACTTATGTTTGTAGAGCACATTGGAACAAACTCCATGATTGCGGATCCGCTGACTAAGGAATTACCACCCAAGGTCTTTCATGAGCACACTTCTCATATGGGTGTAGTTTCTTTCCAGGATATTTCGGTTTAGTGGGAGTTCGTATTTTAGATGCTTTCATAGACACATTTGTTATGGATTTTATGGTTATTTAATGCAGTAAAGTATTCAATTTAAATTCACTCTGATTTTATATGGTTTGATCTCACTAAGGTTTAAGGAGGACCAGTTGGAAATAGGCATGTTAAGATCACATTGCATGAAATTTCCATACTACACATCCATACTTGATCTTTGTCATTAGTTGCATTGATATATGTTATCAATGATGGGTCTACTTACGAAATATTTAATGACGATCGCTTTGATTCTATATTGGTGCAATTAATGGACAAGATCGTTAAGATGCATAAAGTTTTGATAGAAAAAACTCATGAGCTCATAAAGTATAATTCAGGTTTATAAAGTTACATATATAGCCCAAGTGGGAGACTGTTAGAGTAAAATTGGCTATATATATGAAATAAATATGAAATATTGGCTATCAAATAAAGTCAGGCCAATTAAAGTAATTAATTTAAGTTTTGGGGACTTAATAATGTATTATTAAAGTGTGGTTTTTAATGTGTAGAGATAAGCATAATTTATATTTTTATGATGGGTTAAAATAGAAATATACGAAATATGAAAAGACACGATTGTCTTATAAATAGGGGTCCTGGTCCCCAGATCACACAACTCTCTTCTTCTGATTCCCAATGTTAGAGATAAATTCAGACATAAAATAAACGTGTTGATCTGGAAGATCATAAGACCTCAGACTCAGATATTTTACTTTTCTCGTTATGAATTCATGTACGCTTTTGCAAAGTAAATATTTTTATTTCTTGATAATTCAATATGAATGTTTCTGTTTGCGTGATGGTTTTTTTACAAAATAGAAATTAATCTAGCACGCTACAATTTAGAGAGAGAAACAAAATTTTAGAGTAGTCTTCACTGTAAATGGGTTGTGTAATTTTTATTTATTTATTTATATTTTCTTTTAGATATTATATGAAGGAAAAAAAATATTGTGATATTCAAAGTTGAATGTTATGATTAAATTTCAGAATATTATTTCGAAAGATTGGACTTTTACATATTAAAATTCATTTGGAAAGAAAGTATTGGGTTCTAGTCATGCTTCTAGAGAAGGAGATTAATTTTTAGTGAATAGAAAATTTTTCCTCCCATAAGAGATGAGGTGATCTCATCATTGAGAAAGAACCTAAAATTTTATTATAGATAGACTTTTCTTAGGTTAGATATTATTTTAGAAATTTCTAACTCTAAAACTTATTTCTAAAGATTTAAAATAATTTTGATAAATGATCCCTAACAGGTAGTTTATTAAGTTTTAAGTCTTATTTTTGATAGATTTTTGAAAGTATAAAATTAAAATTTTAAAATAAATATTTATTTTTATCACATTTGTGACGAGAGTCAATTTGTGATTTAAATAAATTTGGGGTATTCTAAAATTAAAAGTCACCTAATTAGAATAAATAATTAAGCCATGGAAGTGGATTCCCATCCTTTGTTTATGTTCACATTTATTTACCTCACTCATATCTTATTTTTTTTTTTGGATATTTTAGTTTAAATTTCTCCTCATTTAGTTAACTAGAATAAATATCCCTCAAAATTTATTTAAATAAAATCATACTAGTCTTTATTTTGCTCTTGGCCTTACTAAGAAGTTGGATCGATACCCCTTATTAACTATATACATGTTTTAGTGTATTTTGTAGTTTCAAAGGAATTTTTGATTGACGAGTCTTGCATTAACGACATATACACAAAAGGTGAGTTATAAAACAGTGACGTTCTCGACTTTTTAAGTGTTTAAACTTTGCTCAATTTTTGGCAGTAACTTTTTCACCAATTGTCGTTGCTGAATTTTTGAGTGGATAACTGTTTTGAAGATTTTTACATTTGTTTCATTTGTGTGTGTGTGTGTGTGTGTGTGTATATATATATATATATATTTATTTATTTATTTATTTATTTATTTCCTTGTCTGGTTGTATTAGGTTATTGAGGTCTTGTACATATATTTATTGTGATTTAAACACTAATTATTTGTAATAATTAATTAAAAAGTAAAAACAAACTGGACAAAATAGAGAAAACGTCATTGGAGTGGATTAGAAGACTCTCTATTTTGGATCCGTAGGACTCCCGAGTGTGACTGAAGTTAGGCGAACTTTTCTCTGATCGACTTAACTCGTTCTTTACCCCACGCATGTAAAAGTCATGGGAGGTACATTTCTTTTTCACTCGTGCATCTTCAATTAGCGAGTCCATTTAGTGTTTTTCTATTTGCTCCTATTTTCTCCTAGTTAGTTTGAATTGTTTGATGAATTAATTGGACTTAAGACCTAGAACCGGTCATTGAAACAAGTTGGAATTTCATTCATCACCCTCTCAATCACTTAATGCACTTGTTTACTAGCCCGTGCCCTCACATAATTAAAATTGACTAACTATCAAGTCAAGTAGAAGAATAATTCTCAAAGATGACGAATAACACTCCTTGCTTTTCTCGTTTGTAGATTAATTAAAATTTTACTATTCCATTACTTAATTTAAGATAAAAAAAAATGACTATGTGCTAGTCAGGATTTGTCCTTTACTTGTATGTGTCTTATTCAAATCACTTGGTAGTCGATTTTGTGTGCTCCGTCCTTTTGTGTTTCAAAGAGAGCCCATTCTTATCCCATTTTTTAAAAATCCATAATAATAATAATAATAATAATATTTTTCTTTCCTTTTTCTTATATTAAAAAAATCCCAAAATATTTCATTATTTTTCAAAATATTAAAAAAAAAACAATTTTTTTTTCTTTCCTTTTCAAATTAAATAAAAAATATTCTTTAGATAAAAAATGTATTTTTTCTTTTTCATATATTAAAAAAAACCCAAAAATATTTTCATTATTTATCAAAATATTAAAAAAAAAAACATAACATTTTCTTTCTTTTTAAAATTTTTAAAAAAATCAAAAGTATTCATTGGAGAATTATTTTTCTTCCTCCATCCATTCCATAATGGCTGAAGAATGTCCTTTACAGGATTACTTTGGTCATTTCTCATCCTCTCGAAGCATGTTTGAGGTTAAGCCCGAGTCCATACTTTTCACTTTACTTAGTGGCTTCAACTCTCTCACGCACACCGTTGATACTCCTGCATCATCAAAGCACACTTCTCATATTCCACAACCTATGGCGATGAGCGTCAACGCATCCAATGCTTCATTGTGCAACTATTGCTTTCAAGCCAATCACTTGACGCATGAGTGACCATACCTTCCTTATCCATCTGAACCAACCATTGAGCAGGTGTATCCATATGACACTATATCGTAAGTCATTTCGGACTATTGTCACGACATATTCAATACCGAGTGGTGTGAGCAACCAAGCTATTCTTGGAGGCTTGATCACCCTCCCACGCAACATGAATGTATTTTGGATCCTCACGGTTTCTGACAATCGTTATAGAAACCAAGTTCACCCCATCTCAGTTAGTCTCCTCACTAGCTCCCAATGACTATCAACCTATTATATTTCACAAAAATCCATCCTTTCGTGTATGATAAACATGACCCCATTCCCTACACTTCATATGAGTATTCTTCATTTAGTCGTGCTAATACCGAGTTATGTCTGCCTCAATCATATATTGTTGCATCACCACCCATCACTTCCCTACCATCATCCACATCTAATCTTATAATACTGTTGTAAAATTTCATCATCGATCAAGATCAAGATACTCAAGCTCAAAATAAAGCTCTTCAATGGCTTGATAGATGCTTAAATGAATTTGAGTGTGCAACAAAGTCAGATTTTCTCCCGAGTCAACCCATTATTTCATCCACGTGGAATGATGATGAGCCATCTTGTGAATTGGAGAATTTTAAATTTGGCAATTGAGGTCAAAATTAGAGGAGGTTATAAAGTATTTTGGATGACGATTCTGAGTGCATGGTTGATTCTGGATGGATCGAGATAGTCAAAATGACTGTACTTGGGTTTTATTTGGGTTCCGAAATATTTTAAGTTAGTTTGACTCGAATTGGAGCAAACGAGTCATTTAAAGTGTGTATTATCATTTATAGTTGGGTATTTTGGAGATAAGGCTTATAAAGCCTACGTGAGATAACAATCTCATTTGTGAGATTAAGAAAGCCCTAGAGAGAGAGAGAGAGAAGAGGAAAGGAAGACGAGAAAGAGGAGAAAAGCTTGGTGATTCCGGCCAATCCATGATTTCGAGGAAGATTCAACCTCTACAACTTTGAGGCAAGTGATTAAACTTTCTAAATAATATGTGTGTAATTTATTTCATGATTTGTGGACAAAAATATGAATTTGGGGTTAATATGTTAAGACCTAGATTTTGGTTAAATCTTGAAATTGAGGTGTGTATATATGGATTTGAGGTTGTATAATTAGTTGGGTTGACATGTATTATGAGTTTTAATGTTAGAAACATGTTTAGGTTGAAGATTGATGGTTGGAAGATGATATATATGGGTTTTGGGAAATTTGGGTTTTAAGAAAATAAGCCATTTCGTAGCTTGCTGAACAGACTGAATCGATTCGCCCCCTTTGCAAATCGATTCGGAATGTTTTAGACCTATAGGTCTTTAGGACCGAATCGATTCGCCCCTTTTTGCGAATCGATTCGGCATGTAGCAGACTTACAGGTCCTTTGGACCAAATTGATTCGGAGGGGGGACAAATCGATTCGTAAATAGGGTTGTTTTGCAAAGTTTTTCTAGAATGAGTTTTACTCCATGTCGATTAGGTTTATTGATTAGGAACATTCTTATATGATGCGAGAAATAATTTTTGGAGGTTTATCGGGAGTTTCTTATATGATGTGATATTGGGGACGTATCAAGTTACTCGGGAAGGTATAAATTGGAGTTGTCGCATCGGCTTAGTGGGGAATCCTATTAGTGACGGGAATCTTACTTGGAGATTAGATGGAAGTTATTATATGACATGACATTGGGGGATCATCGAGGTGTTTGTGAAGGTATGACTTAGAGTTGTTATACTGACTTTTGTGTTGAATCCTCCTAGCGACAGGATTTTTATTTAGATATGATTGGGGATCAATGAGAGAGAGGTCGTATGCCCTTAGTGACGTTAAACTTAAGGATTTAATCTTAAATGCGATAATGTTAAGGGTTCACATGAGCAGCTAAACCGTAATCTGAATTGAAAATGATTAAATGGAGAATAGGTTGTGTTTATACTTATAGCTGGGATAATTATTGTATATCGGTGTGCATACGGATATAAAGGGTGTGTGTATGATGATTGTTATATACATTCGGTTATGAGATGGTTTGTATATATAATATGCATATGTATATCTGGTGTGAATGATATATATACTTATTGTGTGAGCATACCCTTCTAGTGCTATCATGGGAAGTTACGCGATGTGGATGAGGCCTCTGGCTTAAGGAGCAGGGAGCATATAGTCCCCAGGTCATAGTCATCCATTATTTATTGCGTGATTTTTTATTCTGGGTGAGAAGTATTGGGTATGATTCGTTCTCACTTTCAGGTTCGGATCTATGACCGCTTCCCATACGTTGTGATTTGTTTGTTTACCAAGGCGGTCTGATAATAGTCCGGTGGCTAGTTACCTAGGATAAAGTGAGTAATTCCTTGAAGATGATAGAATTGCAGAGAATATGTGTGTATATATATATATATATATATATATATATATATATATATATACACACATGGATCCTATAAGTGAATGTGATATGGGTATTTTAAATGTGCGTTATGTATACATGCTTGTTAGGGTTGAATGATCATGTTTATAACTATAATAATGTTATATAGGCCCTAAAGGTTCGGTGCGATATATTATTTATGAACTTAGAGATAGTTGTTCTTAGTAAGTAGTTGAGGTTATATGTGTTGTGTGTTGAGGGTATAATGGATCTCGACGAGAAACGTTGTCAAGGAGTAGTGTATTAGGGGGGTTCCTTGTTTGTATTTAACTTTGCGAGACATCCCACGTACGAAACGTAGAGCAATGTTGGGAGTGGGGAGAAGTTTAGTCCTTAGTACTCGATTTTATGCGTTATGGTGAAACATTACTTTATAAGTATATATAGATGATGTGTGACTATTTTGAAGCTAATAACTTGTTTAAGTTAATAATTAGAAATCGATGAATTCTAGTAAGATATATGTATGTATGTATATATGTTAATTTATAAGTTCGTGCGTAAATGTAGAATATGATAGAATGAAAAGAAAATGGTTATATTTTAGATAGTGGGTTACGCGGGTATAGATTATGCGTACAGTGAGATAGAATTGTCCCTATAATGTGTCGGGTAGCTTAATTGAGTTTCACGTGCATCCGTTTAGGTGCGCGCTTTAGTCGAGGGGTGAGTTTGAATTTCAAGAGAGTGCGACTTCACTTTAATTATGCAATTGTGCATTTATAATTATTATGCATTTTAATGCACTTGCTAAAAATGTTTTCAAACCTCGGGCTCTTACCCGTTTATATTTTTCTTTTGCTATACAAATATTGTAATATATTATAGGTGTCCCACCTCAAGGACGCCAGCGATGCTTTTCTATCCAGTGTCCTCGAAGAAGTAACAGATGCGGACTGTTGCGGGATTTTTGTCATAAGCACTTCCTATCTTGTGTAAATCTAGTTAAGGATTCATGTTGTATATCGGGTTTATACCCAAGGGTTACATGTAGCACTTTTATATTTCTTTCATCAGGATTGTTGTATTGTCTGTGGCCTGACAACATATTCGGGTATATTTCCTTTGTGTACTTATCAGGTTTTAATTTGAGTACTTGCTTTTATCACGATACGTGTGTACATTTTATCATGTTCAGTAGTTACTATATTATTGGTATGATGTTCATTGTATATTTTTAAAAAAATTTGGCATCCGCTTATTGTAGTATTGGGTAGTTAGCTATGTTTATTTAGTATCGACAGTAGATGCTGAGAATGATCCACTTGTTCATAATTTATTTTAGTATAGGGTTGGCCACCCGTTAATATTTTAAGCGGGGTGTCACACCTATACATCCGAAAGAACCCATATTTGAGGTTTATAATCCCGTTGAATCCAAAAAACCTACCCTTGCGGTTCACCTTCCCATAGTATCCTAAAATATGACGAGTTAAAATTTATTTCACCCATTGAGTGTGTAACCGAGATGCCTATTTCTTTTAGGTTAGCTCCTTCTACGAGTATCACCCATTACACTGAGATTGAATCATAGACAATTTCTACCTCTCCTGACATCGATTCATTCCAAAGTTGTATAACTCACCTTGAGTGAGAATTTGTTATGTATCCCTAGATCTAGGATATTAATGCCTCATTTAATTTTCCCACCACCTTGGATGGTGACTTATGGATGGATAATTTGTCCACTCATTCTTTTAGCAGCACACTTCCTCTCACGAGTGATCTAGAGGTTCCTTTTGATCCTTATGACGAGTGTATATCCCATACTCTTGAGTTGGATCATCTCCCCCCACCTATTATCCCACCTAATTCGCCCATTGTTCCATCTTACCCTCCACCATGTTTGGACCTTGTTCCCATTTATCTTTCATTTCCATCCACCCATTTAGGTACTTACTTGACCCCACCCTCCACCCTCGAGCTCCACGAGAAATCTCATGAGTTCTTCATCTACTCCACTATCTATGAGAGTATTTTTGGTGCTAGTCTCAACTTACGTGGCACTGAGCTTGATCATACTTGTGCACCCATTCGTTGTGGTTCTTAATACTATCACAATCTCATAAATGTGTCACGACTTGACCATATCATCACCCATTTATAGATGCACAATTTTTATGATTTACACGTTATCCCAATTGCCCCACCCTTCCGCCTTCCTCACTAAATTGAGCACCGTGCTGATATATGCCTCTAAACCATCACCCTTGCCTTTCTTCCCTATACCCTTATACTCATTCTCTCTTGTTCCGCCGATGATTTGTATTGCATGAAACCCTTTTCCATACAAGTGCACTGACCCTGAAGCCTTTACCCAACAAGACTAGACTTTCAGTCCTATTTGGGGGTGATTCCCATAACCCACACCTTCTGCCACCTCATGTCATCGTATTTTATATCTTGAAATGTGTTTACCTTTACATTTCACTGAAGACGTTAAACTTAGTGATACCGGGAGGCAACTCGTTGTATCCATATTTGTGAGTATGAGTCTTACACTGTTTGAAGGTGGTGTTCTATCCACTTACCAATGCTTTATATATGATTTATAGACTTGTATCTATTTTTATGTTGCTATTGTTCTCTAGATTTATCTTTTGATCCATCACGCGGTGAAAATCCATTAGAGGTTGACTTTGGTATACCCTTTACCACCACGTGCTTTCAATTTTTAAAAGATGATTTTGAACATCGAGGATGATGTTCTCTCTTATTTGGGGATGGAAATTTGTCAAAATCGTATTCCTTTTGAAAAAACAAATGAGGACAAGAATAAAATAAAAATAAAATAGAATAATGATATATGCGATCAAAATTTTGTGAAATGAAGACATTAGTTGATTAAGTTATTGTCCACACCTCTCGAAAACCCCGCAACATCCCATCATCCCATGAATAAAACCTATTTTTAGCCTTGATGAGGTGTTAGGGAAATGAAAAGTCTACTTGGTAAATAACTCGACATTATCAATATAGTGGTTTGCATTCCATTCACGAGATCAAATTCATTTTAGTATCCATTTTTATGCATGTGAAACGTTAGACCTTGTGTAAAGTTCCTCCCTACTCACACATAAGAGAGATACACTATTCCCAAATCTCGAAGAGTTCATTTAAGAGAGAGATATCCGGTGAGATTTAAATTTGAAACGTTGATTCTAAAAGGAAATCTATGAATTACTCTTATGATATTTGAAGCTATTCATATTACAGAAGTTCAGTTCTAGGAACGATTTTTCCTTTGGTATTAAATAAGCTTATCATTTCATATACGTCATAGTTCATTGTCCGTATTCCTTGAATTCTTTAATGATGGGTTGTGTGATACTTCATATGTCTAATAAGAGACTCACTGCTTTTCAATAAATCTTTTTTAATAAAAATATTTTGAATTTTGTGCATATATTCACTAAAAACCCTAATGAGACACCACTTGTCCTCTAGGTCAACCTAGAGATTTAATGGCTTGTTGCACATGATAAGTTAGATCATAAGTGATCCCGAAAGTGGCACAGTTTTGGTTTCTTATCTTTCATTCTCTCTATTTTTTCTCGAGGACTAGTAATTTATTTTTTAGGGGTGGTGTGTGTGAAAAAGCACCCAAAAGTGTTAAAATTTTACCCCACTTAGGGGTATTTTAATTGCTAGTTCTCAATAAAATTGGACTTAGGCGTGAATTTATTTAATTTGTAGGTCAATGTGCGTGAATGTGGCTCCAACGTGCTATTGCAAGGCAATTGCGACAAAAAGTGGTCAAAAGCATCAATTAAGAATTTTATCTGAACTCAAGACATCCCAAACTAACTCCCCAGACATCCTAAACCATCTCCGATACCATTTCGAGCCATATTCCAAAATTTTCCCTAGTGTGTGTGTGCATAGTATTAGGCTTATTATTTTTAGTATATATTATTTATGTTTTTTCTTATCATTTTATTTTTATTTATTAGTATTATTATTCATATTATTATTATTATTATTATTATTATTATTATTATTATTATTATTATTATTATTATTATTATTATTATTATTATTATTATTATTATTATTATTATTCATATTCATATTCATATTCATATTCATATTCATATTCATATTCATATTCATATTCATATTCATATTATTATTATTATTATTATTATTATTATTATTATTATTATTATTATTATTATTATTATTATTATTATTATTATTATTATTATTACTTTGTGTGTTTTATTAATTTATGTGATTATATATAGTAGTACGTTTGTGTCTACCTATATTTATAGTGTGTGTCGTTACTATATTTTTCTTTATTTTATTTTTAATATTATTTATTTATATTTTAATTTGTTTATTTGAATCTTTTTATATTTTTGTGTGTGTTTTAGTTTTTAATATTATTATTTCTTTATTGTTTTTGTTTGTGTTGTAAATATATCTTTTACTATTTTTTTTGTTATATATTGACACACACACACACACACACATTAATCCTAAACACACACACAAACACCTCATGCACTCTCACACCTCATGTTTTCAAACCTAAATGAGACTTCTTCTTCTTCTTCTTCTTCTTCTTCCCCTCTCTCTCTTCATCCATCTTCTCATCTAAAAACATTACCTCCTCTCTCTCTCTCTCTCTCTCTCTCTCTCTCTCACATACCATAAAATCCAACAACCTCCGTACCATCGAACCACCACCCTTATACCCCCTGCTGCCATAACCCACCTTATACTCCTTCACCCTCCACCAAACCTCTAATTCAAACCACCCACTAACCACCAAACACAATCAAACGACCACCCTTCATCCAGTCGACCACCCCATATACCAGAACCCTCCTAACCCAAACTTTGCATGACCTAATGCTGCACCTAGTTACCCAAACCCGACTAGCCATTACCATCCATACTAATCCCACCCCATTCCAAGTGAACTTAGACCTAAGCCACCACAACCCAAGTCGTCCTTGCAAAACCCAAACTCAGTTGAGGTACCACTGATTTCCAGACCTAACCTTAGCTAACCCGCTAGTATCCCACAAGTCGACAACACCCAAACCCATAATCTCCCTACCCAAACTCTATCCCTTATACCAAGTTGGTCCATCCCAACCACACGTTCCCCTCACAAAAGCTACACACCTATTACCATTTTATTTTTCACAAATTCCATTTTATTAACATAAATCCTTTTAAACCCATTCCACGGTCAATTTGTGATTTAAATAAATCTTTGAGTATTCTAAAATTATAAGTCACTTAAGTAAAATAAATAATTAAGCCATGAAAGTGGAATCCCACCCTTTATTTCTTCTTACATTTATTTACCTCACTCATCACTTATTTTAGTTTTAATTGGTTAGTTTATTTTAAATTTCTCCCCATTTAGTTAACTAGAATAAATATCACTTGAAAACTATTTTAAAAAAAATCATATTAGTCTTTATTTTCCTCCCGGCCTTATTAAGCAATTGGATTGATACTCCTTAATTTTCGTATACATGTTTGAGTGTAATTTGTAGGTCCAAATGGATTTTCGATTGATGAGTCTTGCTAAAATGACATATACACAAAAGGTGTGTTATCAGTTACACAGAAGTTCAACATGATGGAAGCAAATTAGAACGGTCCCTATCACGTGGCTGAAGTCATATGACCTAGTACTCATCAGATTGAAACTCTAAAAGGGGCTTGTTCAAAAACCCCTGGAACTCTGAGCACCTCAAGAGGTAGCATTATTAAAGAAGTCTTTTAGTTATTAAAAAAAATAAAGGCGTTTAGCATTTTACAATTCTTGTATTAACATAAGTCAGTAAATGAGAATATTTGCTACCTCAATTAAATTTTTATAATTATCAAATTCTTTTTGGCATTTATTATAAGTTCATACAAATGGGCAAGAGGGTAAAGCCAAAGACATCTCAAAGTAAAAATAAATGCACATACTTGACTGCATTAAAATGTTAGGCCAGGTCGGCTCAAGCCAACCTAAATCACTAAAGCACGTCTTTGATTGCTCAAACATCTAGGTCAAGTCGGCTCAAGCCAATCTAAATTACCAAAGCACATATTTGACTACTCAAACATCCCAGGTTATGTTGGCCCAAGCCAACCTAATTGAGCAAGGCACATCTTTGACTGCTTAAGCCAACCCAATTAATCAAAGCACATCTTTAACTGCTAAAAAATATTAGGTCTGGTCGGTTCAAACCAACCCAATTAACCAACACACGTCTTCAAATGCGCAAACATCTTAGGTCAAGTCGGATCAAGACTACCCAATTGACCAAATGCACATCTTTGACTGCACAAAACCTTTAAAGAGTATATGATGATAAGATCTGAACACATACCTTTCCTAACTGAAAAACTAAAATAGTTTGTCCCTAGGGAAATAATAAGCCTAAGCTGTGATGATAAGATCCAACAACACAGTCAAAAAGGCTAAGAGATACTGGCAAGACCCAAAATAAAACTTGGATTAAATTGCAAAAAATACTAGATTCAATCATGAAAATCCATGAACAAAAATTCTTGGAAAAGAAAATATAGTACATGGTTAATGGTATAAACTACTTTCATGGGTACTAATTAATAAATTTTCACAAATTGTTCCCATTCACAGGTTCATACATGAATTATGTTTATAGAAAACTACATAAAGATAAATAAAAGCAGGTTAAGTAACATCATCATTAGGACCCAAATCTGAGCTCCCAAGAGCATGAAGTTTATTTTTAACAACCTATTCCTCCTCAATGACTTGGAGCTATGTTGACCTTACTTTACATCTTCGGGTAACCTTCTCTTCTTTATCTAAGGCTTTGGCTTCATCATCACTCCCACAAGACATGATGACTTTGGTAATATCAAGTTAGTGTTTAGCTGCCCTCTTTTTTAGTTCATCATAATCCTTGAGGAATGCCATGGTTTTGTCAGTGATGTATTCGTCAGAGTTTTTGAAGACCTTCACAACCTTTTTCTCTAGCTATGAAAGTAGTAACAAAATCCTCAGAAAGTTAAACTTTCGAAACATCAAGTTGGTCTTTGTTAGTTTTAAGATCATGTTGCAGGAGGCTGATATATTTTCAACCATGCTGAGCTCTTCCACTTTAGCCAGTGAAGCACCCTGACCCGAATTTATGGGTTATCTGTGGTCAACCTGGTCCGACCCGAGAGTTAGGTGTTAAGTTCAATGAAACAACCTAAATAATGTTACTAGTCCAGTTTTATTTAATTAACTTTTAACTTGTTTAGCATGTAATTCCAATTTAAATTAAACTACGTGAGGGACCCATGGGAAGCGACCCCAAAATTCAATCATACAGGATACTTACCTGTACAATTACAAAATCGCATCCAACATGCCATAACAATAGATGAAGGAATGAGTCGAATGCCCAATGAAAAATTACACCAACGCAATATAGAATCAAACGGAAGAAAAGAGACTCCAACACGTTATCTCTATGTGCACATGCAAGTTACACACATATATATATATACATACGTATACATACGTACATACACTATAATGCATAAAACCATTTCTTGTAAAAAATGCTATTTGTTCCGATTAATTTACCTTAATCTTATAAAAGAACATATTTTTACTTGACTTGACATTTATTTATTGATTTAACGCACTTAGTTAAATACTTAAACAAATACCCCTTGTTCAAGGAAAAATATATATGTTATATAAATTATCCCTTTATTCATATCGAATTTACCTTAGTTTTTTTCATAAAAATTGCCTTTCAACACACGCAGGCACCGTGTTAGAAAATGCTTATTTTTGTTTAAAAACCTTTCATAAACACACTATTATATTAATTATAGATTAAACCTATTTAGGTTGCTTAATTACCCATTTAGTTACTTCACTTTATCACTCCTTCAATTTATGAACATTAATAAATTTTTACACTTTACTTATCTACTTATCCTTTATCGAAACATTTATTACTTCATTAAAATTAGGTTATATTTTCTCATATTCACTACACACCCCATTTTTTGACATATTTCACTTATCA
Source organism: Sambucus nigra (assembly GCA_949130495.1). Classification (NCBI taxonomy): domain Eukaryota; kingdom Viridiplantae; phylum Streptophyta; class Magnoliopsida; order Dipsacales; family Adoxaceae; genus Sambucus; species Sambucus nigra. The sequence goes on along the minus strand of OX422215.1, from coordinate 57,934,895 downwards.
TTATCTTTTTCTCAGAATCTTCTAATATCCACATACTTTAATGGACTCCACACCGTCGGCTATGCTACCATATGCTCTAGCTAGTAATTTTAGGTCTTTCACCCGAGGGCTCCGGGCCCTCCTTAATTATCTCGATGTCATCCGAGTCCATCTTATTGTGTTTTAACATTTTACAGATGCCCACACTACCACACTTTCCTTTACAGGTCGAAGCCAAAACCTTAGGTTTCACCCCAACTCGTGTTACACTTTAAAATCATCATTTCTAGTCCTTTATATACTTGTGTTGATTTTATCCAAAAAATCATGTTCATTTAGGACCATTTTGTATAAGACCTTTTTTCAATATTTTTATTTCATATTAAATGTTCCACTTGATGTAAAATCATCATTTTACCCATTTGTTTCAAAACTTGTCTTTTCCTCCATTTTCAAAAGTGTTATTTCTCAAAACATGATTAAGTTACATACACTAACTTCTTAAATGTTTTAACTCCTTAATACTTATTTAACACTTTGAATAACATACATATCAAGTTGAAAATTTCTTCATTTCTTTACTTTCTTTACTAAGAAAACTCCATTCTTTTATCCTTTGGAGACCACTTCACAAGAAAATGCCCTTTTCCCTTTATTTCTACACGTATTCTTAAATATCCATTTATCATATTTTCCACCCCTTATTCACACGTTAAAGGATGAATTTTCTATTTTCTTTATTTCATGTTTAAAACCACTAGATCCCTTATTAAACTTATTTATATGTTCATAATAAAATACTATAAGTGTATATACATGAGAATATGGATTTTAAGCCTAAAGTTTTTATTAAATGGGTCTAACATATGGTTAATTCTAGAAATTTCATAATATTGAAAAAACAAGTTTTTCAAGCTAAAGGGCATTTTTATTTCTCCAAAACTTGAGTAAATATCTATTTATACAAAATCCCAGTTTTATAAGAAAACTTTGAAAATATTTATTCGTAAAACATTCGCAATATTTTTATTACATGAGAATATGGATTTTAAGCCCATTTTTTTTTTATCAAATGGGTCTAACATATGGTTCATTCTAGAAATTTTACAATGTTGACAAAACATGCCTTTTAAGCTAAAGGACATCTTTATTTCTCCAAAACTTGAGTAAATATCTAACTATACAAAATCTTGTTTTTTTAAGAAAACTTTGAAAATATTCGTTCATAAGACATTCCCAATATTTTTATTCCATAAAATTATTCAAACATCATGTTTTGTTTGAAATATATCATTTTGATCAAAATCATTGAAACCTTTTGTAAACTCATTTGTCATAAGAAATATCATTCTGAAATCATATAGGCATCCTACTCTTAACTCTACTTGCAAGACCAAATATTAGGGAAATAGAGTCTTAAACTTAAAGAGTAGAGTTTTTTCCACCTCAAATGAAGATATACACATGGTGGAATAAAGAAGAATGTGATGGCAACCCCCAACTCCTAATGTGGCAGAAAGGAGGTTGCCTAGCTCCACAAGCATGCTCCATGAAATCTCCAAGCAAAACCCCCTTCAAACTCCATTAATCGCTACCCCTTCTTCAAAACCCCCAACTATATCTTCAAAAATCTCCATCTTGCTTAGTACAACCGACTTCTACCCTAAGTCAAGCTTGTAAAGGAAGAATTAAATTTGGTAATAGTGTATTATGGTGGTGTCATGGTATAGCAACGGTGGGAGGAGCTTGAGAAAGATGAAACACTCTTGCAATTAGAGATAGAGAGGGGTAAATGTTGAAACAAAATGGTGGGGAAGAACCCACAATATTTCATCTCACCACAAATAAACCCATAAATGATTTAAAACTCAAGCCCCAACACTTATATCTCGATTTTAATCTTTTGGGCTCACTTGGGATCGACACGTCATCAGATCTAATGACCAACGTCGTGATAGCACATTAAAAGGATAAGATTTTCAAACTCAACGCCGGTCATTCGAACAACCATGAGCCTCATTCGAACGAGATTAATCACTCGTTTGAATGACCCTTTTAAATGAAGTGTTCAAACGAGATGTCAGTACGCGCAATAAATGGATCAAACCTAAGTCATTAGAAATTTCATTCGAACTATATTGACCCCTCGTTCGAACGACCTCTAATTCCCCCGGTCCAAACTTTATGCCTTAAAATTTTCGATTCGATCAGTACGAAGGCTACGAAGTTATTCCAGTTTGACTTTTGGTCCACCTCTACAAGTCCAAAGCCCAATTAGTCATAACAAGTCACCAAATCATATATGTATGATCAAAGTCTCGGGGCAGGTGTTATAGTCACCATATGATCATCAGCTTTCTAAAGCTTTGTATTAGCCTTAGATAGGTCAGCCTTAAGAGTTTTGATTTTCTCTTCAAGTCCTTATTTTGCAATCCTTAGTTCATCACGTTAATTTAAGGCAAATTGAGCTTTCTCCCTTATAAATTTTATTGGCCATGTTACCCTGCGTAAGAAGAAATGGAAAAATTTAGCTAAAAGAAAATACAATATCTTGAAGAAGAATAACATAAGATGATTTGATTCAACTTAATGCAAAATCCTTGTGGAAAGAAAAGTTCCAGATATTATCCATATCCAAATTGCACATGAATTGAAATTCAGGGGTATAGCCCGCATAGCCCAGGACTTTAGGAGTATTAGTATAATTCAGGAGAATGGAATTCTTACCTACGAGGAGTTTCTCCTTGGTCATTAAAGGGTTAAGCTCGTAGGAATCAACATGACCATAGGGAGATGATGATTTTTACCCCTTAAATAGCCTCGGAGTAGGTTGGCTATCGATGGGAATCGTATCTTTGGTATTATGCTTGGGCATTTTGAGATCCTTGATAGGTGGATCATTTAAGGGTCTTCTCTTATTGCTATGCCTCTCCTCAGATACCTTACTCTTACCTTATCAATAACCTTTTTCTTCCTATCCTCTTTAACAACCAATTTCACTACTTCAGCATTTGAAAGCCGAGACATGTCATCATTCCTTTCTTTAGTATAAGCCTCTTTTTTTTCATTCTTAGTAGATGCTCGCTGAAATAGTTATTTAATATGTTTAACTCGGATTTGCTTCTCTTTGTCCTTAGAAACATTGGATGGATCCATGAAAAAAGAGATGGATTTCAGAGTTAAAGCTACACAAAAAACATAGATAGACTCAGTTAATAATCAGCTTGACATGAAGTACAAAAGCATGTAAAAAGTAGGGTGACTTAAGGCTTGTAAATAATTCTCACCTTTTTTGATCTCCTGATCGATCCTTTCATAATTACCTTCAATTGGTCTAACCTCCACCTCATTGTCCTCCTCTTCGTTAGAACTTCCCTCATCATCATCAGCTAGCCTTGGTGGCATATAAGTGTCAAGATCATTGGTACTAATGCTTAAATAGTTCATCATGGCCTTAAACTTCTCAAGGGAATGTACATACTCAAAATACAGAAGTACATACTCGCCTAATCATCTGCACCTACTTCTTATCTAGTGACGGGGACTTGTTGGCAATCAAATCCGAGGGGCACTAGTCCCTAGGATTGTTGATCCATCTTTTTGGGTCAATGGGAAAGAACTCCTATGCACTAGAGATATAGAGAAACTTGGTTTTCTAGTTGTGATTACTAGTTTGTTGACTTGGATTATTTTTGTATTGGACTTTAGGGGAGAAAATAGTAATATCCAAGGGTTTTGTGGCTATCTATTAAACCTTACACAAACCTGAATATGACTCCATTAATGTCAGATCCCCCATAATTCTTTTAGTAGATTATAGATCCTATTATATACCTATAGACATTTGGATGAAGGTGGGTAAGAGTCACTTTATACCCCTTTAAGATAGATCTTATCGAGGGATGTACGGGAAGACGAACTACCACTTGAAGGGACCAAAGAAAAAACAAAACCTTATTAGAGTCCCTCTTATCATAAGATCTCTCCTCTAGATTTGTAATTCCAATGGTCGCATCATCCGGTATGGAGTATAAAAATTTTAGTCCAACCAGATCCTTAGCTCGTACATCACTTATATACCATCTGGCATTAGAGGTTGTATCATCATAAGAGGTGGTGGGGACCTCTCCTAGTTCTACCTCTTTGGATTTTAAGGGAACCTCAAATGTTTTAGTGGAAGGTTAAAAATTAGACATCAAATCCCTCTCCTAAGAGTTTAGATGGCGATAGGAAGTTGTATTACTAGTGCCAGTGTAATTTCCCCCAACCCTATTGTTTACGCTACTAAAAGTCTTCGAAGTATGAAATTTTGACGTATTATAGTTAATAATTGGGGGATGACGTTGTGGAAGAATAAAGTTTTGGTATGAAATTAGGTATCACTAGATCATCCTCAAGTTTAACTACCTAGAGTGGGTGGGGAATCTCTCAGCAAAAGCACTCGAGAAAATTTTGTTTAAATTAATAATATGTTTCCAAATTCTCAATGATTCACTCATGCGGGGCACACTTGCACTAAAACAAACACTCAATAAACTTTAAAAATTAAAAACCCTAAACGAAAATCCCTCAACTCAACTCAAAACCCAAAAAGGAAACAACAATAAAAGATTAGATAAAAAGCGCAAGGAATACCTGAGGACAAATACGAACAAAAGGCTGAATTGCAGAGCTTAAAAAATTTGGCAGCGGAAGGCTAACGATCGTTTCTCTCTCTATAAAGTCTAAATACAAAGAGTTAGAATGATTTTAAAATATTTCTCACAGTTTTTATAAGGAAAAAAAATGCGTGTGTGAAACTTGCCACAATTAAGACCCATAGAATTGTCCACATGTGACAAACTTAAGTCGGTTGGAAATTTCATCAAGAAAACTTACAAGTCATTTTGATTAGTTGTCCGAGCATAATAACTGTACCAGTCTAAAAAATAGAGATGACAACCTAGAACCATTTATAAAAAACTTCATTTACTTCTTAGCTGATGTGAGGAGAGTCTTAGGGATTTTATTATACCATATTTGTTAATCATCTAATGACTCAAAGATAACCATATAAAACCATTCAATATAAAGAGAAATAACTCATCCCCAGTCGAATAGGTACTAAGGAAGGACCTTGACTTAGAAAAGAGTTATGTATCGTTTCTTCCTGGGCAAATTGGGATGCCAACAAGGCTAACTAACAAACTATAACTTTAGTAACACCGCCAAAGGCTGGCTAACACCATGTGCATGACACCACAAACCACCAACATGTGAAGGACATTCCTAATTGGAAAAAATCAAATTGTTACATATTTAACGGGTAGTCTATTCATAAGATGCTCCAACCTAGCCCATGCTAGTCCCGTTGACATTCCCTCATAATCATTCACTATAAAAGGTGAGATCTCTTATTGGGATAAGGGGAGACAACCAACTAACCAACCAACTCTACTGATAAGAGGAGGGATACTCTTACATTCTAATTATAAAAATAGAGATATTGAGTGATTTTTACTACTCTAAGACCTCTGGTTAGTCAAAACCTAGTCTTGAAAGCTACCGTATGGACGTAGGCTCATTCTTAAGAGTTGAACCACATATTTCTTGTTGTCAATTTTCTTATCCTTACCTCTATTTTTACCTATCTGCATTTACCACTAATTTATTGTTTGTTATCTCGAGTTGGATCTCAAAAATCTAAGACCAAATACTGAAATCATCTTTGATTTGATTAAGTTTTCTCATGCAAGTTGTACCGTAACCATGTAATTGACATTTTGACATGCGATCTGGGCGATGAGCCCACTCACACTTAATCTTTCTTTCAATACTATATATATCCCATTAATTTAATCATTGGACATTCTTTCAAATTTTCTAAGTTATTTCACAAGCTTTCCTTTACATTAACGATCATCGTGCTCAAAATCATATTTTCACTTTCTTAATTGGGATACCAATGCATGAGTGCTATATAACTTTTCACTGACTCCTATCATGATGGATAATGCTCCTGATCAACAGTCCTAGGTCTAATCAATAAGCCGCATCCTAGGGCCCTGGTCCTTCCTTACAATTCCTGATTGCCTCTGAGTGTCTTTTATTTATTACATCATTGTAACCCTTTTCCCTTTCTTTATTTCTTTCTTTTTTAACTTCTTTTTATCATTTTTTCTTTATTTCCTTTTCACCGACTGATAAGGCCAAATACCCCGGAGGAAACAAGTCCCCACACATTTTATTTTCCACTCTCACACTTTATCAAAATTTTGTTTTCATTTTACCTTGACTCGGTATTTCATCGTTTGAAAGCAACTTTAATCACTGTTCCTTGTGAAACTTAATTCTTGAATTCAATTTTCCTTATACTCTGTACTTCATTTTACCTTATACTCGGTATTTTATTTTACCTCAAACTCGGTATGCATCCTACTCTTTCTTTAACAAATTCAATATAACATTTATGATGAAATCAACAAATTTTACATAATTTGTTCAGGAAAAAACTAACTTAATCATTCTAAAATTTAACCTTCTTTCAATCTCTAGCTTTTATCCATTTTCATCACATATTCTTCAATATATATTCGCATGTAGTGATAATTATCATAAATAGTCATTTGAATCACACATATATACGTATAACCAACATGCATGTCTTTAAAATTGAAAATAGAGTGCAGAACCGCTACCTCTAATGAAGATAATGATCTTTAAAATAAATGTTGAATAAGATCCTAACTAACTCTAAACTTTTTAAAAATGTATTCTTCCAAAAATCCATTCCACACCCGATAACTCTCTTTTAAACCAGTCTTAAACACTTGAAAATGGAATATGGAAATGAGTTTTAGATAGTATGGATTGTGGAGGAGAGATATTATTTTTTAATTGAGAAAAAATGGTTGAGGAGAAAGCAAATATGAATTGGTCATTTAGACCGAATTCCTTTCTGCATAAGTGGAGGATTTGGGGTTACTAGACCTCTTTACACCCTCTTAAATGATCTTGTAGGATGAGATTATATTGTATAACTCTTTACTTAGAGATAGTTACTTTAAAAAGTTAATAAAGGAGTTCGTTTTATGTTACATAGATGAGGTTAATCAGAGCACTTGAAAGATCAAGTCTTGTAGAATAGAAGAAGCTTAAGACAAAGCCGATGAAGGTCGAGTTCAAAATTACCGAAGAAACTGCTCCCGAGAACATAAAGTAACTCCACAGGGTCAAGCAGGTTGCGAAACAGCTCACCTTAGGGATCATGTTGCGAGCAACCACAAGCCTGTACGATCAACGATGCTCATGACTTGTAAAATTCCACTGATGCAGAAAACATTATCTGACATAAAGGAATATTCTTGTTACATATGATCCCATGCTGATAGAATTTATATAAAGTATTGGGTAGTTCAACAACATGCTTCATTAGAATAATATTTTTCTCCATGTTTTGATATAACTTTATAGCATGCTTAACTATTTTTTCCACCATTAACATTGTTGGGCGCAGTTTACCAGGAGAAGCATCCAAAAAGAGAAAAAAGAGCTCAAGGTCCCACGAAATGAAGACATACGACATACATGTTACTTTTTCCTATTGAAGACGCACAACACATGACATAGAGAAAACATACACAGAGAGGACAAACATTTTGGAATCGACTTCAAAAGACTTGAAGAGATTCCAAGAGAGTTCTAAACACTGTAAATACTTAGAGAGATTGCGATTTGAGAATCCGTAAACATTGATTTCAATTATAAATGAAATAAAACTTTAGATCTTGTGGACGTAGCCTAAGTTGGGTTAACCACCTTATTTATTGTATTTTTTATAGTTGATTTACTCCCCTAAGTATATTTTCCCTTTATTATTGAGTTTTTTTTTATCATCACTCTTGCAGATCATATTTTCACATTACCATCTATAAGATTTATGACTAATTTTTATTACAAGCACCAATGTGATAAGACAAATTACTACACCCTCTTATTACCTAAAGAGAAGAGCTCTCTTACATTTTTCATCTCTGCTAGGGAGGTTCTCCTTTAAAAATAGTGAATGAAAACATAAACCATGAACTTACGTTCGATGATTCTCAGCGTGCGGAAGAGCAAGCTATTATTACACCTTTACCGAGATTCCTCAAGTAACTGCTACTATGAGGAATGTTGTAAGGGGATAAGGTACCATGAGCTTTATTTTGAGCCTCAACCAAATGCACAACCTCATGGCCAAGTTTATGGATTTTCTTCAAAGCCAATAAAGAGTGACGATGTTTGGTTTTATGATGGATCCCCGTTCCTTCATTACATATGTGGAACAACCGATCGCTCCTCTAACGAGAATTCCCATTACACCTCCTAGCCCAGCTATACCAGTTATGATCAATCTTTTTCCTACTATAACAGCAACCATTGAGGCTCCAGTTATCATTACTCCTCTACATGTGGTTACTCCACCATAAACTAAAATGGTGGAGACAACTATTCCACCCTCCTTAACCATTTAAGAGGTTAATAGGGAAATGGTGAAGATGTTAACATCATCCTCATAAACGTTTAGTGAAGCAGGATCTATTTATGATGATTTTTGTACCCCTTATCCAGAAGAGTACAATGATGAATTTTATCCTGAGGAGTACATTCCTCCTACCTTTGAGAAGTTTGATGGGAAATGGGGCAACCTAAATGAACACATGGAGAGATTTGTGGAGCATTTAGGTGCACATTATAATAACAACAAGCTATGTTTGATGGAGTTCTCAAAGTCCCCCAATCACAAAGTTAGGAGTGTGGCTACGTGGGAGGATATGAATGTACAATTTATCTAAAATTTATTCTTAGCAGATGATGAGTTTACTCTGGCCCAGCTTGCTAGTGAGAAGAAGAGTCTAGGTGAAGAGTTGATGTCCTACATCTATAGATTTAGAGAAACATCTTTAGATGTACAAGAAGTTTCAATGGAGGGTAAGCTTCTTCAAATTTACGCATAAGGTTTGTTACCAGAGTTTATTTGTCATTTGATAAATAAAACTAGAGAAGGTACATTTAGAGCCTTCATGAGAGCAACCCAAAGTACCGCATTGGTCATTTGACCTCTGCCAATTGTTACCAATATGATGTGAAAACATCTAGTTAACCAATCAATTAGAGAACCTTAATTTCCGCGAGTTAACCATGCCGATGGAGGAGGAAAAGCAGGTACAAATTACAATGAGAAAATTAATAATAAAAAGTTTCATCATTAGGATCCCCATCCATTTTCTTATAGCGTTGAAGAAGCATTGAGTAGTTACAACATAATTTTGGGTTATGGATTCATTTTTTCACCCAAAAATTCTCCACCTTATGCTCCAGCGACAAACATTCAAGCCAATCTAAACTATTGCAAGGTCCATTGGCATATTAGTTATCCCACAACTTCATGCTTTACCTTGAGGAAGATCATCAGCAAACACTTACTGGTAAGGACTCTACAAGTCCCTCAACGCAATATTAATAACAATCCATTGCTAGCCCACGGAGCACACATGGTTATTACATTTGATGAGGAAGATTAAGGTTGAACAGCAGGAGGAGAAATCTTCCAAGATATTTATAATAGATGTTTTCAAGGAATAACTAATGTGGTTCTTACCGATGATGAACCAAGTGGCAGAGATATCGATCAAGCTTTGTTAGGAAGAGGAATATAAGATAGATCCAAGTTTAGGGTATCAAGCCGTATCAAAATTACCAAATTTTTTATTATTCTTAGATTAGGTTGGGATGCCTTCAAAAAGTAGGTTGGAAATAACTCAAGCCATTTTAGACATCGCGAAGAAGAATACTATTCTATAGTTGAGGTGGAAGGGACCTATGGACATAAAAAATCAATAGGGCTCCATTGAAAATCACCACGATCGATACAAAATCTCATGATCAAACTGAGAACTATAAAAGCCGCACTATCGACACAAGCCACTTCCGACCACAAGGGCTTAGGGTTTAGGGAAGCTAGAAAATGGACTTGAGGGCTTGTTAACTTCAAGAAATAGTCAAATCGATCATTTGGCATGAAGTTCACATCCTATTATGAAATGAAAATAGGTTCCATCTAAGTTTTTCTTAAAAAGTGTTTTGTTGCATATGATGTATTGGGAAATTAGCTTACGAAGTATTGCACGGTCTTTCTTATCTGCATCTCAGGGATACCTACTATGTTTGATAAGGCACCATATGTCATAGTATTATCCTGTCATGTTAGAATCTTCTTGGGTGACGAGCTCAATGTGGTAATAGTGAGTGGGTGTAAAAAATCTCTACAATTTACTAACGCAGACCCAGGTGGGTGGAATACCAACAAGTTAAAACCTCCCTGAGTTGAGCCGCATCAACTACCACTTACAAAAAAAATAATAATGTACATTTTCTTTATTATTACACCAAAGACAAGTTATCCAAAAACTCACGTCCTTTGAGAAAATATTCGAGTTAAGATTCGACACCAAAATCCAAACGCACACCCATGTTCGCAGACAAGGACAATTTGTTCCTCACTATGGAGAACTAACATAAAGGCCAACGGGTGCTTATGAATGGAAATACTCTCAATAAGAATAGACAATGGAGATGGCGAGTGCCCAATGGACAACAACTTCACTTCACCCACACTCAACAAAACTAAAGGTGTTGAGGCGAAAGCTTGCCGCTTAGTGGGAGGGTCCCCACCATACAAAGAATGAAGGTCCATCAGGCATGCCAAAACTCACGTCGCTTCTAGTGTCCTTTATTTTTGAAAATTTTAAAAGATATCATAAAAGTGAGCTTTTAGCGATGGATGGGAGAAAGCGTCGCTAAAATCTATTTGGAAAAGTCCATCCCAATGTTGAATATATTGCCTTTTACAGGTTATGCCCCATGGGATGATCAACCGCACAATTAAAATTATCATCAACTGCACGGTGAAGCCACAGTCAACCCCACGATTGATGTTCTCACTTTTGGCTTCAATGTTAATCGCACGGATAAAACAGGAAATTTAAAAAAAATATAAAATCACATTTTCCCCTCTATACATTTTTTAAACTATAAAAATTATTAAATAAAACATATGGACACTCCCATGTCCACCTAAATTTCTATGAAGAGTATCATCATACAAACACTCCCCGTCGACCACCTATGTGGACACTTAAATCCATAATTAAGGTCTGTAACTTGGACCACAAACACCCTAAAATCACATAACAATAAAAACATAAATACCCTAACTATAAAAAAGTATATATATAAGGGGGTGTATTAAAATAAATGATTAAAAACTCTAAATACTAAAATAATGTGAACCAGAATCCAAACCGTAAAAAACCAACAAGAGTTGGTACATCACCCGCACAGTTAATGACATATTTGATCGTTCAGTTATTGCATCAACTGCAGTGTTGATTATTTTGTTGTAATGGTTATCAAGATCAATCATCAACCACATGGTTGATCTAACAGAGCACCTCTCCTATAAAACTCATTCATTGTGACACCTATCCCACTAAAACCTCATCAAAGAAACATGTGTCTTAGTACATAAACCACACGTTTGATTATCCCTTTAACCTCATGACTGGTGTCTTCACTCTAGGATCTATATAAAGGGGTGCCACACTATTTGGAAAAGGCACCCAAAACCTAACATTGATTTGGTTTTCTAATTTCTTCAACCCCAGGTATCCGAGAATCTCGAGTGCTAACCGAAATCCCAAGAGAGGTTTTGACTTTCCAAAAATTCGTTTGCTCTAATAAATAGAGGAGAACCTTTACGCGTATCTGATGAATATGATCCCTTCATAATCAATCTTTATCCGACGGTGCCACTTCATAAGGGACCCTCCCCCGGGATAAAACTGGCTCACACTATAAGGGTAAACATTTTGAAGAAAACTACGATCAAATCATAAATAAATATTGTGACATGTAAATACACATGCATACCTAAATAACATAGTCCACCCCCCGTTAGGGGACAAGGTATGCATTTTACAGCATATATATATATATATATATATATATATATATATTTTTTTTTTAAACCTGATTTTTATCCATCACCTATGTTTATTGATATTAATAAGGTACTCATATGTTAAACAATTCTAATTAAAACCTTTACAACTGGGTACAACATGAAAACACACTTTTGAAAACAATTTTTAGGATAATGTCAGTGAACCTAGTTACTCTGAGTCTTTACTAAAACAAAAATTTTAAATCAAAATGCTTTAACCAATTCTTTGAGAAAACATTCATGTCCCAAACGTCATCACACCCGAATCTATATTTTCTTATAATACTTTTCAAAACACCCATCCTTGATTACTTATTATTAATGTATGAATATAATATTCTAAATCATATAAAAAATTATAAAGAAATGACTAAGCTCCTTAAATACTATGATTATTTATAGTTTATACCCGATATCTCGTATCCCATACACAAAAATACAACCCTCATTGTATGTTGGCATTGATCACAAAACTTCCTAGGCACGTAGGCGTAATACTGAGCTACACTCATGAGACTAAGCTTTATGATACATCTCTTTGTATATTATCTTTAGGGATGCCTCAAACCTTAGTCCCTACATATTTTCTTATACGAAGTTATTATCTCTTTCACTTTGGATCATCCAAAGGCACTACGAATCCTCTGGGATTTTATCTGCTAGAGATCTTTGTCAACGATTTTTACTCCACTCTAATTCTACAGTCTCATGTTAAAGGTTTCATTTCGATGCTTAAACATGACCTCTTTTGTAAATCCCATATCCTTGTACCCGTAGACAGTGAATGATGTCTAAAAAATTTCATCCTTCACATTTATAAACAAACCCTAAGGCCTATAACACCTTCGAGGTAGAGGTTACCCAAAAATGGATGAGTGTTCTTATAAGTGACTTCAGGTCCATTCCTATTCCTCACTACTATTGGCGTGAATCTCTAGGCTCCCAAACATCCACTCCCCCTTCTCAATCCAATTCTATACACTTGCACACATATCATGTTGGAATATTTTCTATGTGGCTCACTGTGAATAACGAACTGCATAAGCTTTGATCCCTTGGCTACACGGGTATGTAGGTGCAATACCAACTCCTTATCATGAGAAAAAGACTCGATAATATTTCTCTTGATATTTTATCATCATGGAGATGCTTTATTTCCCATATCTTATCTTTTATATATCATTCTCTCACACCTCAAATGATATATCAAATTATCTCAAGTTGCGACTTACTGTGTGTTGATACCAAATTTAGTCTGCTGACATGGACCACTCACTTACAGACACGTGTCTGCCAACGTGGCAATTATATATACTTCTATCGAGCAACTCAAGATAACCGAGCAACTAAGGAGTCCCGAGCAACTCAGGGGCCCCGAGCAACTCAAGCGTGCCGAGCAGCTTAGGCGGTCCGAGCAGCTTAAGTGGTCCAAGCTACATAGCGTACAGCGCATCCAACTGAAGAGAATCAAGGAGATGACTGCTCATTAAATGCTCATTATTATCATACAGATGTACTGGTCTACTAGATAACAGCGCGTTGTCCTTTCATTTGTACAACCTTAAGGCTGTACAAATACATTGTAACCTCCTCATTAGAAGGGGACTCAAAATTTCTTGGTAAATCCATTATCGAGAATTCTAAGCAAACATTCAGCAATAACAAAAACAGTGGACGTAGGCCATTCTTTCAAGGCTGAACCACTTTAAAAATCTTTTGTCTCATTTATTTTTTCTGTGATTGATTAATTAGAGATAATCTAATTTTTTACATCAACAGATTGGCGCCGTCTGTGGGAACCGACTGTAATTATCGTTTTTCACCAAAACAATTCATCATCAATGGCTGATCATTCGGAATCCAGCAATTGAAACGCTAGGATCCCTCCAAATCCTCCATCTACTCCTCCAAATGTCCAAGATCTGGCTGGTATAATGGCTAATTTTCCCTAGGGGCAGACAGCCATGCAAGAGACCATGCGATAACTCATGCAAACTATCTAGGGTGGAGCACCGGCCCAGTCAGGACAATTAAGCATTCAGAGAAATACCCGGTTACCTTCTTCGCGAACTAGGCGAACGTTATTCCTAGAGGAATCTTGATCCAGACGCATCGATTCATATCGTGTTGAGAGATCTAACGACCCTTCCTATCAACCTGGTCGAACTTCCTCCGTACAAGCAACAGACTCTCAGCGAAACATCACTCTCTCTCCAGAAAGAACTAGTGCTCTAGAAAGATTGAGTAGAATCTCTCCTTTTGATCATTTGGGCCCTAGGAGGAATAGAATACCTCCTAGGATTGCGTCGAGGAACTCTCCATGACCATTCTACCTAAGGGAAGGCTCTGCCCAATCGCGACCAACTGCTCGTAATGAAAGATCCCAAGAAGCAAATTCAACGCGATCAATTGCTCGAACCAATAGGCCCGAGGAAGGAAATGATGCATGGAAGGGCTCTATTCAGAGGTTGGAAGACAGATTAGGGGAAATGGATAAGGCCAAGAATCCTTTACAAAGGACTTTTGTTCAAGGGACACCCTTTATACAGGCGATTGTGGATTTTCCAACACCATCAAAATTTAAAGCTCCAATGGTAACGCCTAAATATGATGGAAAAACTGACCCTATCCTTTATATAGAACAATACCAAGATGCTGCCGATATCTATGCAGTTACAGATGAGATGAGATGCAGGGCATTTTCAGGAACTCTTACCGGATCTGCTCAAATATGGTACAATAATCTTCCTCGGGGAAAGATCGCGACTTTCTTTCAACTGGCAGAGCTCTTTATTGGGAACTTTTGTTTTGGAGAAAAACCAGTCAAACAAGTAGCTCACTTATTGAGTGTTAAACAAAAGACAGGTGAAAGCACCAGGGATTACATTACTCGTTTCAATAACGAGAAACTCGAAGTAATTGATTACGAGGAGAAGACAGCAATTACTGCTCTGATGAGTGGACCGTTGTCAGATAAATTGTACTACACTCTAGCCAAATATCCACCTAGAACCATGGCAGAACTAATGGCAAAGGCATCCAAGATTATGAACGCCAAGGAAGTTATGACTGCGAAGAAGAATATGAACACTAAGGAGACCAAAGTTGAGGCGGATAAGGTTGAGAAGAAGGAGCAGAAAAATAATGGTGGCAACAAGCAATTAAAAGCAAAGCAAGCATTGGAACAGTTGAAGAAATTTGGAAACTATACTCCTTTGAAGGTAGATATAAACCACATTCTGGAAGAGATCAAGAACAACGAGGAGCTAAACTGGCCTGAAAAAATGAAGGCATATCCTGACAAGAGGAATAAATCCAAATATTACGAGTTCCATAAGGACCATGGTCACACGACCAAAAACTGCATAGCTCTCCAGAATGAAATTGAAGAGCTCATCAGGCAGGGAAAATTGACTAAGTATGTGGATCGCCGAAATGGTGGATAGGTCAACGACCGAGCAAGGCAAAGGACAAGAAGAGAAGTCATGAAGAAGACCCAGAAGATAATCAAGATGACCCCGATCTCCCTAAAATACCAAAATAGCCAGAGCGTGAGGTATTTTCAATCCATTTTGGATCATTTGAATGTAATGTTATTACAGGTGGAGATGCATGAGGTGGAGATATAACTGCAGAGAGAAAATCTTACCTCAATGAGGCTCAAGCTTGCTCGTACATTCAACGAATAAATCTAGCTGAAGATGATAGCCCGAGGAAGGTACATAAAGAAAAGTTGGTCATTGGTTTCTCTAAGAATGACTTAGCAGGTGTACTATATCCTCATGATGACCCATTGGTAATCAAGATGAGAATTAAAGAAGTGGTGATTTCACGAGTACTGGTGGATAATGGTAGCTCGGCAGATATCATGTTTTATCCATGCTTTGATAGTTTGAATCTGAAGCTAGCCCAGTTAGAGCCATATCATAGGCCCCTCCTTGGTTTTATTGGTGAAAAGGTTTTTCCACTTGGGACGATCAAGTTGGATATGCTTATCGATACATGGACTGCTTGTCGAACAGAAAGAGTACGCTTTTTTGTAATGGATAAAAATGTCCAATCAGCTTATAACATCATCATGGGAAGAGTAGGCCTAAAGAACTTCGAAGCAGTACCATTTACTTTGCATCAATGTTTAAAATTCCCAACCAATTTTGGGGTGGGAGTTGTGAAAGGCGACCATAAAGTAGCTCGAGAATGCTATTATTCATCTGCTGAGCAGGAGGAGTGTGTTGAATCTAGGCAAAAGACTATCACCTATCAAGTGGATGAGATAGGAGATGCAGAGATTGAAACATTAGACCCTAGAGACGAGTCTCAACTCGTGAAGGGACAGGTCATGGAAGCTACCGAGAATGTCATTCTAGACGACGAGCATCCAGAACGAACAACTCAAATTGGTGCATCATTGGATGTATCAATAAAATAAGAACTGATAGCATTTCTAAGATGCAGAAAGCAGACTTTTGCATGGAGTCATGAAGACATGCCAGGAATAGATCCTAATTTCTTGTGTCACGAGCTCAATGTGAACAAGGAAATTAAGACAGTGAAGCAACGAAGAAGAGTGTTCAGTCCTGAGAAGAATCAAGCTATACAGGAGGAAGTAGAGAAGCTACAAAAATCCTCTTTTATTGAAGATGTCAAATATCCTAATTGACTAGCAAATGTGGTGATGGTAAAGAAGAAAAATAACAAGTGGAGGATGTGTGTATACTTCACTGATCTTAATAAGGCATGCCCAAAGGATCATTTCCCTTTACCCCGAATCGATCAACTGGTGGATGCTACCTCGGGGCATGAATTATTGAGTTTCATGGATGCATATTCTAGTTACAATTAGATTAAGATGAAGCGTGAGGACAGGTAGAGTACCTTTTTTATAACCCCAAGGGGAACATATTGTTATAATGTTATGCCTTTTGGACTTAAAAATGCAGGTGACATATATCAGCGGCTGATGAATAAGGTGTTTGCAGAGAAAATCGATCATAACATGGAGGTTTATGTTGATGAAATGCTTACGAAGAGCAAGAAAGCTGTTGATCATCTAATTGACTTAGGTCAGATCTTTGATCAACTAGAGAAATATCAAATGAAGCTGAATCCTACCAAATGCATATTCGGAGTACGATAAGGCATGTTTCTCGAGTATATTGTCAACTAACGAGGTATTGAAGCAAACCCTGAAAAGATCAAGGCTCTATTGGGGCTACGATCTCCAACGACGAAGAAGTAAGTGCAAAGTCTCACAGGGCGAGTTGCAGCACTTAATAGATTTGTGTCACGAGCAACTGAGAGATGTCTCCCATTCTTCAAAACACTCCAAAAAATGTTTGAGTGGAATGATGAATGCGAGGAGGCCTTTCAAGAATTGAAGAAATATCTGGGGACACCTCCATTGTTGTCCAGACCAGTGATGGGAGAAAGATTATACTTGTATCTGGCAGTATCAGAGAATGCAGTTAGCTCGACATTAATCAGATTGGAGAATGGAGTACAAAAACCAGTCTATTATACCAGCAAAGCTTTTCGAGGAGCAGAAATAAGATATCCAAGACTGGAAAAGTTGGCACTAGCACTAATTAAATCAAGCAGAAGGATGAGGCCATAGTTCAAAGCTCATACTATAGTTGTGTATACAGATATGTCGTTAAGGCAAGCTCTGCACAAACCAGAGAAATCGGGAAGGTTGATGTAATGGGTAGTAGAACTGAGGGAATATGATATAGGCTCAAAGGGCGGGCGATAGCGGATTTTATCGCAGAGTTTACTCAGGAGGGATTTTATCGCAGAGTTTACTCATGAGGGATTTTATCGCAGAGTTTACTCAGGAGTATACCCCCGACGAGCAAGATTTGAATATGGACCAACTTGTGGATGTTACAGGATCATCAAATTTAAACCCTGACCAACTTACGTCGGTGGACGAGCAACGAGAAGCGCTGGAGGAGAATTTAAGGAAGCATTGAATATTCCACCGTGGAACTCTGTCTGGCCAAGAGTTTGATAATGAGATACCTGTGTGGAATTTGTGTGTAGATGGCTCTTCTTGCACTACAGGCAGTGGAGCAGGGATTGTTTTAAATAGCTCAGATGAGATGGATGTGGAGTATGATCTGCGTTTTTAATTTAAGGCTTCTAATAATGAGGCTGAATATGAAGCTATGATTGTGGGTCTCAGTCTGGCCAAAACTATGAAAGCAGAGCAGGTCGTTGTATTCAGTGACTCACAGTTGATCGTAAATCAAATGTTGGGGGTGTATGCAAAAAAGGAGAATTAATGATCCACTATTATGCGAAATTATTGGAAATTGTATCAAGCTTTAATGCATTACAATTGATTAGAATACCAAGGTTGGAGAATGCAAGAGCAGATGCCTTAGCTCGATTAGCCTCCGCCACATGCACCGAGCTACGAAGAACAATCCCAATAGAAATCTTGGCTAGTCGAAGCATTGATGAAGACTTAATGGTGAACTTCATTGCTCTCGACTTGGGACCATCTTGGATGGATCCCATCAGGGCCTATATTGACAAGGGGGCTTTACCATCTGATAAACTCACAGCCAAGAAACTAAAGTTTAAAGTTGCTCATTAGGTACTGAGCAATGGCATTTTACATAGACGAGGTATTATAGCAGGCCTACAAAGATGTGTCCATCCCTTTGAAGTGAAAGATCTGATTGAAGAGGTTCATGAGGGGTCTTGTGGAGCCCATGTAGCAGGTCAGACACTTTTACAAAGGATAACGACGCAGGGGTATTACTGGCCGACAATGAGAGCTGATTGTATAGCTTATGCCAAGAAATATGATAAATGTCAACGCTTCTCCTCTATCCAAAGAACTCCCCAAGCATTGTTAACACCCATCATGTCTCCTTGTCCATTCGCCATGTGGGGAATAGACTTGGTCGGGCCACTTCCAACGACCCGGGGAAGATTTAAATACCTCGTGGTCGCTGTGGATTATTTTACTAAATGGGTGGAGGCTGAGCCTCTTATTGATATAACATATAACAAGGTATATCAATTTATTTGGAAGAATATCATTTGTAGATATGGTCTTCCCCATGCATTCATCACAGACCATGGAACTCGATTCGATAACGAGGAGTTTGTTGTGTATTATCATCAATCCAATGTGTTGAGGATCCACTATGCACCAAGCCATCCCCAAAGCAATGGGAAAACTGAAGTGACAAATAGAACGCTGCTGAATGGTCTGAAGAAATGACTAGATGCTGCAAAGGGAAATTGGATTAACGAGCTACATTATGTGTTGTGGGCTTATCGTACTACACCGCGAGCAGCAATAGGAGAATCTCCATACATGCTGGCATTTGGAAGTGAAGCTGCCACACCTGCCGAATTGGGTCTACCCACACATAATGTGCTTAATTTCAATTCTCCTGTTAGTGATTTAATGAGAAGATTAGACCTAGATATGCTTGAAGAAGTTAGAGAAGAAGCAACACTCAGGAATGCTGCGTACCAACAACGAACAGCTCTATTCTACAACAAGAGGGTAAAAAAGTGTGATTTGATGGAAGGGGACTATGTGTTGAAGAAAGTAATTCAAAAGCACAACAAACTGGAAGCTAACTATCATGGACCATACAGAGTAACAGAAATTGTTCGGCCAGGGACATACAGGATTGAAACCTTGGAGGGAGAAGAATTTAAGAATGCATGGAATGCAGAGCATCAACGCAAGTATTATCAGTAGTTAGAATTCCTATGTAAATGAAGTTTTCTTCAGTATGAATAAAATGTTGAACTTTTTACCCAGATCTCTCTTTTTGATGAAATTTTTTGGAGTATTATTGCTACACACTACGCATCAAGTTCAGAACAAATTACCACCAACTTCGATTGGTTGGCAAATCAATCTCCTCCAACTCCGGTTGGTCAGGAATCAATATCCACCAACTCAGGTTGGTCGAAAAATCAATATCCTCCAACTCCGGTTGGTCGGGAATCAATATCCACCAACTCTGATTGGTCAGTAAATCAATCTCCTCTAACTCCGGTTGGTCGGGAATCAATCTCCTCTAACTCTGGTTGGTCGGGAATCAATATCCACCAACTACGATTGGTCGGCAAATCAATTTCCTCCAACTTCGGTTGGTCGGAAATTAATCCCCTCCAACTCTGGTTGGTTGGGAATCAATATCCACCAACTCCGGTTGGTCGGCAAATCAATTTCCTCCAACTCCGGTTGGTCAGAAATCAATCTCCTCCAACTCCGATTGGTCGGGAATCAATCCCCACCAACTCTGGTTGGTCGGCAAATAAATATTTTCCAAATCCGGTTGGTCGGGAATCAATCTCCACCAACTCCGGTTGGTCGGAAAATCAATTTACAATCAACTCCGATTGGTTAAACTAAGCAGGATCATGGGATGAACGTTTTTTCGTTGCTTAGGATCAAAGAGTGATAAGTCACTATAATTAAAAAATAAAACAGAATGGACATATCATAATATGCATATATTCACAAACAAAGACATTCTGCAGAATACTTAGAAGAAAGTAAAATAGCAAAAGACTAAAAATTTCTTCATTTAAATAAAAAAGAATTACATATGTTGTGAAAAGTACAAGTCATTACATAAAAATCCTATTCTATTGGTTTTTTTCCTTCTGCCTTTGAAACAGGTTCTACTCCAGCAGGAGGATCATCTAAGGCATAAGGAGAGTTTATAAAATTTACATCTCGAAGCATCCTAACATTCATTACAGAAGGCCGATCAAGCAGGTGCTCTGGGCGAGATATCTCAAAATTTGCATGAAGACTGTAATCGTCGAGGTACTTGGAGATCAAGCATTGAGGAATTGCCCGAGCAGTAATTCGACTCATATCAAGCTTGAAAGGAGGCACGGCTAAATCAAGTACTCCAGGGTCATAATAATCCCATAAGTAGTGGCCCCGCTCCAATTTTAGCACACCCAGTGCATTCAGCCACCCTTGCTTGTACCCTTCGTTATTTGATTGTTGGATCCAAGCATCAAGATGGTAAAGGGCTTCATTATACCCATCCATCCAAAATTCTCTTGGCTTTTTATGGAATTGGTAAGTTAATCTCTCCAGTTGCTCATGGAGGTTCTTCACCAAAATTTCCTTATTCTCTAAAGCACAACTCTGGGTAGAAATTTTCTCGCTGAAGTTCAGAATCTTCTTGGACATCTCTGCTAATGCTTGAATCTTCGCTGCTAACTAAAAGACCTGATTCTCTAAAGTTGACTATGTTCTAGTTTCTTCAACAGAAACCCGACCAGTTCTTGCTCGTCCTCAAGAAGAAGATCTTGCTCGCCCACGAGTAGAGGTGGAGGGTCCAGCTTTTTTCAGAGTTTCCAACTCATCTCGCAGGTTAGCATTTTCTACCTCCAAAAAAGAGAAACCTTCATCATTGATAGGAACCAAGGCTCCCGAGGAAGATGAAGAAGATTTGAGTTGTTTTATCTCCTCTTGCAAGGCAATTTTCTCTTGCTCCAACAACTTGGAGATATGCCTATGCTCTTCAACCTCAAGTTTCAGAATGCTCTCTTTCTTCTCATAAGCAGAGATAAACTTATCATATCCTTTGTCAGCACTTAGTTGTTGATATTTTTTCTCATATCCTTGGTGCAAAAGGGTATAAGACTCCTTATATTGCAGTTGAAGCACCTCGATAGTGCCTTGGAGATCTTCAATCATCTCATAGTAGGCCATATTATTGGCTACTGCACGATTGAGCAAATATTTCAGATATTGGTAAGATTCAACTGCTCGGTCAGAAGCTCCTGATCCAAGGATATTAATTATTTCAGTATCATTGAGATCTGTATGACCCGCTTTAAAATAGTCATTGCATCTCTTCATTAAGTCTGTGTCATGAACTGATAACAGCTCCATCCTAGCCATAAACTAGCAAAGAGAAATAAAAGAATCAATAAGGATGAAAGACAGAGAAAGTCATAGAAAAGGTCAAAGATGAATAACCAAAGTTCAAGATTTTATTTCATCATAAAGGCAAATACAAAGCTCAAGGTTACATTAAAAAAGAATAACAAAATTAAAACCCGAGCAACTTTACACCTTCTGCTTGTGTTTTACAACTTCCTCAGAAGGCTGGAATGAGGAGATTGGTTGCTCGAAAGGTAATAGCAGCTGATCGACAGGAAGGTTGGCTGGTTGGGGTTGCTCGGAAAGATGAACAATAGGAACGGCAAAGACCTGATCTTCAGTCATCATTGAAGATTCATTTGAGGCAGCTTCATCCTATTCCTCTTCTCCAGGAGAGGGAGGAGGGCCATAAGTGTGTTGCTGGAACAATTCAGAATACTTAGCAACTTTTATTTCCTGTAAAGATGCAACCCATCCATCCCTAAAGTACTTGAGGCTAGCATACTCCATTTGCGAAGTTATGGCAGCCAGGCCCTTGTTCCAGCCTTTATCCTAACCAGCACTGAACGATTTTTTAATAGCCTTTTTCCTCTTTTCTTTCTCCGAGGAGGTCCTTTCCCTAAGGAGCTCCTTGACAGCCTTCAACTTCTCCTTCACTTCCATTTTTTGGCGTCCAACATCTTGAAGCCTAACAACTTCCTCTTCAGCAGATTTGAGCTTAACTTCCAGCTCCTTGTTGCTTTGTTCAAAAACTTTATTGCTTTGCTCAGACTATTTTAATTTCTTCTCCAACTCTTGGGAGGCATTCTCAGCTTGATTCTTGTCCAGCTCAATGGACTTGAGTTGCTTCTCCCAAGCAACCTTATCTTCTTCGTATTTTTAACGAGAATCCTTTAAGGACTGAGTC
Source organism: Sambucus nigra (assembly GCA_949130495.1). Taxonomy (NCBI): domain Eukaryota; kingdom Viridiplantae; phylum Streptophyta; class Magnoliopsida; order Dipsacales; family Adoxaceae; genus Sambucus; species Sambucus nigra. Next base: position 57,912,095 of record OX422215.1, on the reverse strand, counting down.
AGACCAACAAAATCTTCCTCTACACCTCCCGAGGAGACTAAAGATTTAATAGCTTCATCCTTCTTCAAGATGCTATTGAAACAAGTCACCAGTTGAAAAAAGAAATAACATCAAATCAACATATAAACATAATATTAGAAAGTGATTGACTCAAATTAATAATACTTACTGAGGCAATGTGTTGAGCAGCAAGAGTAGTGATGCTCTCACGAGAAAGGGAATCTTCAATACCTTGGACTTATGGGACAGTCCAGGATTTTACCAAGCTCATAGCGGAGCTCGGATCAACAAAAGATGGAACACCACTTTCAGTATTTAAAGGCTGAGAGATAGGTTCAGCGGGTCTCTCAGACATTTTTCTTTAACCTCCTCAGAGGAGCAGGAATATTTTCAACCAAGGAAGTTGTCTTGGTTGGTGATATGACAATAACCTCACTAGGAGGAGAAATAACCACAGCCTTGCTTGGAGCCACAGGGGGCTTCTCAATAACTTTCTTGGCAGCAACAGGAGGTGGTGCATCAATGTTTCTTGTCCCTTCCTCTGGAACATCCTGTTTATTTTTCTTTTCCTCCACATTGGTAGAGTATGATTTGTCAAAGAAGGTAGGAGATCTTCTTCTCTTCATTAGGTTACTGATGGGAATATTCGATTCAGAGGAGGAACCTTCCACACCAGTTTCAGAAGCTGGTACTTGGTCAATGTCAACCACCACTGGACGAGCAGCGAAGGATGAAGTATAGCTCTTGTATTGCAATAAATAAGAAGCAAACCTAATATGTTCCTCAGCAACAGATTGGTGCAAACTCCAGATAAGTTTTAAATGCTTCAAATTAATGTCATCTTCTTTTGGAGGTTTTCTTTTACTGTCAACTGTAATGAAAAAAAACAAATGTCAGTGAAACGTTTTATCAAACACAAAGAAAACAAGATTTTAAAAAAATAAAAACAACCTATTTCATTTCCATAAGGGGGACACATAGGACCTTGATATACAACATCTTCATTTAATGGAGCGTGTTGCCAATTTTTTATAACAACCCCATGCTCAAAATAATCCCTATTAGCGTCTGGAAGATTAACAACTAAAGCCCTATTAAAAACCTAGTCTATAAATAGAATGTGGAATCACTGACAACCCATCTATAACAGTACATAATCTCTGGGATTCCTAAACGGGTTCCATGAAGTTGATTCAATCTATGAACGCCATTAACTATCCTCCAGGTATTTAGAGCTATTTTTGCAGGTACAACGTCAAAATATTGACAGAACTCCAAACATAAGGGATTTGGAGGGAAAGAAAAGCTACATTCGACCACAATGAGACTTGGGAACCAATGTCCCTCAGCCAAAGAAAAATAGTCATAAGGTTCTTTTAAAATGACCTATGAAGGAATTGAAAATTTAGAACGAAATTTGTCAAGCGATTCAATAAGGTAAACCATGATAAACAAAGTAAATAAAAGAGAGTGAAGAAAATCTTACAGAAAAAAAGTGAATCAGTTGACAACAAACAATGGAAGGAACGAAGGCACAAGACGGAGAAGAAATGAAGAGTTCAAAGATACAGATTTGAAAAGTGAAAAAATGATAGGATTTCTGACGCGCTTAAATACTTTACCTTGGGAATAGAGAAAAGAAATAATTACAAAGGAGGACGTTTGCGTATCCTGTGGCTAAAAGAAGAAAAGGAGCACAAATATCGAAGTGGTCATGAAAATTCAAAATATTTATGAGGCCCGATACTGTGCACTCAAAATGGAATTATATACAACGAATGCATTCCTAAAACCATACAAACCAACAATCTATGCAGTTTTCAAGAAGAATGTTCCATACTTTTCTTCAACATCATATTATGAAACATTGGGGGCTTCTGTTGATACCAAATTTAGTCTGCTGGCATGAACCATTCACTTACAGACACGTGTCTGCCAACGTGGCAATTATATATACTTCTATCTAGCAACTCAAGAACACCGAGCAACTCAGGGCCCCAGAGCAACTCAAGCGTGTCGAGCAGCTTTGGCGGTCCGAGCAGCTTAAACGGTACGCGCTAGATAGCGTACAGCGCATCCAACTCAAGAGAATCAAGGATACAGATGTACTGGTCTATTAGATAACAGCCCGTTGTCCTTTCATTTTTACAGCCTCAAGCCTGTACAAATACATTGTAACCTCCTCATTAGAAGGGGACTCGGAATTTCTTGGTAAATACATTATCGAGAATTCCAAGCAAACATTCAGCAATAACAAAAACAGTAGATATAGGCCATTCTTTCAAGGCTGAACCACTTTAAAAATATTTTATCTCATTTATTTTATCTGTGATTGATTAATTAGAGATAATCTAATTTTTTACATCAACACTGTGTGTTCCCCTACAATACAAAAAACATTCAAACATGTATAAATCATATTACGAACTACGTAGATTTTGATCTTGTAGCTACAAAAGTATGTAGGTCAATACTGAGGCTTCCCTAGCGAGCACATGTCTCTCCACCCACCAAGGGTCTTTAATTACGCACACATACATTAACAGCCTCCCGTTATACAAGATGATCTTTCTCATACCTATATGTGCATACATACCAAATGGCTACCCATTACCCAAATTCATATTCGTGCATAAGAACTCTTGCATACCCACATAAGTTTCGTGATGTTCACACGCCTCTCACTTAATGCCATTTTTAAAGATTAGAATATATATACGTTCAAAGGGATTATCAAAATAAGGTCTCTAAATATTTTTTAAAATAAACTAAAAGTAATTATAAATGTATATAAGGAATAAATAGGATGCCTAATACCCTCACCACTCGTAACCCAATTCTCGAACCCACACCAAGAATCTTTGGAGCATTCGCAGGTCGCAAATTGCCTCAGTGAAAGCCCGAAAGGTCTAACCCAACCCATTTTATTTATTTTTATATAAAATAAACTGACGAATTTAAACAATCGATAACCCATCGCACAAACAATTAGGATTAGTCCTAAATAAATGCGTGTAAAAAAATAGATATGGTTTCGAACAACTTTTTGGGATACAATCACAAAAACCCGACCTCACGAGGAAATAATGGACCGAGAGATAAGCACTCTTGCATTCCCTTAGATCATGCGGACCGACTCACCACACCTTCCTTGTGAGCACAACGCACTTAAATCTCATTCTCCCTCGAGTAATCACAACTTGGGGCCCATAACACCATAAAATCAGAAAACCCAAAAAAGGGGGTTTAAACCATAATTCCTAATTTAGAGTGTAATCACATTTTTATTCATTGTCATCACATTTAAGTTATTTTTCACAATCAAAAGAGAGACCCTAGATTTGAATTATGGGTTAGACCCTAAGACTTTTATGTCATTTTTGGCCATGTAGGCATTCCAAAGTCATTTTGGGATTCAAGTCCTTCTTGCCAAGTTTATATAATATACATTCATATAATAACATCTTATTTAAGTAGTTAGTACATTTTAATCATGTATTTAGTTTTCTTGCATTTATTATCTCTTTAGCAATTTTATATATGTGTATTCACTTTTTCATAGTGAAATTGTGATTTTGGGGCATCGCCCATACTTTAGTCGTTTTTATACATTCTCTCAGCATTTTACTCCTGTTTAGTTATTTTATCTACTTAAGAAGATTCATTATCATCCTTCACAAGATTTGGATATGATAATTACATTCTTTATACATGTTTCATGCATACATTCAAATTGTTCACCATGCATACGTGACATGTTTAATACATATAAACATGTTCATGCATTTAGGAGAAGTATACCATTATATATAGCCCATGAGAAACCAAAAGGGATGAGTGGGAGCCTAACACTTTTCAACTCCTTAACGTAGTCTCCAAGCCCATGTCTCATTTGGTTTCACATGCACTAGTTGTCAATTATATTATATCTCCAGAGGTGTCTTCATCTTTTGCCTTTTTTAAGTAAAATAGGTTGGCAACTCTGATCTCTACAAATTTACACAGCTCACGTCGCCTACAACGACCATTTTTATCTTTTTATCCAACAACAAGCATGAGCCGGAGCATATCCTCCAAATCAAAGGGCGCCCTTTTCGCCGAACAGGGGCCGATATGTCCATAACAACCATGAAGAAAAATCTCTCATGCACAAGGAATAAAAATGACACTCCATTTTTCTTCACAATAATTTTGAAAACCATCATGCATAAATCAAGTTTCTTTCTTTTAATCTTTTGATCGAAGAGTAATAAAAAATATTGAAGGACCCTAAATCTTTGACTCGCTTGAGTCTATATTATATAGGTGCTCATCTAGTTTGGAAATAGTGACAAATTGAGTCATATCCTAGTTTGTCCAAAAAAGCCTTCAGACTCTTCATTTTGAATTCCTCAAAATTTTCCTAAAGGTAGAACACCAACATCTCACCTAGGATTGCATTAATGAGTTGAATTATTCATAATATAGGTGTGTGTGATTTAAATCCCATTAAAATAATTTTTCCATAATTTTTGGGATATTTTAAATAATTTCTAAGACTTTTTAAACAATTTTTAAAAATTTAAAATTGGCTTTTACAAATGTTGAGGCTGTTTTGTAATTAATAAAAGTTGTTAAAACTTGGCTTGGGTATAAATCGAAAGTGCTAGATAATATTGTGAGTAAAACTTGTATTCTTGTAAGACCAAAAACACACTTTTCTTAAGTCATCACAGCCTTACACGTGTTGCACTTATATCAGTTGGATGTGAGTTTCTTTACACTCACATTCCTGAGAGTGATTAAGAACCCATGGATCATTTTAATCTATGGTCTGCATGTCGTTCTTACCTGATCCTTGTGTTTACATTTAAACCAATCAGAGCTTTTATAATCACGATGCATTGACAGCCATCAGATTTCCTTTGATAAAATCTTGTTCATTTATTTACCTAAGATCTTCCAGAGACTTCTCTTCCTTGTATAAGTTTTGGTTCACCTCATTTTCGAGAGAAAAAAAGACAAAAGAGAGAAGAGAGAAGAGAGAAGAGAGAGAGAGAGAGAGATAAAAGAAAAAGAGAGAGAAAATACAAAACCCTAACCTAACTTCGACTAAATCTCACCTGAAAATAGTTTTGAGAATTTAGTTAGTTCCAGATTTGAGAAGTTCCATCCTCTCTTGTTCTTAATATCTTGTTCAACCAGTCACGTTTTCCAAATCTTATTTTCTTTCATAGAAATATTAGATTTGTGAGTTTGGGATACACTTCACGTTTATATTACTGGTTTTGATTTCTTCTTTCGAGAAATCTCAATTTTATTGGTTGTTTTAAACTGTTATGTTTTGTTCAAACCCTAAACCAACAAAATCATTTCTGATTTTAGTTTTTGAGAATACTTAGACTTAGATCTATTTAAGATCTTTATTGGGGATTTAAACATTCAATTATTTCACATTTTGTGAAATATTTGTAAATATTTTCGAATGATGAAAATATTTAGGATCTTCGCTCTTTTGTATAGCAAGATTCCATCTTGATCGGTGGATAAATTGAAAGATCCAAAGTCTTGAGTTTCGATCAAACTCATTTTAGAAATCTTCATTGCATTTTAGAATCTGTTTGTAATTCGATAATCATTTGGTCTGTAATAAGTGTGTGTGGGCTGCATGCATGTGATTTAGAGCACCTCACCACTTACACTTTCACACTACAACACTAAAAAGTGTTAGTAGAGAGATTCTGAACATTTGGGTCGATGTAAAGATAAAAGGAGTGGAGTTACAAAGCTGAGAGAACATCAACAACATCAAAGCCTTGAGAGAAGTCAGAAAATACCAGAGTAGTTGGTATAATTTCTTAACTTTGTTTATGCTTGATTGTGTGTCTTGATTGTTATATAGTTTATAACCTGTTACTCTATTTTAGTGGATTTTTACTTTTGAGGTGTAAAGACCTCCGTGGATGTTTCCCCAATTGAGTGGGGTTTTACCACGTTTAAATTGTAATTGTATACTTCCTCTTCCTCTCATCCCTTTCGCGAGGCTGTGTTGATTTGATTTCTTTATAAGTTTTGGTTTTCAAAACTGGTAAACCTATACCTTAAATAACTCATTCATACTATTTTACACATCTTATGTTAAGAATTTTTTTTAAGAAAAGGGTTTCTTCAATAAATTGTTCGGATCCATTTAGATAGTTTAATCTTGAATTAAACGACTTAAGTGGTATTTTTTCAATTGGTTTCAGAGCATTGGTTTTTCAAAATTCTTTAGATCTCGAGTTTCTGAAATTGTTTTCTCAAAAAAATTATGGACGAGAAATTTGAGAGACTAGGTAACCTATCCAGGCCCTCTCTCTTTGATCGAACCAATTTTCCTTACCGGATGGTAAGGATGGTTTATTTTATCCAAGGGACATTGGGAGATAATGTATGGGATGCTATTGAAAATGGTATACTTTTCCTTACAAAACCAACCACTGAAGGAAGTACTGTGAGGATTAGAAAGTTATTAAGTGAATTCACTAAAGAAGAGAAACAGACTCCCCTTAATAATAACAAAAGCAAAAATGCCATATTCATGTATATCAATAAACACGAATTTAAGAGGATATCATTATGTACTAGCTCTAAGGAAGAATGGAATACCCTAGTGACTGCACATAAGGGTGACACCAAAGTTAAAACTACTAAAACACAAATGTTAATCCAACAGTACAACTCCTTGATCATGACTGAGACTGAGACATTTGATGACTTCTATATTAGATTTACAGACATTGTAACCAAATTGCATGCTGGTGGGATTGTCTATGATAGAAAGGAAATTTTCTCTAAAATACTAAGATCACTTCCACAAAAAATTGATAATAAAAGATATGCAATTGAGGAGATGGATGATAAAAATCTCACACCTGAACTCCTCAGTATCAAATTGAGAACTGTTAAAATGGAATTAGAATTTAAGAAATAATTAACCCAGTCCCAAAAGAAGAAGTCTTCTTCCAATTTTATTTTTTCATCTAAATTGACCACACCTAAACTTAGTATACCTGACATTAACTTAGACTCTGATGGGGACTGTAATTTGGTTAGTCTGGATAATCAGCTTGCCTTAATGTCTAAACAGTTTAAGAAAATTGTAAGCTTTTGAAATAAAATAACAAAAAGACAAGGAAAACCTACTTATCCAAACCAATCTAATAATAGGCCTCATGAGAGAAGACAAGACAAACACCAAACTGATAATCACAAGAGACCTGAGAGAGACCTTAAAAATGTTGAATTTTATAGATGTGGGAAGTTAGGACACATGGCTAGTGACTGTAGAGTTAACTTAAACAAAATTCATAAACATAATAGGGCTCATCTATGCAAGACTTGGGATGAATCAAGTGAATATGAAAATGATGAACCTGAGTCATCTAACACTTTTGACCCTTGTATTTCATTCTTTGCCAAGATAATCTACACTGATGATGAGGAATCTGATCATGCTATGTTAACTGATACTATGCCTACTAGTTTATCAGCCTTATTTCTTGAGAATGCTAATAATACTTCAAATGTCGTGTGTATGAGTCAAAAGGGAATGCTCTATTGTTGATGTCAATGGGTGTGTGAGTCCTAAAGATTAACCGCTAGGGGACACTGTACACTGCACTCTTAGTGATTCCGACAATAATGACCTTCCTGACATTCACACACTGTACACAAAAACTCTCAAGGAAAGCACTAGACTTGAAAAGATTATCAAAGATCTTACCCAAAAGATAGAAACTCTAAGTCATATAATCAAACATAATGCTAAAGAGTATACTACTCAATGTATAACTCATGAGAATGAAACCAAAAATTTTGAACAAAACGGAAAGAGTTTTCTGACTCAAATGAAATTCTGGAAAAGAAATACAAAGGAACGTTGTTAGAATTGGAACAAACAAAAGAAAAGACATCAACAGTCTTCAAAAAATTTACAAAATTTGAAAATAATTCTAAATGTTTTGAAGACTGTGTTACTGAAAGTAAGGCCAATTCTGATGACCGAATTGGAATAGGATTTTTTCCCGACTCTAAGACCCAAACTAAAAACTTTAAAACAATAAAGTTTGTGTCTGGTGGCAAAAGACCTATTGAAACTTGTCCATACTTTCAAGGTTTGAACAATGATTTTGATATAAAATAATAGAAGTTAGACATTGGTGAATCAAGTAACTCTAAGCATAATGTTGAACATAAGGCTAAATACGTCTACCCCCCTATTCGACAAGTTGATTCATCATTTCATCCTGTGCCAACTAGGAACAAGACTAGAGCTCAAAACCTAGATAAGCCTTCGAATAACAATTTTCCTAAGGTTATGAGTTCTATGTGCCATCTTTACTTATCCTATTGTGATGTCTATGGAAATTCCCTTTATGGTTATTATTCCAAACGTCTATGTAATCCACTCTATAACTCTCCTGTTTACCATAACTTTAACTATTCTAGGAGAGGTCGAAATAACTATGTCCTTCCTCGATAGCCATAAAAGAATTCTAACTATTGAAACATAAAGAGAAGGACTAATACTAAAAGACCATCAACAAGCATGAATCCTATATTCTTTTCTAAACCAATTTCTCAAACTGTCTATAATACTCATAAATATGCGCAAAAATCTTTTAAAGAAATGACAGAAGCTCGTAAGTTTTATCAAATACGAACTAATAAGCGCAAATTGAAAACTATAGCAATTTGGGTCAGAAAATATGTTCAATTACCCCAGTTGAAATGCAATATTGTGATCAGTGCTTTTAAAGATGAACACACAGTATCTGGATGGTAATTACACTATGGATGTTCCAAACATATGACCGGGGATGATTCCAAACTTTAAAAAAAACTAACTTCTCTAGAGGAAAAGTCTTATTTGGAGATGGTGTATCAACCCAGATCATTGGTAAAGGAACACTCCATGAAGAAGGATTACCCATTGTTGAAGATGTTCTCTTGGTAAAAGGTCTTAAAGACAATTTACTAAGTATATCACAGTTTTGTGACTCCAACCATACTGTCACATTTTTAAAGAACAATTGCAAAATTTTAAATGAAAAAGATGATTGCATTATTACAAGACTCCGTACTCCAGATAACTGTTACGTAGTCAATCTAAGTACAGATGTTTGTAACATTGCCAGAATGGATGATAATGAGATATGGCATAATAGGTTGGGTCAAATTAATTATGATAGTCTTAGAAAATTATGCTCCCAAGAGATAGTTAGAGGTCTTCTTAAGATCTAACCAATTTCAAACATCATATGTGGTTCCTATCTAGAAGGAAAAATTATTAAGGCTCCCCAAAAGAAAGTTAAAGAAGTTCTATCGACTAAACCTCTAGAACTCATCCATATGGACCTAATGGGTCCCTCTCGTACTGTTAGTCTCTGTGGCAACATTTATATCTTAGTTATGGTTTGATGACTTCACTCGATTTACCTAGGTTTCTTTTTCAAAACACAAGTCAGAAATTTTTGTATGTTTTTGAAAATCTTAGTTCGTATAGAAAATGAAAAGGATTCCTATGTAGATAGAATTTGTAGTGATAGAGGAGGAGAATCCATAGATTTAGGTTTCATCGAATACTATTACTATAATGGTTACAAACATGAATTTAGTGCCCCTAAGACACCTCAAGAAAATAGAATTACTGAGCATAAAAATCACACTCTTCAAGAAATGGCCCGTGTGATGATTCATACGAAGAATGTGCTTTAGTATTTTTGGGTAGAATCCATTCGTATAGCCTATCATATAATTAATCGAGTTTACTTCAGGAAAAATACCAAAAAAACATCCTATGAGCTTTGGTATGGGAAGAAACCTAACCTAAAATACTTTAGAACCTTTGGTAGAACTTGTTATGTCTGTAAGGACAAAGAACATCTGTCTAAATTCGAAACCACAGGAGATAAAGAAATTTTCTAAGGATATTCTGCAAATAGTTGAGCCTATCGTGTCTATAATATTCGTACCAAAACCATGATGCAATACATTAATGTGGTTGTAAGTGACACTAATGTAGAAAGTAAGATCAAAGAACCAACTATTATTGATGAGTCTGAAAACATTTTAAATTATGACTCTCCAAAAATAGTTGAGTCCTTACCAATTGAGACCCCTGAAGTACCTAAGTGGGTGTCCAAAGATCATCCTTTAGATAGTATATTTGGTAATCCTACTGAGCCTGTTCGTACAAGATCTCAACTTCATAACATTGCTCATTTGGCATTCTTTGTGTCTCTTATTAAGCCAAAGTTTGTAAATGAATCCTTGAATGACACTTTGTGGATAAGTGCTATGCAGGAGGAACTTCTTCAATTTATCATTCATGATGTATGGTATCTTGTACCCGAGCCTGAAAACAAAAGGGTTATCGGCACACGTTGAATTTTGAAAAATAAAACAAATGAATCTGGGATGATTATTTGGAATAAAGCTAGATTAGTTGCCCATGGCTACTCTCAAATTTAAGGAATAGACATCAAGGAAACTTTTGCGCCTGTCACTCGCCTCGAGTATATTACCTTCTGTTTTGCAATAGCTTGTCATTTGCACTTCATACTATATCAAATGGATGTTAAATCTTCTTTCCTTAATGTCATCTTAACTGAGGAGACCTACGTAGAACAACCCAAAGAGTTAATTAACCCTCACCATCCAAATTATGTTTATTGTCTTAAAAAATATTTTTATGGGTTAAAACAAGCTCCAAGAGCTTGGTATGAACGTCTATCCACCTTTTTTTAAACAACGGTTTTAGGAGAGGAGGGAATGACCAAACCTTATTTGTCAAACATTTTGATAACAATATTACTATAACCCAAGTTTATGTTGACGATATCATTTTTGGATCCACCTCCCCTTTAGAAGTTAAGACCTTCTCGAACATTATGCATAAATAATTTCAAATGTCACTTATGGGGGAGTTATAATTATTCTTGGGGCTCCAAGTTAAACAAAATTCAGATGGCTTATTTGTATCGCAAACTAAATACGCTTTAGAGATTGTTAAGAAGTTTGGCCTAGAAACAGCAAAAGAAGTTAGGACTCCTATGAGTACTCCTGTCAAAATTTCTAAAGATGAGAATGGTAAATCCACCGATTCTACCTTATACAGTAGTATGATAGGAAGCTTACTTTACCTTACTGCCTCCCATCCTGATATCATGTTTTCTGTCTGCGTGTGTGCCCGATATCAAAACAATCCTAAACAGAGTATGCGTTAAAAGAATTATCAAATACATTAAAGCACTCTGAACTTAGGACTTTGGTACACTAAAGACACTTCTAGTACTATAGTAGGTTACACTGATGATGATTGGGACGGTTGTTCCGACGACAGTAAGAGTACTTCAGGAGCATGCTACTACATTAGTAACAATTTGGTAGGATGGAGTAGTAAGAAACAAAACTTCACTTCCTTATCTATTGACGAATCCGAATATATTGCCACATGAAGTTGCTGTGCTTAATTACTTTGGCTAAAACAAATGCTGAAAGATTACGGTATAACTGAAGATAACTTACATATCTATTGTGTCAGCCAAAGTACGATTAATATTTTTAAAAATCCAGTTCAGCACTCTCATACCAAACATATTAAAATCAGATATTATTTCATACACGAGTTAGTTGAATCTAAGGAGTTAGAAATTAATTATTTGCCTACTGAATTGCAATTAGCTGGCTTATTCACTAAATCATTGGATTATCTTTGATTTAAATCTTTGTGCAAATTTATTGGTATGGTTATGGCAGAATAATGATTTATTATTTCATACTTGTTTTCTTTGCCCTTTATCCATTTCAGACAAAATGGGGGAGCAATTTGAGTCTTCTTGGACATTCTTGCTATATTCTCAACTAAAAAACTTGATCTTAGTTATATCATTTTCAAGAATCATTACCTTTATTTACATCAGAATTTTGATAGGGTCTCGGTCTGTAATTAGTTGAGTTATGTAATTTTTTTTTTCTAGGATATTGGGCAGACATAATTTTTGTATGGGAATAGGTTTTTCTTATTTTTTTTGTATTCCTATGAGTCCTCGATGACTCAAAGGAGATTTCGTCTCATATTTCCAAAGGGGGAGATTGAAGCACCCTATATCTTTGAGTCACTTGAGGCTATATTATATAGGTGCTCATCTAGTTTGGAAATAGCGACAAAATTGAGTCATATCCTAGTTTGTCCAAAAAAACCTTCAGACTCTTCATTTTGAATTCCTAAAATTGTTCCTAAAGGTAGAACACCAACATCTCACCTAGGATTGCATTCATGTGTTGCATTATTAATAATATGGGTGTATGTGAGTTAAATCCCATTAAAATAATGTTTTCATAATTTTTGGGGTATTTTAAATAATTTCTAAGATTTTTTATACAATTTTTAGAAATTTAAAATTAGCTTTTACAAATGTTGTGGGTTGTTTTGTAATTAATAAAAGATGTTAAAACTTGTCTTGGGTAGAAACTGAAAGTGCTAGATAATATTGTGGGTAAAACTTGTATTCATGTAAGTCCAAAAACACGCGCTTCTTAAGTCAACACATCCTTACATGTGTTACACTTATATCAGTTAAATCTGTGTTTATTTACACTCACATTCCTGAGAGTGATTGAGAACCCTTGGATCATTTTAATCTACGACCTACGTGCATTCTTACCGTTTACCTGAGATCTTCTAGAGACTTCTCTTCCTTGTATAAAAGGAGACTTCGTCCTTTCATTTATAACTTTTGGTTCACCTTAGTTTTGAGAGAAAAAAAAAGAGAGAATAGAGAAAAGAGGGAGGGAAAAAAGAAAAAGAGAGAGAAAATACAAAACCCTAACCTAACTCCTACCAAATCTCACCTGAAAATAGTTATGAGAATTTAGTTAGTTCCAGATTTGAGAAGTTCCATCCTCTCTTGTTCTTAATCTCTTATTCAACCAGTCACGTTTTCCAAATCTTATTTTCTTTCATAGAAATTTGAGATTTGTGAGTTTGGGATACACTTCACGTTTATATTACTGGTTTTGATTTCTTCTTTCGAGAAATCTCAATTTTATTGGTTGTTTTAAACTATTATGTTTTGTTCAAACCCTAAACCAACAAAATCATTTCTTATTTCAGTTTTTGAGAATACTTGGACTTAGATCTAGTTAAGATCTTGATTCGGGATATACACTTTCAATTATTTCACATTTTGTGAAATATTTGTAAATCTTTTCGAATAATGAAGTGTTTAGGATCTTGGCTCTTTTGTATAACAAGATTCTCTCTTGATCTGTGGATAAATTAAAAGATCCAAAGTCTTGAGTTTCGATCAAACTGAGTTTAGAAATCTTCATTGCATTTTAGAATCTGTTTGTAATTTGATAATCATTTGGTCTGTAATAAGTGTGTGTGGGTTGCATGCATGTGATTTAGAACATATCACCACTTACACTTTCACACTACAACACTAAAGAGTGTTAATGGAGATATTCTGAACATTTAAGTCGACGTGAAGAGAAAAGGAGTGGAGTTAGAAAGCTGAGAGAACATCAACAACGTCAGAGCCTTGGGAGAAGCCAGAAAACGACAGAGGAGTTGGTATAATTTCTGAACTTAGTATAGGCTTTATTGTGTGTCTTGATTGTTATATAGTTTATAACCTGTTACTCTATTTTAATGGATTTTTACTTTTGAGGTGTAGAGACCTCTGTGGATGTTTCCCCAATTGGGTTGGATTTTAGCACGTTAAAATTGTACTTGTATACTTCCTCTTTCTCTCATCCATTTATTGAGGTTGTGTTGATTTGATTTCTTTATAAGTTTTAGTTTTCAAAATCAGTAAACATATACCTTAAATAACTCGTTCATACTGTTTTACACATCTTGTGCTAAGAAATTTGTTTTAAGAAAAGAGTTTCTTCAACAAAATGTTCGGAGCCATTTAGATAGTTTAATCTTGAATTAAACGACTTAAGTGGTATTGTCTTTCAAATGTTTTGCGGCTTCAAATGAATCGGCGTTATAGAATATACTCCATATTGATCAAGCTTAAGAGTTTTAATAGTTAAAATCTTCATATTTCCATTTTGATTGTATATAGGCATAAACAAAATGAGATGAAAATATCACATGTACGAGCTCATTCATTAATGTAGCATTATGAACAAACACAACGTAGCGAATATGATGAGCGAAAGAACATTATAAGCATTCTAAGAGTCCTAGGCGCATCAATAAACCACTCTAACTAGTAATAAAAAAGGGAACCATCGTGGGATCCCTTAATGTCTATAGATCTATGCTATTCATATTAATCTTCCTAATCTATACCTGATTTACACGAGGTGACTTGAGCTTAAGCCGGACGATGGAGAATTGATGAATTTGTTAATCATTCTTGATGTGAACTTAATGAGCATGTTTTTCTTGCAAACCTTCCCAATTATTTCCAACAAAACTCCTTGAATACAAGATCGGATTGAGTAAATAAATAAAGTTTCTATTATGACCTACTTTATGAAAATAACTACACTTAAGTAGTTTTGGTTTAGAAACACACGATTTGTCATTGGAAACAAACTTCAAAATTTTTGGAGTAAAATAGACTTATCTTCCAAATAATTCATATCATTATAGTTCTTTGGGTTAAGAGAACATTTAGAAATACGTTTAAAAATGTAATTCATTTGATGGCAAAGCATTGTCATGAAATGATACTCGAGTAGAAATTCTTTGTATGCTAGAAATCATGTCATTTATTATTGTTCCAATCTTTTTCAAAAACTTGGCATCAGATTTTGTGCAACTTCAAAATTTCTCCATCAAAATGTCTAAAGAAATAATCATCTCATCTCTTTCCTTTTTCAAGGTGGACACATATCCATCATCAACCAAAGGTAACTTCTTATCTACAACAAGTTAATCAAGAAATTATAAGTAGTCGTTAAAGTCTAAATCAAGATATTTAATCCTAGGGTAAAGTAAGTTGTCATGAGCTTCTATAAGTTGAAAAAATCATTTTCTTCATGTACAAGTTTCTCATTAAAAATGGTTGTTTTATTAATCTCAAGGGTCTTGATTTTTCCTTGTAAATAATCCATTTCGACAGAAAATGTGGAAAACCCATTATCTACGTCTAAATGTGATTTAAATAAAACTTCTGATTTCAAAATAGGGTTTTCATTAATACGTAAATTGTTTTCTTCATCATCACAAACACTATTAACATAAACCTTTCTTAATGTTAATAGAGTGATTCAAAAAATTAGATGACATTACAAGTCCGTTGAATGCATGCTTATTGCGTATACCTATTACGTAACTAATACTCTCACTCTATAAAAGGACACATGATATTAACCTGGAGGTGATTAAACCTTCTGAGTAAGGAAACAATCTTATACCGGTTGAGTGTATCATGTGCTCGAAACCTTGAATGGAGAGAAAGTACCCAATTAAATTACGCTCCGAATAAAAATGGTGTTCTCTTCTAATTTCTTTAGGCAAAAAAGAGGAAACCTAGTTGTATGTGATAAAATGTTAAGAATTAGATAACACCAAATTTTTATCTTCAGTTTAGGTGAGTAAGTATAAATTTATAAAAAAAAATAAACAATCAGACAACATTATGTCGTACAAGGGAAACCCCACACCGAGAAAAAACCTCAGGTCGACGAAACGAAAAATGCACATAGAGTATTAAAACTACAAGACATAAGGTTACAATTACAAACTTTATGAATGACTTGAAACTCTATCCCACCATGTTCTCTGATTGGAGCACCAACAGATAGAGAATGTTACACAATTGTTATTGGTTTTGGATTAGCCCAATGTCTTACAGAGTTACGCCACAAATCAAAATCCACTTGAAGTAGAAGACGAACTTCATTGAGAAGCCACGAATTTTTGGTTACCAATTTCTGTGTGTGTAAATGCGAAAACCCCCTATACGGTGTGTTTTTAGGCAGAGATGGTATTGAAAACAAAATCCATTGTTTATATTTTTATTCAATTTTATACTTTAAACAGATTAACCCAATAAAAACTTGTTCACCAATTTTAAATGGAGTTGTAGCGATAAACCAATTTATCCAATCTTATATTTTTAACCCATAACATGCATCTAGGTGATAGCAGATAAAATAAATAAAGCAATCGTGAAACACGTCGATGTACGAGGAAAACTCGTGACAAAAAAAATCTTGACGGCCCAACCACGCAATTCAATATGATACGAAATTACACAAGTTGACCGATGACTTACACAACAACTCGATCCCCATAAGATTTGACGAATCTTCAATCATTAATCGCTCCTCCACATTGATAATGCAAGAGTCTAACATTGCAAGTTGTCACAACGCACGAGTTCACGAACGCCTCGGTATTTATCGATCCGGGATCAATAACTGTCTATGGATTAAAACATGGAATCCACCGTTTCTTCACTATAACACAGAAATTACGTAATCCACTATAACAAAATAATTCTCACAAAGATATGGAACTTGGTGCCTAAAATAAGATCTTTAAAGTATATATAAGATGAATCTTGGATCCTAAGCTTATTAGGTGAAAACGAGGGTTTTGAAATTTTTTTGGAAGAATTTTATCACAAAAAGAACTCTCAAAAGGCTCTCTAAAGCTCTAAAATGGTTTGCCAAAAAGTATAATCATGCATCTTTATTTATAGGGAAAGTTGTTGCATAAGGATGGAGATTAAATATTTGAAAATATATGTTTAAAAATATAAAAACGCGCGTACTCGTTCGAATGAAGTACCCATTCTCGTTAGAACAACTTCTAACTAAACTTCAAACATTATTTCAATGCATACCCAAAAGGCGACATTCCAAATCTCGTTCGAACTAAGGAATATCATTCTAATGACCAATGGAAACACGTTCAAACAACATTTCAAGTCGTCATAATGAAATAATGAAATTTAAAAAAAATTGTTTTAAAACATTTAAAAATATTTTATAAAATTCTAGCACCCAATAATAAAATATCCAAGACTCAAAATAAATATGCATTCATACCTGAGAGATCCTCAAAACTTGAAGAAAGAAATGAGAATGAAACATGACACAATGATATAATCTCTGAAGCTTTTCCGCTACGTCTTCATCCAAAAACGTCAAAGGCTTGAAGGAAAAATATCAACCCTAACTTATGACTCAAAGTGTAATGTTCGAAATTAAGCCAATTATAACTAAATTGACTCAATTAGAAATTTGTCCTTATAATGTGTTTTTTTAAGGTCTTTGAAACTCTTTAAAATTATTTTTTCTTTCTCAAACCTCACAATGTGTTTTAAAGTAATCATACAGGTATTCAAGAACAAGAATACAAGTATTCTAGTTTAAGAACAAAGGTAGAAAATTTAAGCTTTAATATGACTTATGATCAAAGTTAGAAATTCAAAAACTTTAAGAACACAAAGATAAATATGAAGAAGATAAACTATAGTTTAACTCTCTAGAGTAATCAAACTCAAAAAGAAATCTCTTAAATTTTTCCTCTTGATCAAGAGTATTTTCTCTCAAAAATATTTTCTTCATATTTTTTGTCTAAAGTTTTTTGATAAAACGATATGTAAATTATGAAGTCAAAACACCATTTAACCTAATCTCTTCTATGAGTGGAAGACAAGACTAAGGCAAGTGCTAAATGAAATCACAAGGGGATAAAAATCACTTAAGTCTATGAAATTTTTGGCTACAAAAAAGTCTGCACGTTTTCTAAAGGAATGTCTTGTCGCAGGTGTGACAGGTTCTGTCTCTACAAGGAAGTACTAGCGAAGGAAGTCGCGAGAAAACTTTTCAAAAACTAGTAAAAATTTCTAGGAAGTACCACTACAAGCGAAGCCATACTCTGTTGCAACGAAGTGCTGGTAAAGAGACCCGACTTATACAGTTTATAGAAAAAACAGGCTATGAAGGATTGATCCATTATACAAACATTCATGTGATATACTTATGGAAAAAGTAACTTCAAAAAGTATATTTCATGAGAATTTTATACTTGCATAAGTTAATCACCTAATCCATAAAACCAAACACATACATGCAAAAAATATTTAAATTGAATGTGAAAAAGTGTGAAAATCTCTTTAGGTAGTCCAAATACCTCAACCAAGTGAATACACCAATATAAGATCGTGTGGGTGTTTGGTTGAGAAGTCGAAACAAATCCATACAAATATACAGTTGTTGTGCTATGTCAGAACGACCTCAAGGACTAAAAAAAATACAAAGTATATTATTTAAATAGAATAGGATAATGAAGTTACGTGTAGAGCACATGATATAAAATCATTCTTAAGAACACCCTAATATTAATCACGAACACATTAATATGATTAAACTTTAGCATACAATTGTTCTTAATAAATGGATCTTGGATCTTCATGTTTTCACAAAATACGTCTAAAAGATAGAAAATAAGACTTACCTTGATCAAGGATCAATCTTGATTAATTGCTCCATCAATCTACCTTCTTGGAAAAAATACACTCTAATGGAATCTCGGAGTTTTTCTCCCACCTCAGAAATAGTATGTTATGAGATAACCCCAAATGGTGTAGGGCTCCTCTATTTATAAGGGGAAGAGGGCCGGAATCCTAGTCAAGATGGGACTCTTTTTCAAGTCTCTCACTAATGCCACTAACCATCATGTGACTAACAGATAAGATTGACCCAATCTTCTAATATTCGTATTTATCACGTTCCTAATTAATTATCTGATATTTATCAAGACCACATAATTAGGAAATTCATAAATTTGGAATTTAATATAATTGAAATTAAATAATTAATTTTGACACTGAATATTAATTTCCAACAGTCTCCCACTTGGTCTTAATAATCCTCATAATTAAATTAGGTACCATAAGGTGCACAATAACTGATAAATATAGTTTGCTTAAATCAAACAATTCACGGATGCGAGTCATGCAGTTTCATGCTATTCAAGAGCATGGTTCCTTCCATGTACCACAACACTAATGTTTCATTCAACTAAGCCTTTAATATTAGGTATCATAATGGCCTCATAATGACCTTTTGAGTAAGGACTATTTCTGTCAACAATAATTCATAATCATATGCATGCATTCACAAAAGACAGAAATAATTGAAATCAGAAACACTTTTATTGAATTCAAGTAATAGTGTCAAACAACTAAGCCAAATAGCAATCATAATTTTACTAATCGAGATCCATCTCTTTGACACGTTCCATAAGGTCTTTTGGAGATAGTCCTTTCGTAATAGGATCTGCTATGTTATCACTCGTACTAATGTGATCAATTGACACTCTTTGTTTATGAATTTCTTCTTTAACTGATAGGTATTTCATTCAACGTGCTTAGTTACTTTAGGAATACCTAACATTTATTCATAAAGAAGATTGCAGCGACATTATCATAATATTTCAGCGACTTGATAATAGTGTCGACAACTCCAAGTCCCGAAATGAAGTCACGCTGCCAAAATACATAAGTTGTAGCATCAAGCATGCTACAAACTCAGCTTTCACAATAGCTAATGGATATTGTGTTTCACTCCTTCATTATATTGGTTGATAAACCAAAACAAATATTCTTAAGCAAGAGTGAACTTCATACCATCCGTACAAATAGTAAATCTAAGTCACAATAATTGTTCATATTTAAATGAACACATACATCATAAATGTGAGCATATAGTCCTTTAAGTATCTCATTTCTTCATACACAACTTTTAAACCCATAAGATTATTTTGATTCTCTACTTTCTAAATACGTGCTTGAATATAGAGAAAATATATAAACTTACTCCTAGTGATCTTAAGGTGGATACAAATATACAACGATTAAAAAAAATAATGATATTATTTCTTAAAATACGTCATGTGGGAAACTTATGTTCATAAAATGATCTCCTAAACATATACGCATGGTTTATAAGACTTCAAAAAGTAATTTTCACACCCACTTCATGTAACTCTCAATCACAATGAGCTACTAATGTCATAGGAATTCTATGTCCTTACATATAATTGAGAAGGTTCATTTATAACCTTTTCTTCACTAATAGTGAAATATTTTACTACAATTTAGCTTTACCTGGTTTAACTACCGTTAATGTCATGTTTGGTCTTGATGACCCCCTTATACTCGACTTTAGTGCATCAATTATGTAATTCAACGAGATTTCAACCTTAGTTGTAGTCCATTAGTTTCACTTCTTATGAATTTTGAAAATAAAACCATGTCATTATTTATCCCTACGCCAAATTCATGTTCATGCAGATACACCACATAATCATCGAGGATAGTAGACCTTTTGGGATCTTCTTAATACTATTCCTTATGATTTTGTCTACATTTCTCTCACGGTGACAATACTATCATTTAGTGGTTGATCATTTATTTGTTCTTTGTTGTTTAGACAATCTAACAACTAAAAGAACAAGGATTCAAGAAGGTTATCGGTAATGGGATAAGTACCCTACCTTCCTTTATAACCATATTTCATGATTTTGTACTACCACTAATTTCACCTTTCATAATGAATTTGACATTAATGCAATAAATACGTGTCAATGACAATTATATGATCTATGTAGGTCCACTTTAACGTAAGTTTCTCATAATCTCCCACTTGGGCCACATAGGTCATCCTTATATTAGACATCGTAATACCTTAAGAGCACAACTCGACTATCAAAATTTGTAAGAGACATTACAAAAATCTTGTCCACGAAAATTATGAAAAAGAGTCTAGATTTAATTTGGCACAAGATTTAAAGAGTTTCATTAATAACACTACGATTATGATGCAGGATCAAACAAATCTTTAAAGAACTATGTCCAAACTTTATTTTGTACAAAACATCAAAAGGAATATCATAAGCCTTGAAAAAAATATACATCAAAAGATTCTTTAGAACATATCCCTCACGATCAAGTCTAGACAAACATTTTCCCAAAAAAAATTAAGGGTTTATGAAAACAAATGGCGATTTGATTTCCCAAGAACAAAAGAAAAGAATCTTATTAGCATTTCTAGTTTGTTTTGTAATAAATCCTTGCATCAAAAGTAAATACTTTCTATAACACAGTAAGTATAACTTGCAAACGCTACTGAGATGAAAAACTCGTTTCAAATCATAAAAGATACATATTATCTTTATCATTATTAGTCCGAGTGTGCAATATGTAAACAAACTTAATTTGTTTAACCAAATTAAATATGAAATTTTTAGAGAAACAAAATGGGATACAATAATATGTGATAAGATAATGAGATAAATTGCTCACTTCATTAATGCTTTGATTTAACAACACACATATCGATTACATGATAATAAATTGAGTGCATAACCGTGAGTTTTCTTCAGTAGTAACCGTGAAATATCGATTATATGATGCTTGTAGATTACGTTATTGGGTATAATGTTATTTTATTATATTGTACACGATATTTGTGCACAACTTATATTCACATACTATAATAATGTATGTGATCTATGATGTTCGTTCAATCACCCAAAATTGATTCCCTGTAAGGAATAACCTTGCTTGAAGAAATAAACTCAATATAGCCCATTAATATCTTTACAATTATAAGCATCATGAGTTACTACTACCATCATCTTTACATTTAATATTCATTGCCATTCTAGATGGGTCACTGTAGTGACTACCAAACATTTCATAATATGAATATTACATTACGTAAAGACTTACATACACAAGTCAATAAATTTTTCACTTATTTTCATTAAATATCGCATGATCAATAAACTAAATTATTCATGTTTATGGTTTTCATAAACTTAATTGGTGATATGATAGTGAAAGAAACTATGGCATCTGCGTTTGACGACGATTATTACCTTCCCAAAATATATATCACCACTAACATTTTGTTCAATTATTGTAATCACAATAAATGAATAAACAATAATATGTATGCAACATCATAAAGTATCATCATCCTAGCATTCAATATCATACATGGACCCGTAGGCAACCAAAATATGCATGGTATTAATGCATTAGTCCAATATTTATATCTTCTGGAATGGAGCACTTTAATGAACACCAAACCTTATATTATATAAATATTATAGAGATGCATACATGTTCAAAATACCCGTAATACATGAATAATTATATTATTGTCTATTCCCTAACTTGAAATTCACGAAAAATTAGACATAATGTGAAAATCAAATATACAAAGAGTTTACATGAGATATTACACAAATAATAGTAAATGGAAGACATAAATCATTTACTTTCGCTTCATCACTTATGTATGAGTAACAAATCATAAATATTGACCCAAATCATTCATGGTCATACTAATGCACAATACGGTTATAATCACAATTATCATACCAGTGACATATGTAAATATGAATTTTGAACATTGATGCCAATTATTTAACATTTACAAAAATTCCAATGTTTATTTGATTCAAATTTCAGCATGTGCGCTTCAATTTAAGCTTATAACAAACATTAGGATAATCTGAAATGACTACAAGTATAGTATCTTCACATGTAATCTTAGCCTGTATTTGGCATTTGATTAAACTGAATGAATACCTACTTATGAGTCTCAAAATTTGCAAGTCATGTATTCTAATATTCATGTATGCAACGAATAAATCTAGTATCCGCACATATGAATTGTAGCCCGTGTTTGGCATTTAATTCAACTTAATGGGAGTCCTAGGCTTAGAATAAACAATAATTCTAATTTTTCAACTACATGAATCGTTGGCCTGTGTTTGGCATGGGACTCATTAAAACACGAATATCATAATATTCAACAATATGAATCATTGGCATGTGTTTGGCACGAGACTCATCAAAATATGAATATTAACAATAACGCAAGTCTAATATCCTACCATATGAAATATGTTGGCCTGTGTTTCACACGAATATTCAACTAAAAAAAGGATTATTAAAGCAAAGTTTTATCACAGTTCTAGATAAAACATACATGAAATATGGGAAAACTTAAATTTTTCCCAAAAAAAATGAGTTAGCATCATGGAACTATAGGAAATTACTCCAGAATCTCAAATATTCGACGGAATTCAAAAATATTTTTTTTGGAAGTCAGAAACATAATTTATGCAAAATCAATGCCCCCAAAAATATTATACTCAAAACTTAATGTATAATTAATGGCCCAAATATAGATGTATACATAATAATCAAATATTTACAATTATAGATTAAGACACTTTCATGTCTTCCCCATCCAACACCATATTAATATTATTGTCTAAATATCAATTCATAATTACACTAGGACTTTTGGGGTACCAAATATAGATTATGCACAATAACCTAATATATCGAAATGTTATTGTCAAACACATAATCATACATCTAATATTCAAAATTTTATATTGAACTCTTTCATCAATACCAAATACTACATAACATGAATATTAGAACAACCATGAACATAAAACCAGCCCCCGTGGTGAAAAAATACATAATATTCTGAAAAAATCGAATTTTTTGTCAAAAATAGAAAATTTGAGTTAGCACCACAGGGATGTAGATAATTACTCCGTGATCTCAAACCAATTTGCGGAATTCAAAAATTAATTTTCTGAAGTGACATATTGATGTCAACATTATTATCAAAAACGGCAAAAACGAAATTTTAAGGGTCTTAACAACGTCAAAACGCAAAAGCAAGGTGGTGCCCATTGTTTACAATGGGTTTTGTTTATTTCGACGTTTTCAGTCGACTATGTCAGTTTCATAAAATTCTGAGCAAGTTTTGACCTTTCATTCTTACCAGTGAGTATTGGCGACAAAAGAAAAATGTCATAGAAAATATCGGACACACTTTAAGAGCAAATTTAATGACAGAAATAAGACGTCGCAGAAGGTCTCAGGCACAAAAGCAATTTAATGAGATAAATAAAAATGTCGCAGAAAGTCTCAAGTACATATTTCATTAGAGACGAACATCAATAAGGAAAATCATGAGATCTTAAACTTTAGCTCTGATACCACATATATAATCATTCTTAAGAACACCCTAATATTAATCACGAACACATTAATATGATTAAACTTTAGCATACAATTGTTCTTACTAAAAGGATCTTGTATCTTCGTGTTTTCACAAAATACGTTTAAAAGATAGAAAATAAGACTTACCTTGATCAATGATCAATCTTGATTAATTGCTCCATCAATCTACATTCTTGGAAAAAATACACTTTAATGGAATCTCGGAGTTTCTCTCCCACCTCAGAAATAGTGTGTTATGAGATAACTCGAGATGGTGTAGGGCGCCTCTATTTATAAGCGGAAGAGGGCCGAAATCCTAGTCAAGGTGGGACTCTTTTTCAAGTCTCTCACTAATGCCACTAACCATTATGTTACTAACGGATAAGATTGGTCAAAGCGTCTAATATTCATATTTATCACGTTCCTAATTAATTATCTGATATTTATCAAGACTACATAATTGAGAAATTTATAAATTCAGAATTTAATATAATTGAAATTAAATAATTAATTTTGACACTGAATATTAATTTCCAACACATGAGTATACAAATACTCTTACACACACACACAAATATATATATATATATATTTCAACAGTCGTGGAACATATCGATTTGAGTCCTTCTTTGTTTTTCTTCTTTCTAAAAAAAGTCTACATGACTATCACTTTGATTGGACTCTTAATATATGTACCTTGTCATATCTTTGATATAAGTCGAGGAGTATAGCTTACCCACGGCTAGAATTAGAAAAGGTCGGACAAGGAGACACTATTAACATGTAAAACATAGAGAAAAACAACTAAACATCCAAAGTTTAATCCGAATGAGGTAGATCTAAAACAATTATTGTTGGGTCGACATTTTTTAGTCATTTTTTAATTGTCGGATGAACCTTAATAACAAGAACAACTTTTACATGCTATAAAACGATTTTGATATAATTCATACATTATTGGCGAAGAACCTTGAGTATGCTTCACAAATGACATGTTCTTAGTTAACACTGAATTTTTTAAGCGCGACACACCTTCTAAAAATCTGTTGTTATGATTCATCACATAATATCTTCTTACTCAAACTTACTTCATTTTATTCACGGCAAGATGGAGCTAAAAAATGCACTCACATATATATTTTATTTTATTTATCTCGTGATAAATAAAATATATGGTGGAAACTTGCGACTATATATTTCTTGACTCTCAATAAAACCTCTCCAGCGGCCTTAACAAGAAATTCTAGATTAATCAATCGTCAAAACTAAAATAACAATGTTTTGTCAAACAAGTTTGATCGCCTTTTTGAAATATTATTCTCGATAGGGCTTCTTCTTAAAGTGTTGAGAGCCGATTCCAGCAGAAGAAAATGGACATTATTTACATATAACGTTAAAAAAAAAAGTTTTAGCTGAACAAACTCATAACAAAAGGGTCATAGCATCATCATATGTGACAATTAATGGCAATATTTCAGTAGACGTAAACTTGGCATGACCAGACTCCACTTTAGAATAATCAGAATTTTTCCACAAATCACATCATACACCTTGCAGTTGCATTAAAGTGCCAATTCGGAAACCATGATATAAACCAATTGATCTGCAGGGGATTTTACCCTACACAACCTTCATAAATTGAATAAAACCTAAAAATAATAGTCACTGACCTAAAAATAATAGTCATTCTTTAGATATGTCCACTCAATTAAAAAAAAAAAAAAACTTATGAATTTTATAGTAAGTCATAATCTCACCAAATCGATGCTGGGTCACCATCTATAGGTTCATTATATTACAAACTATACCAATTTGATGTTAAGTCACAATACATTGGTGCATTATATTACAAAACATACCAATTTGATGATAAATCAAAATGCATTGGCGCATTATATTACAAAACATTACCAATATGGTTAGTCGCCATCCATGGGTGCATTATATTACAAAATCTTACCAAATTGGTGGTAAGTCAACCATTGGAGTTTGCTTCAAAAAAATCTTTCCTAAGCAAATCACCCGTTCGTGCTATATTAAAAATCTTGCTTAAAATTGTGCTAGCCACCCATTAGTGTATATTCAAAATCTTGCTTAAATTAAGCAAGTTGATAGAGGGTGAAAAGTGTCGCCGGTCAAGATGCTTATCATTATTTTCGATTCACCTCCTCTATACAAAAATCAAAACTTATGACTACACTCAAAAAGGGACTATAGCGGTCAAGTCCGAGTATCGAAAATCCACAGAGACGAGTTGCTAGAATTTAATTGGATATTACTTCTCAATAAAAGTGTAAAAGGTAATGCTAACAAAATGTAAAAGATAACTAGGCATGGGTAAATTAAACTACGTTAACAAAGAGAATAAAAACTATAGGATGCATCGGATATCCCTCTCCCTGAGTTAATTGGTATAAATGGTTACATGAGTTATTAAGGTTGCGTCTCGTTTCGACAGTTAATTAAGTCCAGAGTTGTTACACCCCTAAATTCGCATAAAAGTCTAATAAGATTTTGGCGTTAATAAATAACCCTGAAATTACGCACGCAAGGTCGTAAGTACGGAGCATACATGATATACTCCGTTAAATCTCCTAGTGATAATAACGAGGACAACCCACTCGAAATAAACCCGTAAACTCCATCACTACAGCAAAGCAACCATTCAACCCTAGGTGAGTTCAATCCAAACACAACCTAGACTAAATTAGCTAAAAAGCATGGTAAAAGCGGGCATTGGAAGAAAGTAGTAAATAAAGCAGTAAATCTACACTACAAAGCACGGTAATAAAGCAAGAAATACAAACAATGAGAATTCACATTGATAGAAAGGACGATGGATAGTGTTCTACACAACCTCGACGGGCAAACCCCTCTATACGAGCAAACCCTCGGAAGGAGAAAATGGCACACTCATGAAGTCTCCAAACCGTAGCTCCCAAAGAGAAAACCTAACCTAAATAATCTATTATTACAAGATAGGAACTAAAAATGAGATAAAAAACTAGATAGATGCAAAAATAAACTAAGGTGGGTATTTATACTAAGTGGGAAATAAACAAGAAAAGAAAAAGGAAAAAGAAAAAGAAAAGGAAGTTAAGGGGATAAGTTTCTTAATTAACTAAAGAAAGAAAATAGAAAGAGAAAAATGAAATAAGGAAAAGAGGATAGCAGCTGGCAAAATAAGAACAAAAGTAGGAGATCGGTCGACCGCGGCTTGGGCCGGTCGACCACGTGAATAGGGGAAGGGCACACTGCCTACACACCAAGGAAAAATTCCAAAACTCGGTCGACCGACGGAAGGGGCAGGGTCGACCGGTCGCTGCATAAACAATCCACCAAGATCGAAGCCAAAACGCAACCCAACAGCAATGGTTCAAGACCACATATCGTTCAACTCTTTGCTGCAATAGAAAAAACAAAGACCCCCAAATGGGTATAACCCGAACTCCATGTCTGAAATACTCGAGACCTCCACGTTGTGATGGATTGGAAATGCAAAGTTGGCAAAAGCCAAAGACCCACTTCCAAGCTCCATTAATGGACAAAGGCTTGAACCCTCAAAATGGGTACTCCAAAAACCCGAGAATGCGTAGGGACAAAGACCCGCATGCGTACTTCATCAAAATCTATGCGTAGTTTCGAACCCAAGCTCTCAATTTCGGACGAAACCAAAACCCAAGCCAAACCCGACCATGGCACCAAAATCGCCATTTTTAATGGAAGCTTGCTGCAAATGTGAAAGAGAAAAGGACATGGAGGGAATTAAACCAATTGTTAGTATTTAAATAATATTTTATATTTCTCCCTGATTAAAGGTGTGTGTTTCCTTCGCTCGGAATCCGATTCGACACCATTCGTGGTCACGCGAAGCTTGGGTTGAGAGCTACAACTTCAGTGAAGACTTTGGTCAAAAATACCAAAGTGTGAAATTATCAAAATTCCCCTGAACGTGCGAATTTTGATGAATCTTTTCCGGAACGAAACCAAATCTCATACTTATCACTTTAATACCTACAAATAGACCTAAAAAAATGAGGCAAGACACGATAATACGACACAAACCGACACGAAGTTATAAATAAGTGGATGAACCCTTAATGGGTTCGGGTCATATCAGTGTGAACCTGATAAGACACGATAGTTAACGTGTCGGGTTAGGGTTGACCCCTTCACCCGTTAATACCCGATAAAACCCGTTATGACCCATTAATTAAAGTAAATAAGATATACTTTCGGAACTTATAAATAATTTATGAAGGATAAATGTTAATTTAATCATAATGAATTTTACTAAATGAGAGATTTGGTAATATTAATGAATTATTGGGTCTATTTGGATTAAAAAATGAGATAATATGTCAAATTCTATACAATTCAAAATAATTTATTATGTTAATGGGTATTAACGAGTGAACATGACATGACACTGAAGAGTGCGCGTATGTTCAAATAAAGAAATTATTTAATTAAACTTAGTTTTTTAATTAAATCCTAAACATGCATCTAGGTGTGATTGAAGATGATGAAATCATGCAAGAACATTCAAACAAACACAAGTGAGGAAAAATCCCCCAAAGGGGCAAAACCTTTTTATTTCACTTTAATTTTGTAAGATACAGTTACACGGATTACAATGAAAATAAGTGTTGATACCAAATTTAATCTGTTGACATGGCTCAATTAAGTGGAGACATATGGCAATCTGCGTGGCAATAACAAACACTTCTGAACAACACCTTAACTTAGAGGAACTCAATGTTCCCGACCAACTCAGACACTCCGAGCAGTAGGTGCTCTCCGAGGAACTTTACTGCACCGAGCAACTCATGGATACCGAGATACTTAGGCGGTCCGAGCTGCACCTCGATCAGAGCATTTATTGTCAGACGATTAAGAGGATTAAATGCGCATTAAATGCTGATTATTATCATACAGATCTATACGGTTATTGGACAGCTATGTATGATCCTTTCTCATGTACAGCCTCAAGGCTACAAATACATTGTATCATCCTCATTGTAAGGGGACCGAAATTTCTGGAGATAAATCCTACCTCGAGAATTCCCAGACAGTCAATAATAACACAAACAGTGGACGTAGGTCATTCGTTCAAGGCTGAACCACTTTAAAATCTCTTGTCTTATTTATTTTTTATCTGTGATTAAACAATTAGAGATAATCTAATTTTTTACATCAACAGATTGGCGCCGTCTGTGAAAAACGACTGTAATTTTTATTTTTCACCAAAAACAATTCATCATCAATGGCTGACAATCCTGAATCCAGCAATCGAAACGCTGGAAACCCCCCAAATCCATTCGCTCCTCCAAATATCCAAGATCTGGCTGGAATCATGGCCAGTGTGGCTCAAGGTCAGACAGCCATGCAAGAAACAATGCGACAACTCATGCAAACTATCCAGGGTGAAGCATCAACCTATTCAGGACAACGAAGTGTTCAAAGAAATACTCGTTTATTTTCTTCATGCACTAGGCAAAGCGATTCATATCGCACTGAGAAATCTGAAGATTTTTCTTATCAACCGGGTCGAACTTCGTCAGTACGGGCCACAGATACTGAACAACACATCACTCTCTCTCCAGAAAGGACCAGTGCACTGGAAAGATTAAATAGGGTCTCTCCTTTTGATCGATTGGGCCCTAGAAAGAATAAAAGTTCTCCTAAGGCTGTGTCGAAAAACTTTCGACGACCATTTGATCTAAGAGAAGGTTCTTCCCAATCACAACCAGTTGCTCGACAAGATAGATCCGAGGAAGCGACTTCAACACGATCAATTGCTCGAACCAATAGGCCCGAGGAGGGAAATAATGCGTGAAAAGGCTTTATTCGGAGGTTGGAGGATAGATTAGGGGAAATGGCTAAGGCCAATAATCCTCTACAAAGAACTTTTGTCTAAGGGACACCTTTTGTCCAAGCAATTGTGGATTTTCTCACACCATCAAAGTTCAAAGCACCTGTTGTGACTCCTAAATATGATGGAAAAACTAACCCTGTCCTTCATATAGAGAAATACCAAGCTGTTGCCGACATCTATGCTGTGCCAGATGAGATGAGATGCAGGGCATTCTCGTGAACTCTTATAGGATCTGCTCAAATATGGTATAATAATCTTCCACGGGGTAAGATTTTAACTTTCTTTCAACTGGCCGAGCTCTTCATTGGAAACTTCTGTTTTGGAGCAAAACCTGTTAAACGAGTAGCATACTTGTTAAGTGTTAGACAAAAGGCAGGTGAGAGTACCAGGGATTATATAACTCGTTTCAATAACGAGAAACTCGAAGTTATTGATTATGAGGAAAAGACAGCGATTACTACTCTGATGAGTGGGTTGTTGCCCAACAAGTTGTACTACACTTTGGCTAAAGATCCACCCAGAACCATGTCAGAATTGATGGCAAAAGCGGCCAAGATCATGAATACCGAGGAGGCTATGGCTGCAAAGAAGAATATGGATACCAAAGAGACTAAGGTGGAGATTGATAAGGCCAAAAAGAAAGAGCATAAGAACAATGGTGGTGACAAACACTCAAA
Organism: Sambucus nigra; assembly: GCA_949130495.1. Taxonomy (NCBI): domain Eukaryota; kingdom Viridiplantae; phylum Streptophyta; class Magnoliopsida; order Dipsacales; family Adoxaceae; genus Sambucus; species Sambucus nigra. The sequence goes on along the minus strand of OX422215.1, from coordinate 57,881,493 downwards.
AACAAAGCCATCATGGGAGGTATTAAAGAAATTTGAAAATTATACTCCTTTGAAGGTAGACATCAACCATGTTCTAGAAGAAATCAAGAACAACGAGGAGTTAAACTGGACAGAGAAAATGAAGTGAGACCCTGACAAGAGGAATAAGGCCAAATATTGCGAGTTCCATAAGGATCATGGCCACACGACCAAAAATTGCATAGATCTTCAGAATGGGATCGAAGCACTCATTAGATGAGGAAAACTGGCAAAGTATGTTGATCGTAGAAATGAAAGAAGAAACAATGACCGAGCAAGAGAGAGGTCTAGATCTCCTCGTCGAGCAGAGGAGAACAAGAAAAGAGACCATGAAGATGATCTAGAAGATGACCCCGATCTTCCCAAAAGACCAAGGCATCCAGAATGTGAGGTATTTTCAATACGTTTTGGATCATTTGATTGCAATGTGATTACAGGTGGAGATGCAGGAGGTGGAGACCTTACTGCAGAAAGAAAAGCTTACCTCAATGAGGCTCAAGCCTGTTCATATATTCAACGAATAAACTTGGCTGAGGATGATCGCCCGAGAAGTCAATAAAGAAAAACTGGTCATCGGTTTCTCAAAAAATGACCTCTCAGGTGTGCTGTATCCTCATGATGACCCATTGGTGATCAAAATGAGAATGAAGGAAGTGATGATCTCGAGATTACTGGTTGATAATGGTAGCTCGGCTGATATTATGTTCTACTCGTGCTTCGACAGCTTAAATCTAAAATTGTCTCAGTTGGAGCCTTACCATAGACCCCTTCTCGATTTTGCTAGCGAGAAAGTTTTTCCACTTGGGACGATCAAGTTGGATATGTTCATTGATACATGGCCTGCTTGTCGAACATAAAGAGTACGCTTCTTCGTGATGGATAAGAATGTTCAATCAGCCTACAATATCATCATGGGAAGGGTAGGGTTAAAGAAGTTCGAACCAGTACCATCTACGGTACATCAATGCTTAAAATTTCCAACCAATTTTGGAGTAGGAGTTGTGAAGGGTGATCAAAAAGTAGCTCGGGAATGCTACTATTCATCTACCGAGCAGGAGGAAATGGAGGAATCTAGGAAAAAGACTATCTACCTATCAGGTGGATGAGGGTGCAGAAATTGAAACATTGGATCCTAGAGATGAGTCACAACTCGTGAAAGGTCAGGTGGTGGAAGCTACTGAAAACATCATTCTGGACGACGAGCACCCTGAACGAACAACTCAGATAGGTTCGTCGTTAGATGCCTCACTAAAACAGGAATTAATAGTTTTCTTAAAAGCAGAAAATAAACTTTTACTTGGAGTCATGAGGATATGCCCGGAATAGACCCAAATTTCTTATGTCACGAGCTCAATGTGAATAAGAAGATCAAGCCAATGAAGCAAATAAGAAGAGTGTTCAGCCCAGAGAAGAACCAAGCTATACAGGAGGAAGTCGAGAAGCTCCAGAAAGCTTGCTTTATTGAAGATATTAAATATCCAGACTAGTTAGCAAATATAGTGATGGTGAAAAAGAAGAACAACAAATGGAGGATGTGTGTAGACTTCACCGACCTCAACAAGGCATGTCCAAAGGATCACTTTCCCTTGACTCGAATTGATCAATTAATGGATGCTACCTCGGGACACGAGCTGCTGAGCTTCATGGATGCTTATTCTGGTTACAACCAGATTAAAATGAAACCTGAAGACAGGGAGAGTACTTCTTTCATTACCCCTAGGGGAACTTATTGTTATAATGTTATGCCCTTTGGTTTGAAAAATGCAGGTGCAACATATCAGCGGTTGATGAACAAGGTGTTTGCAGAGTAAATCAGTTGCAATATGGAAGTTTACGTTGATGATATGCTGACAAAGAGCAAGAAAGCTGCTGACCATCTAGTCGACTTAGGCCAGACCTTTGATCAATTAGATAAATATCAAATGAAGTTGAACCCGACTAAGTGCATATTTGGAGTACGAGAAGGCATGTTTCTCGGGTATATTGTCAATCAACGAGGCATTGAAGCAAACCCTGAAAAGATCAAACCTATATTGGGACTACGATCTCCAACGACGAAGAAAGAAGTGCAAAGTCTTATAGGGCGAGTAGCAGCACTTAACAGATTTGTATCGCGAGCAATTGATAGATGCCTCCCATTCTTCAAAACGCTCCGAAAGACTTTTTAATGGAATGAAGAATGCGAGAAAGCTTTTCAAGAATTGAAGAAATATTTGGGAGCACCTCCACTATTGTCCAGACCGGTGATGGGAGAAAGGTTGTACTTGTATCTGGAGGTTTCAGAAAATAAAGTTAGCTCGGCATTAATAAGAGTAGAGGATGGAGTACAAAAACTAATTTATTACACTAGTAAGGCCTTCCGAGGAGCAGAGATCAGATATCCAAAACTGGAAAAGTTCGCACTGGTGTTGATCGAAGCGAGTAGAAGAATGAAGCCATACTTCCAGGCTCATACCATAGTCATATATACTGATATGCCGTTGAGGCAAGCTCTTCATAAACCAAAAAAATCAGGGAGATTGATGTATTGGGCAATAGAACTCGGTGAATATGATATAATTTATGAGCCTAGATCGTCACTAAAAGGGCAAGCAGTAGCAGATTTTATAGCAGAGTTCACTTATCCTGATACCCCCGAGGAGAAAAAGATGAACACCGACCAACTTGTGGATGTTACAGGATCATCAAATTTAAATCCCGATCAACTTAAGTTGGTCAGAGAGTAAGAGAAGAAGGTCGACGAGCAGCGAGGTGTGGTAGAAATGGAGATAAGGGAGCAATAAATATTCCATCGAGGAACTTTGTCCAATAAGAAGTTTGAGTCCGAAATACCTGTATGGAACCTGTATGTAGATGTCTCATCATGCACCTCAGGTAGTGGAGCTGGGATTGTATTGAAAAGTCCAAACGCAGTCGATATAGAATATGCTCTGCGCTTTAAATTTCAAGCTTCTAATAATGAGGCCGAATATGAGGCGATGATTGTAGGTTTTAGTCTGGCAAAAACCATAAAGGCAGAGCAGGTAATCGTATGCAGTGACTCACAGTTGATTTTAAACCAAATGCTTGGTGTATATAGAGTAAAAGGAGAGTTGATGATTAAGTACCATGCAAAGGCGATGATATTGGTATCGGAATTTATTACTGTTCAACTGGTCAGAATACCAAGAATGGAGAATGCAAGAGTAGACGCTTTAGCTCGATTAGCATCATCTACTCGTACCGAGTTACGAATAACAATCCCAATTGAAGTTCTAGCTGGTCGGAGCATAGATGAAAATCTGACGATGAATTTTATTACCCTTGATTTGGGGCCATCTTGGATGGATCCCATCAGGGCATATATTGAGGAGGGAGAATTACCAATTGATAAAATTGCAGCCAAGAAATTAAAGTTTAAAGTTGCTCGTTATGTACTGACTAATGGTGTTCTATACAGACGAGGAATTATGGCAGGTTTGCAAAGATATGTGCATCCCTCCGAGGTGAACGATTTGATTGAAGAGGTCCATGAAAGGTCCTGTGAAGCCCATGTAGCAGGTCGGACACTTTTGCAAAGAGTGATGACGCAAGGATACTATTGGCCAACGATGAGGGCTGATTGTATAGCCTATGCCAAGAAATGTGATAAGTGTCAACGCTTCTCCACTATTCAAAGAACTCCCTAAGCATTGTTGACACCCATTACTTCCCCTTGGCCATTTTCCATGTGGGGAATTGACTTGGTTGGGCCACTTCCAACGACCAGAGGAAAATTTAAATATCTCGTCGTCGTAGTGGATTACTTTACTAAGTGGGTTGAAGCCGAGCCTCTTGTCGACATGACGTACGAAAAGGTGTACCAATTTATTTGGAAAAATATCATTTGTAGATATGGTCTTCCCCATGCATTCATCACCGACCATGGAACACAATTTGACAACGAGGAGATTGTTGCCTATTGTCATCAGTCAAATATCTTGAAAATCCACTCGGCACCAAGCCATCCCCAAAGCAATGGACAAACTGAAGTGACAAACAGAACGCTGCTAAATGACTTAAAGAAAAGACTGAATGGTGCGAAAGCAAACTAGATCAACGAACTACATTCAGTACTATGGGCTTATCGTACTACTCCCCGAGCAACAACTGGAGAATCTCCATATATACTGGCATTTGGAAGTGAAGCTGTTATACCTATCGACTTGGGCCTCCAAACACACCGAGTGTTGAACTTCAACTCCCCTGTCAGCGATTTAATGAGAAGGTTAGACTTGGACATGATCGAGGAAGTTAGAGAAGAAGCAACCATCAGGAATGCTGCTTGCCAGTAACGAACAACTTTGTTCTACAACAAGAGAGTGAAGAAGTGCGACCTGAAAGAAGGAGACTATGTGCTAAAGAAAGTGATTCAAAAGCACAACAAACTGGAAGCGAATTGGCATGGACCTTAACTAGTTACAGAAGTTGTTCAACCAGGAGGAGTTTAAGAATGCATGGAATGCAGAGCACCTGTGCAAATATTATCAGTAATGTAAACCCTCATGTAATGCAATTTCATCGGTATGAATAAAATGTGAATATTCTACCCAATTCTCTCCTTTTGTTGAAATTTTTTCGCGGAATACTAGTGCTACACACTACTCAGCAAAATCCACAAAATCCGGTTGGCCGGGAAGAAAAATATTTCCCAGAAATACCAACTCCGGTTGGTTGGGAAGAAAATCCACCAACTCCGGTTGGTCGGAAATAAAAAAAAATATTTCTCAAAAATACCAACTCCGGTTGGTTAGGAAGAAGATTCACCCACTATGGTTCATTGAGAATTAAAAAAACACCAACTCTCTTTGATCGGAAATAGTTGGTTAAACAAATAATGGCTTAGAATTAAAAAGTGATCAAGAAAAATTTTAATACTTGAAACATTTCAAATTACCACTAAGTTAGTCGAGAAATAAAATATCATCAACTCTGGTTGGTCGACAAATGATTATCATCAATTTAAGATAGTCAATAATAAGTTTACCAACTTTAGTTGATCGGCAAATAACACAATGTTGTTATCTTTTTAATAGATATACATTCACATTCATTAGTAAATAAGTAAAGTGTTTTACAAAATATTTACAAGACAATGGCAATCAAGATGGCAAAGAAAAATATAAGTTTTTCATTAAATCCAAAACAAAATACATTGAGAATGAAATACATATTAATTATTACATCAAGATTCCTACTCTATTGGTTTCTTCCCTCTGCTTTTGAAACAGGCTCCTCGCCAGCAGGAGGATCGTCTAAGGCATAAGGGGAATTTATGAAATTAAGGTCTTTGAGCATCTTGATGTTCATCACAGATGGACGATCGAGTAGGTGCTCTGGGCGAGATATCTCGATATTGTAATGGAGACTGTAATCGCCAAGATATTTGGAAATCAAACACTGAGGGATTGCCCAAGCAGGAATCCATCTCATGTCGAGTTTGAATGGTGGCACTGGCAGGTCAAGCAACCCAGGATTATAGTAATCCCATAAATAGTGACCTTGTTCCAATTGTAGTATACCCAAGGCATTCAACCATCCTTGCTTATACCCCTAGTTGTTCGACTTCTGAATCCGATCATCGAGGTGATAGAGGGCTTCATTATAGCCAGCCATCCAAAATTCTCTAGGTTGCTTGTGGAATTAATAAGTCAACCTTTCCAGCTGCTCGTGGAGATTTTTTCCAAAAAGTTCTTTATTCTCCAAGGCAGACTTTTGTGTAGAGAGCTGCTCATCCAAATTCATAATTTTCTTGGACATCTCTGCTAATGCTTGATTTTTCGCCTTTAGCTGAAAGGCCTGATTCTCCAAAGCTGATTGAGTTCTTTGCTCCTCAATTGTAAGCTGACCAACTCTTGCTCGTCCTCGAGAACCTCTTTCTCGACGACGAGAAGAAGTAGAGGCTCCAGTACTCTTCAAAGTTTCCAATTCATCTCTCAAATTGGCATTTTCTACCTCTAAGAAAGAGAAACTCTCGTCGTTGACAGGGACTAAGGTGTTCGAGGAAGATGCTGCAGACTTCAACTGAGATACCTCTCCTCGCAGGTTATTGTTTTCCTGCTCTAGAAACTTAGCTATCTGTTTGTGATCTTCGACCTCGGTCTTCAAAGTTCTCTCCCTCACATCATAGGCATCAATCAATCTATCATATCCCTTATCAGCACTTAGTTGCTGATACTTCTTCTCATATCCCTGGTGAAAAAGGGTTGTAGACTCCTTGTATTGTTGTTGAAGCTCCTCGAGAGTGCCCTGGAGGTCTTCAATCATTTCATAATATGCTACATTGTTAGCCACTGCCCGATCCAGTAGACACTTTAAATACGGGTAGGCTTCAACTGCTTGCTCTGAAGCATCTTGACCGAGGATATCAACGATTTGAGCTTCAGTCATATCTGAATGACCATCTTTGAAGTAATCATTGCATTGTCTCAACAATTTTGTATCATGAGAAGATAACAATTCCATCCTGGCCATAAACTAGTAAAAAGAAGAGATAACAAGAATCAATAAGGAGCAAGAGGAAGAGAATCAATAGTATGAATAGTCAAAGTTTCAAATTTTATTACATCATAAAAGAGAAGTACATAGTTCAGATTTACATTTGACAAAGAAAATAAAACAGACAGAAAAGTCCAAACAAATCTACACCTTCTCCTTGTCTCCCAAAACTTTCTCGGGAAGCTGGGACGAAGAAGAAGGTTGCTCGGATGGCACAGAAGGTTGATCAGTGGGTGCTAGAAGCTGCTCGGCTGAAATGTTAGTTAACTAGAGCTTCTCGGTAGGAGTAATAGTGGGTTGGGACTGTTCATAGCGAAGTTCAACAGTAGGTACTTAATCCCCAACCAACATAGAAGATTCCTCGGAGGCAGCTTCGTCCTCTTCTTCTTCCCCGGGAGTAGGAGGGGGGGCAGGAATGTGTCGCTGAAATAGGTTGGAGTTCTCATCGACATTCATCTCTATCAGAGCAGCCACCCAACCATCCCTGAAATATTTGAGGCTGCTATACTCCATTTGTGAGACCATGACAGCCTAACCCTTATTCCAACCTTTATCCCAGCCAGCACTGAAGGATTTTTTTACAGCCAACTTCCTTTTCACCTTTTTTGAGGAAAGTTTCTCAGATAGAAGTACCTCGAAATCTTTCAACTTTTTTTCTGCATGCTCCTTATGACGACCAACGTCACGAAGTCTACCCAACTCTTCCTCGGCAGACTTGAGTTTACGTTCAAGCTCCCCAGCATTTTGGAGCTTCCTTTCGAGCTCTTTATTCTTACTTTCCAATTCTTTTATTTTTTTCTCCAATCCCTTGGAGACCTCAACAACCTGATCCCTCTCCTGCTCGGTGGAACTAAGCTTCTTCTCCAAAGTAGCTTTATCATCAACATACTTCTGATGAGAATCCTTCAGAGACTGCGTCAGACCCACCAAAGCTTCCTCTACACCTGATGAGGAACTTGAAGCTTTAATATCTTCATCCTTCTTCAAAATTGTATTGAAACAGGTTACCAACTGGGAAAAGAAAACAATAGCAAGTCAGTGCAAATATATAACAACGGAAAAATGAAAGTTTTGGACAATAATACTTATAGAAGCAATATGACGAGCAGCCAATGTGGTAACCATATCCCGAGAAAGATTTTCTTCAATACCTTGGATCTCGGGGATGATCCAAGATTTCACCAAGCTCATGGCAGAGCTCGAAGCAATGAAAGTGGGAACACCACTTCCAGTAGTTGGAGGCTGAGAGATGGATTCAGCCAAATTTATCGAGGAGCTCTTCTTCAGCCTCCTTGGAGGAACATCAACAGTCTCGACCAAGGATATAGTCTTAGTCGGGGATATGACAATAACCTCGCTTGGAGAAGCGACCTTGCCCGGAGCCACTAGGTGCTTCTTGGCAACCTTCACAGTAGCAGCCGTAGGAGGTGCATCGATTTTTCTTGTCCCTTCTTCTGGGACATCATGTTTTCTTTTCTTTGCCTCTCCAGCAATAGAGGCATATTTCTCGAAGAAGGCAGGAGCTCTTCTTTTCTTCATTCTTTCACTCAGAGGAATATGTGACTCAGGTGAAGAACTTGCAGAAGCTGGTACTGGTTCTACGTCACTTATCACCGGACGAGCAGTAAAAGACGAGGTGTAACTCTTGTACTGCAGCAAATATGAAGCTGATCTGATATGCTTGTCGGCAACAGTCATGCAAACCCCAGATAAGTTTCAGATGTTTTAAATTAACTTCTGTCTCTTTTGGAGACTTTCTCTTGCTGTCAACTGCCAATAAATCAAAATTAAAATATCAGTGACACATTTTATCAAACACAAAGGAAGCATAATTTCGAAAATAAAATAAAATAAAAACAACCTATCCCATTGCCACGGGGAGGGCATCTATGACCCTGGTACACATCATTTTCAGTTAGTGGAGGGTGTTGCCAATTTTTCATAACAACACTGTGCTCGAAGTAATCCCTATTGGCATATGGGAGATTGACTACTAGAGCCCTATTTAAAAACCTAGTTTTTAAATAAAAAGTATTGTCACCAACAACCCATCTATAACAAAACATAATTTCTGGAATTCCTATACGAGTTCCATGAATCTGATTTAACCTATGAACTCCATTAACTATTCTCCATGTATTGGGGGCTATTTTTGCAGGAACCACGTAAAAATATTGACAGAATTCCAGACACAAAGGGTTTGGGGAAAAATAAAAGCCACATTCAGCTACAAGGAGACTGGGGAACCAATGTCCCTCAGCCAAACAGAAATAATCTGAAGGTTCAGAAAGTTCCTCCAGAATAACCCATGAAGGAATAGAGAAATCAGAACGAAACTTATCAAGCAACTCAACAAGGTAAACCATGATGAATAAAGGAAATAAAAGAGAAAGAAGAAGATCTTACAGGAAAAAGATGGATCTGTTGACAACGAACGATGAAAGGGATGAACGCACAAGAGAGAGAGAAAATGGAAAACTCAAAGATACAGATTTGAAAAAGTAGAAGACGATATGATTTTCTGCAATGCTTAAATACCTTACCTTGGGAAAAGGTAAAAATAATGATTATAAAGGGAGACGTTTACGCTACCGGTGGCTAAAAGGATAAAAAGGGCGCGGAGATCGAAGCAGTTAGAAAAATTCGAAAGTCTGATTCTATGAATTCGAAAAGAAAAAATAAATGCAAAGAAAACGTTCCTAAAATTCAGGATGATCATTTAATCCCGACATATTTCGAGAAGAATGTTCCACACTCCTCAGTCTCGAACTGTGAAACATTGGGGGCTTCTGTTGATACCAAATTTAATCTGCTGACATGGCTCAATTAAGTGGAGACACATGGCAATCTGTGAGGCAATAACAAACACTTTTGAATAACACCTTAACTTCGAGGAACTCAATTTTCCCGACCAACTCAGACACTCCGAGCAGTAGGTGCTCTCCGAGGAACTTTACTGCACCGAGCAACTCATGGATACCGAGATACTTAGGCGATCCGAGCAACTTAGGCGGTCCGAGCTACACCTCGATCAGAGCCTTTATTGTCAGACAATTAAGAGGATTAAATGCACATTAAATGCTGATTATTATCATACAGATGTATACGCTTATTGGACAGCTATGTATGATCCTTTCTCATGTACAGCCTCAGGGCTATAAATACATTGTATCATCCTCATTGTAAGAGGATCGGAATTTCTAAAGATAAATCCTACCTCGAGAATTCCCAGACAGTCAATAATAGCACAAACAGTGGACGTAGGCCATTCGTTCAAGGCTGAACCACTTTAAAATCTCTTGTCTTATTTATTTTTTATCTGTGATTAAACAATTAGAGATAATCTAATTTTTTACATCAACAATAAGTGTGACAAAGAAATACCCTCGGGTGTCGATTTTTATGTCGTCGGCTGGAATCTCCCTCAGGAACTCCATTTGGGCAGCATTGAAGAAGAGAGTGGCTTCTCCACAAAGTACTCCAGAAGAGTAAATGATCCTCTTGAAGGTTTAAAAATTCACATATATAAATGGGAGTGATTATGTGAATAAAAAAGGCTTAAGAAAACCTTAAAAGGTGAAGTCTGATTCTGGGCAGTTTTTGCAGAATTCGAGATTGCAAAAAGACTTGAAAAATGTGTAGAAGGCACACTAGTATTTATACGAAAATCGAGGCAGCGGCTTCGCTCGAATGAGATAGGCATCTCGCTCGAACAAAGGACACGTGTCATTCGAATGACTTCGCACGAGATGCTGATCTCGCTCAAACGACAGTGCAATCTCGTTTGAACGAGCTCTTCGACCGAGGAACTCCGCTTCTACACTTAGAAAAATTTCTGCTTTTTATAAAAATAAATCAGTCTTCGAAAAAATATTTTCTGAAAAATTTCCCATATATTTATGCAAATATAAGCAACTCCAATAAATCGTTTTACTAATAAGCCCGTCGCATGAGCATGACGCACGAGTGAACATGATGTATGCATGGATTTAGATAAAGACCATCGTGGATGATCGTGATGACGTGCCGAATGTAGCGATATCAGATATACAAATTGTAATCTAGGGAAAATAAAAAATTCCAAGATTCTACCCCGGACATTTATAAAATTATGTCCTTACAAATCCCCCCTATGTCTATGCCGGTACATACATAAAAAATCTGAATTATGCAATCTCCCTAAAACAAATGATATATAAGATACAAACTGAGAATACTACAAGACATGTCTTCAATCAAACTTCAGCATTTTCAAATCTTTTCTCTTCAGAAACTCCTAAAGCTTTTCTCATCAGGTTGTGCAATCCAATAAATCAACTTTGTACCTACACACATGAGATAATGCAGATACCTGTGACAAGCAACGGTTTGAAATATAATGATATGCTAAAATCAAAGATCAATTAAGATTAAGAAAATCATTGATAAATCATCCTTACAAATCTCCCCCATAATTCATTCTCCCCATTTTTATGATGTCCCCAAATAGACAGATATGAGAAGCATAAATATAAAAAATGTCACAAGGTAAAAAAAACTTTCTATTTTTGAAATTTTCAAAATATTTCTCACAAAATATACAACAAAGAATCACACCATGAACAAACACAAAAACAACTAAGTCAATAATAGCGTAAATGTAGGGGTGTGATCAAATTCGATAGGAAAATCAATGTATACAAACATGACATATGTGCATGATGAATATCAGATACTCTTAACGACTAAACTCAGTATCTTCCTTAGGTGTAAAAAGATGAAAATATGAGACATTGACTCAATCAAATCAATAAATTAAAGCTCAAAATGATATCCACACCAATAGCGTCCAAAACGATTTAATGCTTTTTTAGGACTTTCAAGGAAGTGCAAACCCGTTTAAATTCTCCAACCAAACTCCCTCAGATTTATATTTTGAATAGAGGTGATCTAAATTCTCAAACTTTGGAGAATTGATGGTGAAACCTAAATGGCCCATATTTGGCATGTATTGCTTTTTATTGCCTTTAAATTTTTCCAGGCTCTTTTAACCTCTTTGGACCCCGGATAATAAAATTTCTCAATTTTTTAGGTCCGATTTAACGGTGACTTAATCGCAAAGGATAAATAATTACCTTTCGTAGCCCTTCACCGTTTAAAGACACAATCTCACCAAACAGTTTTTTACATGCATTCCAATCTTGTCAAGTTTTATCATATATGGTTCATTGTATAGACATAATTGAGATGGAAATACTCAAGCCAATATATGACAGACAAGTACAATAATCAAATAAAATCGTGCATGTGTGCAATAAAGGAGATAAGGAGACAAACATGTAGAAAGATATCACTAATCACATCTCAAAGACTCCAAACAATGTAAAGTACATGGATGCAATGATGTAGCATCTTAAATCACTATCAAACAGTCACGTGGATAAATGGAATGAAATTTGTGACTCGGCTATCTTAAATGCTCATCCATAAAAGGTGCAAATATAATATAAAAATCTTTTTGTGCTTTTCTAAAAATTTTATAAAAAGAAAATCTTTTTGGATTTTTCAAAATATATAAAAATCACAACATAAAACAAACTAATGGCACATGCTAGCAATAGGCAAAAGAGACATCATGTAAAACACCCTATACTAGCAAACATGTCAAGACCTCAACCAGGAAGAGCGGTGGAGTTTTTCAAAGATGGTGACATCTTTTGAACCAACTCCATAAGATCATGTGTGGTCTTGATAAAAAACTTCACTTGCTCGCGAATATGTGCAAACTCTCTATCATTATGTGCAAGCAAAGTATCATAAATGGGTGCATGTGCGGGACATGTGAAGTGGCATGATATGGCACAAAACCCAACTTAGAACAAAACTCCCTAAGATGTCCTCGAATCTTATAGTGGGAGCAAACATAAACCGGTCTAGGAATTAATTTATCAAGAATTTTAGGATGAGCTTTCCTAGACGGGCACCCATGAGACTCACTCACCAAAGTGGATATAGGCTCGGGCGCATTAAAAGTAGTGAATGCACCGTCATTACCTTTTCCAACCTCATTCAAAATAGGATAGGGAACCATCTTATCAACCTTCTCAGATGCGTTCTCTAATGAGACTTGAACCTCCCGTGCTTGTTTGAGATCATCCTAGAGATGGGATACACGTGTCATCAGACTAGACACCGTGTTGGTCAAGTCACATTTTCCCCTTTTTAGCTCATCATTCTTTTCCTTCAACTCACAAATCCGAAGACCTAGGATCCTATTTGACCTTTTTATTTCCATGGTCTCGATAAACAACTTTCTAAAATTTCGGATCACACTTTCATCTCCATCCTCATCATCACTATCGCTTAGGGTAGTGGGCATGACAACTTTCTTTCCCGCTCTCCTAAATCTAGTGGGACACTCAAATTTCTTGTGCCCTGTCCCATCTCACTCAAAACATCTTATCTTCTCAAGTTTGTCTTTTCTCTCGTTTTCATTCTCACACCAAGTCTCTCTCTCTCCAAACAGTCTTAAATATATCTCTAAAGTGGTGATCCTAAGAACTAACGCTTTGTTACACTCATTGGTTTTAAATGACTCGGTATATAACTCAGCGTAGGAGCGTTGGAGATCACTCTCTCTCTCACTTGCATCAATCACCCCCTCACTCACACCGTTCTCACTGTCGAGGAGTCCCTGTGAAGTAGCATCCTCAGCGTCGTGAGGAGCACTAGAAGTACTCACATGACTAGCCATGAATGCGGTTAAGTTACACTCACGCGATGACTCATCTCCAGAGTCCACCGAATCGACCTCACTGTCGTCACTAAGATTAACATTAAGGACAACTTTGCCTTTTTCTCTGTTCAGCCTAGTAGCACACTTAAAAGCTCTATGACCCCTACCGTCGCACTCATAGCATCTCTCACTCTCTTTCTTAGGTGGTCTTTAAAATCTTTTTCATTTTTCTTTTCAATTTTATTTTTCTCAAAATTCTTTTTATCTTTGAAATTTCCATTTTTCTTGAATTTGAGAATTTTATTGAAATTTTTAGCAAACAGGGCCAAATCATCTAAATCAAAGTCACACTCAGAGTCTGACGTATCTATCTCTCTTTTTCTAGATGACTCTCCCCTCTTTCTTACTGATCACTCTTTCTCTCCTGGGCATTAAGTGCAATTCCCTTATCTTTAGGCTTAGTAGATTTAGGAAACATATCAATTTCATATGTTTGTAAGTCTCCTACAAGTTCCTCCAATTTAAGCATATTTAAATTACCCATAGAATTTAGCACAGTGATTTTAGGAATAAAACCCTTAGGTAGTGATCTAAGAATCTTTTTAACAACTCTAGCATTAGGAATGTGTTCACCAAGATTAAAGCTAGTGTTTACAATATCCAACAACCTAACATAAAATTCATCAAAACATTCAGTCTCAAGCGTGGTGATGTTTTCAAATTGAGTTGTCAAATTTTGCAGTTTAGTTTCTTTCAAAGCATTAGTTCCTTCATGGGTAAGTTGTAAAACATCCCATGACTCCTTTGACATGGTGCACGTCATTATCCGTTTGAAATTACCAGGTGTGACGGATCCAAAAATATTACTTAAACCCTTTGAATTAAAAGATGACCATTTAAATTCTTCTTCAGTCCATGCATTTACAGATTTTAAATTAAACTAGTCACGCTCTCAACAGTGATGGATGGAGGTGTCCATCCTCTTTCAACCAAAATCCAGACACGTTCATTAATGGCTTTTAATGCAGATCTCATGCGGGCTTTCCAATATGCATAGTTTGTCCCATCAAAAACTGGCATTTTATTATATAACTTCTCCATTATGAACACGCTCTTTTTCAAAAATCAACTTTTAAAAAATTAATATCTTAGAAAAATTTTGTGAAAAGCTACACGGTATAATTGTGAAATTGGCTCTGATACCAATTTAAAGAGTGCGCATATGTTCAAATAAATAAATTATTTAATTAAACTCAGTTTTTCAATTAAATCCTAAACATGCATCTAGGTGTGATTGAAGATGATGAAATCATGCAAGAACATTCAAACACACACAAGTGAGGAAAAATCCCCCAAAGGGGCAAAACCTTTTTATTTTCACTATAATTTTGTAAGATACGGTTACACGGATTACAATGAAAATAAGTGTTACAAAGAAATACCCTCAGGTGTCGGTTTCTATGTCGTCGACTGGAATCTCCCTCAAAAACTCCTGGTGGGAAGCAATGAAGAAGAGAGCGGCTTCTCCAAAAAGTACTCCAGAAGAGTAAATGATCCTCTTGAAGGCTTAACAATTCACATATATAAATGGGAGTCATTATTTGAATAAAAAAGGCTTAAGAAAACCTTAGAAGGTGAAGTCTGATTCTGGGCAGTTTTCACAGAATTCGAGATTGCAAAAAGACTTGAAAAATGTGTAGAAGGCACATTAGTATTTATACGAAAATCGAGGCGACATCTTCGCTCAAACGAGATAGGCATCTCGCTCGAATAAAGGACACGTGTCGTTTGAATGACTTCGTGCGAGATGTTGATCTCGCTCAAACGACAGTGAAATCTCGTTTGAACGAACTCTTCGACTGAGGCACTTCGCTTCTACACTTAGAAATTTTTTTACTTTTTATAAAAATAAATCAGACTTCGAAAAAACATTTTCTAAAAATTTTCCCATATATTTATGCAAATATAAACAACTCTAATAAATCATTTTACTAATAATGCGTAGTGGAGTAGTGGGAAAAAGCTGAGCAGCACGTCGCATGAGCATGACGTACGAGTGAAGTTGATGGATGCATGGATTCGGATAAAGGCCATCGTGGATGATCGTGATGACATGTCAAGTGTAGCGGTATCAGACATACAAACTGTGATCTAGGGAAAATAGAAAATTCCTAGATACTACCCCGGACATTTATAAATTATGTCCTTACAGACACGATAACATAACGGGTCGGGTTTGGATATGATTTTTTCACGCGATAAAAAAGTCACCCGTTTAGACCCGAGCCTAATAAGACCCGAACATGATAAAAAACGACACGAATATGACTCGACACGACCCATTGATAGGTGTACCTACAAACACTCAATAATACCTAAAATAACATGTTAGCATATAAAACGATGGTTGTCTGATTAACGAGCATAAATATAGACATTAAAGTACCCAAGGGAGTTAAAATGAAGAACACAAGAAAATCACAAAATAGGAGATATATACAAAAGAGATAAAAGCCACTTTCACGGGCGAACGATTGCATTTAGCGTATGCAATAAACCGTTAAACCCCTAGGTTACCCTAGTGGACGAGTGTCATATCATAAGGATTTTCAGGGATGAAACCCAAAAACATCATAAGGTTTCCTCAAAATATACCACTTCACATGCAATAAGCCCAACAATACGAAAAATATATCATACACATTATTAGCATAGTGAATGAATTCATACAAAAGTCCATATTATTAACATTATAGAATGAACTTCGTTAAATTGAAAATTTAAAATGTGGGAGGGGAGCGAGCACATGAAAAGTATGATTTGGTAAAAACTTATATAAACCGGATAAAAAACATTAAAGTGTGCTTATATCAATCCTCACCAGGCATTACTCTCAACAAATGAAATCACTCAGAAATGGGAGGTAATACGGAGGACATGCGAGCATAAAGAGTAAATGTAAATGGAAACTAGGACTCACATATGTCACAAATGAAGAACACTATATATAAAATGCAAAACATGTAATCTCAATGAAAGATATCGTCATTAAAGGAGTGAAATGCTTTTTCACAGATTATCTAAACTATTTAAACTTTTAAATTGAATCACTATAGGATCACATAGAACTTTATAGGGTTGTAGTGTAGGTTAGCCTCCCGTTATGAAATGAAGGGTAAATATCTACAGATTCAAAGTGTTCGGGGATGAAAACTCGAGATAATGGCAAATGTGGACAATTCAAAAAATTGGAAAATAACTTCCATAAAAGTCATTGAATATAACAATGGGGTGAGCAAACAAAGTTTATTGAACGCACAACATATACAAATTTCTCTTTCTTTTCTTTTCTTCTTTTTCTCACTTTTTTTTTCTTTTCTTTTGTTTTCTACTTTCTCTTTTTGTTCTTTTTTTCATTTCTTTATTTTCTTTTCTACTCTCACATGCTTAAATTGCAACCACAAGACAATAACATCATTCAATCTCAAGTATCATTCCAAACAAAGATATGTAAGGTGTATATACGGTTTAAAACTCCAATACGGAGTTGGTTATGGATTTTGGGTTATGAAACGAAAGGCTATATTTAGGCTCAAAGGGGTTGATGAGGGATAACATTTAAGACAAGGTCAAGGATACTATGGGTGATATAACAAAGATGGCTATGTTCATTTCCTAAAATTTACACGATTCTCGAGTCAAAACAACTTTGAAAATCATGCTCAAGGAATACATTTCAAGATATAAACCTAATTAATGAATTATTAAATGAAAGAATAGAGAGACTACCAACGACTGTAACGTTTTCAAAGAGGAAAAGAGAGGTGTTTAAACACTCACAAATGAAGAAAATTCAAAAGCTCACTACCGAGTTATAAAAATCTTAAACCAAATCAATAAAGCAAGAAAAATGCATGTGCTCATGGGATTAAAGTTTAATTCATGAAGTGATAAGCACCAAAAACTGTACAATTTATACCCCGAATAGATGTATTTTAGTTGCTAATTCTCTACAATATGGATCTTATGCGCTTAATTGTTCAATATGCAGGCTTAACTACAGTTGCGGTGTTAAAAACTATATTTCGAGGCCAATTACAGTTAAAATGGAGCTAAATACCTTATCCCGTATCCCTAACCTACCATAGACCTACCCTAAACCTACCTAAACCTCGTGTGTGTCTAATTTGTCCCTTTTTATTATTTTTTAGATTTTTAGTTTGAGTCATTTTTATTTTTAGGATTTATTTTAGATTTATTTAGAATTTCTAGGATTTAATTTCTATTTTTATATTTCTTTTTATTTAGTATAATTTTATTTTAATTTTTAGTTTATTAGATTTAGTTTTAGTTTTTATTTTATTTTATCTTATTTTATTAGGATTAGATTTTTTAGGATTTATTTATTTATTTATTTATTTTGATTTTACATTTTCTTTTTAGGATCTTAGTTTTAGTTTTATTAGATTTTATTTTTTATTTTTTATTTTATTTTATTTATTTTCATTTTTATTTTTATTTTTATTCAGTCTTTATTTTATTTTTAGAGTAGGAGTTTAATTTTAAGATTTTTAGTTATAGTTGTTTTATTTTTTTTATTTTTAGTTGAGTCTTTATTATTTTTAAGGGTCCAACTTAAACACACACACCCTAAGTCATACCACACTATCCTACACCCTAATACACAAAAACACCTCATCATCTACACCCCAACACCATACAAATAACACACACTCTATCCTACCCCACTCCTTCTTCCTCACCACACCCACACTCTCTCTCCTCTCCACCATTACCACAAAACACAACACACACTTTAACCTCGCTTCTCTCTCTTCCCCAACACCGTGAACCTCTCCTCCCGGCGCAGGCCGCTGCCACCTGCCACTGGTCAACCCTTCCTCCATAACACTCCGGCTGGGATCCAAACCACCCCGTCGCCCCTACTCTATCCCAACTCCGAACCCTTCTCCCTCACTCCGCGACGCCACCGGTCACCGACGATACCCCCCGCCGGACCTGCTTCCGCCAACCCGAAATCCGTCGGCGACCCCCTTATACCTCCATCTCCGGCGTCAAACAACGCCTCTGCCGGTGTTCCCTCCAAACCGCAGCCCTGTGCGACCTGATTTCTGCCATACCCGATCCTATATCCTTGCTCCAATCGTGACCTGACCAAGCTCCAATCCAACCCATTCCTTCTTCAAAGCCAAAACCCATATAACACAGAAATCCATTTGAACCCATTTAACTCACGCCAAAATCGTGACCTGCACAAAACATACAAAAGACCAAAACTCAATTCCATTTTACCCACCTTACCTTTTGACCCATCTGTCCTATAAAGCCATACACGTTTTTTCATCACCTGCCAACAAACAATCCCAAGCCAAACACAAAACAATACCCACATGTTTAATACCTTTTACCCCTTTTCCCTATTATACCCCCAACTAACCACTCAAAACCAATTTTTAAAAATACCCATAAATCATATCAGATTTTTATCCCCCAATTCCTTCACCCATATACCATTCTTACCACACACATTTATCATACACATGTGCACTTCCATTACCCAATTTACCCTCATGTGCACACTCCCCATGCTCTTGCATCTTAATTCTTCCAACTATACCCCCATGCTCCATGTGCCTACTATAAATGAACATGAAGACCCCATGGAAGAAAAAGCTTTTAGATAGAAATTTGTAGAGAGAGAAAATACCATTTTAGTGTAGTTTTAGATTATAATTTTTATTTTATTACTTTTAGATAGTGAGGAGAAAATAAATTGTTATGAGGATTAAATTGAGTGAGATTCTTGATGTAATTGTGTGTGAATCATTCAAATTAAGGGATGTGAATTTCAACTCATGGATTGAAGATCAATTAAGCATCAAGAGATTGGGGTTTTATTGTTCTTTTCTCACCTCATTTATTTTATTCCTATTGAATATTTGTTTATTATGTTTGATATCATGTTAGGCTAAAACCCCTTTCAAGGGGTGAGGTAAAACCCTTATTTGATGTTATTTTATTTTCATTAGTTTAATTACTTGAAAAGTCCCTTTGAATGTTAATTTTTCATCCCCCACCCTTAAATTTACACCTCGAGAGAGGGTAAATGATTTTCGAGAGAAAATCGAAATTCTAGTTATAATACCCATTTTAGATTCGAACTAGAGATATGGGTTTCTTAAGTGGGGTATTATAACTTGAATTTCAACTCTAAAATTATTTTCTAAGATTTACATGAATTTTAATCGATCGATCCTAGCGGGTGATTAATTAAAAGGAGTGTAGATCTATTTTTCTAAAGTTGTGGGGTGTTAAACTTAATTTTCTAAAAGATTTATATTATAATTACACTTGCAACGAGAGTTGGTTTGTATTTTTGATATTAATTTGGGAGAATTCAAATAATTAAATTAATTAATTAGAATAACTAAAATTTGTGGTGTAATTCCATTCCTTGATTGTTCTCACAATTATTTACCTCACTTTATCTTTTATTTTAGTGTTATACTTTGTTTTCATTTTAGTACTTTTCTAGTTAGTTATTATCATATCACATTTAGTTTAGTTTAGTTTAAATCATCACCTCACCCTATTGTTTTAATATTGAAAAAGCTAAAAAAATTAGAAAAGTGAAAAAGCACAAAAAGAAAATAAAAAGTGAATTACAATTGAATTTGTCTCTAGCTTACTCCCTAGGAAGTGGATTGATACCCTTACTTACCGCTACACTTGAGATGTTATATTTTGTAGGTATTTGAGGTTTTGATTAGAAGGAGCTTTTACAACAACGAAAAATATACCTAAAAGTTCTTTCTATCAAATGGCCCCGTTACCGGGGAACCAATTTATCCTACGTTAGCTCCGGCTACGAGTGTTCACCATTTTCCCGAGATAGAATCCATGATTGTTCCTAACTATCCGGATATGGATCCTGTTCCACCATTCTTGGCTCCCTTTGAGCCTAATATTTCTAGTGATTCCTCTATCTCCGATCTTGGTGCCTCGTCTTACCCAACCACCACATTCACCGATGATATTCTTGTGGAGAAGCTGACCACTCCATCTTTAGAAACCACACTCCCTTGTGAGTATTCATTTACTCCTCCCAACGAGTGTGTGTCTCCCACACTTGAGTTGGATCATCTTCCTCCACCATTTATCCCAGCCCATCCACCGTTTATCCCACCTAACCCACCCATTATCCTTTCTACCCCACCACTTGGTTTGGATCTTGATTTTACATAGTTCATGTTTCCATCCACATTTTTAGATCCTAACCTCAAACCATCCACCACCCATGAGAGTATATGTGGTGCTACTCTCCACTTCCGTGACATCGAGCTTGTTCCTCTATGCCCCCACTCTCTTGGGGTGTTGATTTTTCCCATCGATAGCTCCCTGGCGTGTCACGGCATGACCATTATCATCGTCCATTCATAGAATGATTGTGTCATTTTTATGAGCCCCACCCCATTCCACTTTCTACACCATTCCGCCACCCTCACCAATTAGAGCACCATTCTTATAGGGACCTAGTATCTCTCACCTTCCGAATCAATAAGGCTCGTGATCGATACCTATTCACCCTCACCTTTACCCTTTTTCCCACACGCCCTTGGTCCACCAATGCTTTGCATTGCGTGATGCATTTTGCTATACAAGTGCATTGACCACTTTAACCTGTTTCCAGCAAGACTGACGCTTCAGTCTTGTTTGGGGGTGATTCTCATCACCCCAATTTTTGTGCCGCCCCGCGCTATCATTGTTCTTATCCTTAGGGTGAGAATGGTTCCATCTGACTGAAGATATTAAACTTAGCGCTACCAGGAGGCAACCCGTGTTTCTTGTACTAGTCGCATCCAGTTTGGGGGTGGTGTTTCACATCACCCAATGCTTTATCATTCTTATAGACTTGTACACATTTTTTCTTATCATTTATTCAGGTTTATTCTTGGCTGCATCTGTCCACTTCATTAGCGGTTCATTCTGATAATCTCTTTCCCACCGTATGCTCTTATTTTAAAAAATTATTTTACCTAACATCGAGGACGATGTTCCTTTTTGTTTGGGGGTGGGTAAATTTATCAAAATCGTACCTCTTTTGAAAAATTTTGATTTTTAAACCTGATTTTTAAAATTTCGTGCAGTTTCTTTCATCTCACTCATTGATGTGAATTTTCAATCATCCATCTTTTAAAGTCTAGGAATCATGCTAGAGAATATTTTTTTTAAATTACTTATGTAATACATAACAAGGCATATTGCACCATGAATTTCTAGACTCAACAAAATTTGCGCACTTATCATGTCCTTGCGGTTTAGAGTTTAAGAGTACTACAATTCTAAAGAAAACCTTAAGGATCACTAGTAGAGACTTTAGCTTGTGAGATTTGTGCCTTTCACCTTTTTGAGAGTTTTATGCACTCTCCGAGTCACAAGTTGATTCAACTTCCTTTGGATCCGCACTTTAATTTTTGTATGATCTCATTATCTTTCATAAAATTTGGGTTGATCACTGAGAACGACATCACTTTCGAGTTGTAAGAAACACGTGTCTTGTAATTTGTCCCGAACACTAAATTTTCATCCATACACTTACCACTTTTCCATATCACATTTCTACTCACTCACCCATTATCTTTCCATATTTTCCCCATCCATATACATTCCCCACACCATCCATTTATCATTCCACTCATATATCATCCATCATTTTTTAGAAAAAGAGTGTTGATTTCAAATGAAAATGTCTTCATTATTGGTTTGAAAAGTGAGAAAAAAACAAAAAAGAAAAAAAAAGAAAAGAAAAGAGAGAAAAGAAAAGAAAAGGAGAGTTGTAGTTAATTTTTATGTAATAAAGACATTTGTGCCTAAAGTGTATACACTCTTCTCAAATATCCACCATCTATCCATCCATTATATCATTATCCCATCCTATCATACCTCATACCATCCTTCTCATTTCATTTCCCCCTCACCCATATACATACATGTTCCCCTAGGTGTTCGGGCAAATGAAAGTCAACGTGATGAATAACTTGACGTTCTCACTATAGTGATTAGCATTCTTTCATGAGATCATTTTTCTTTCTAATTGTTCGTTCTTTCTTACATGTGTGTGAGACGTTTGAACTTGCTTACATTTACTCACCTCCTCACACACAAGAGCGATACACTAACCCATATCTCGAGAGTTCATTTGAGAGAATTATATCTAGTGAGATTTTGAAGTTGAGGTGTTGATTTCGATAAGGCAATCTAGGAATTACTCTTGTGATACTCGACCCGTTTTGACTGATTCACACTACACACGTTGAGTTCTAGGAAGGATGTGCCTTGTGTATTTACTTAGCTAACACTTTTTACAAATTCTAGATTGTATTTCTCAAAATATTTCACATATGATGGATTGCGCGATTATTCTACGTCTAATAAGAGATTGACTCCCTTTCAATAAATTTTTGCAAATAAGAATTTTGTGGGTATATTCCTTGCAAACCCTCACGAGACACAACTCGTCCTATAGGGCAACCTATAGGTTTAAAGGCTTGTTGCACATGCTAAGTGAAATTGCAAGTGCCCGCGAAAGTGGTACATTTTTTGTTACTTATCTTTCTATTTCTCTCTATCATACTGCTCGAGGACTAGCAACGCTCTGTTTTGGGGTGGTGTGATAAGCACCAAAAACTATACAATTTATACCCCGAATACATGTATTTTATTTGCTAATTCTCTGCAATATCGATCTTATGCGCTTATTTGTTCAATATGCAGGCTTAACTGCAGTTGCGGTGTTAAACACTACATTTTGAGGCCAATTGCAGTTAAAATGGAGCTAAACACCTTATCCCGTAACCTTAACCTACCCTAGACCTAGCCTATACCTACCTAAACCCCGTGTGTGTCTAATTTGTCCCTTTTTATTATTTTTTAGATTTTTAGTTTGAGTCATTTTTATTTTTAGGATTTATTTTAGATTTATTTAGAATTTCAAGGATTTATTTTCAATTTTTCTATTTCTTTTTATTTAATATAATTTTATTTTGATTTTTAGTTTATTAGATTTAGTTTTAGTTTTTATTTTATTTTATCTTATTTTATTAGGATTTTTTTATTTATTAGTTCATTTTGATTTTACATTTTCTTTTTAGGATCTTAGTTTTAGTTTTATTAAATTTTATTTTTTATTTTTTAGTTTTATTTTTATTCAGTCTTTATTTTATTTTTAGAGTAGGAGTTTAATTCTAAGATTTTTAGTTATAGTAGTTTTATTTTTATATTTTTAGTTGAGTCTTTATTATTTTTAAGGGTCCAACTTAAACACACACACCCTAAGTCATACCACACTATCCTACCCCCTAATACACACAAACACCTCATCATCTACACCCTAACACCATACCTAACACACACTCTATCCTACCCCACTCCTTCTTCATCACCACACCCACACTCTCTCTCCTCTCCACCATTACCACAAAACACAACTCACACTTTAACCTCCCTTCTCTCTCTTCCCCAACACCGTGAACCTCTCCTCCCGGAGCAGGCCGCTGCCACCTGCCACTGGCCAACCCTTCCTCCATAACACTCCGGCTGGGATCCAAACCACCCCGTCGCCCCTACTCTATCCCAACTCCGAACCCTTCTCCCTCACTCCGCGACGCCACCGGTCACCGACGATACCCCCCGCCGGACCTGCTTCGGCCAACCCAAAATCCGCCGGCGACCCCCTTATACCTCCATCTACGGCGTCAAACAGCGCCTCTGCCGGCGTTCCCTCCAAACCGCAGCCCTGTGCGACCCGATTTGTGCCATACCCGATCCTATACCCTTGCTCCGATCGTGATCTCCCCAAGCTCCAATCCAACCCATTCCTTCTTCAACGCCAAAACCCATATAACACCCAAATCCATTTGAACCCATTTAACTCGAGCCAAAATCGTGACCTGCACAAAACATACAAAAGACCAAAACTCAATTCCATTTTACCCACCTTACCTTTTGACCCATTCGTCCTATAAAGCCATACACGTTTTTTCATCACCTGCCAACAAACATTCCCAAGCCAAACACAAAACAATACCCACATGTTTAATACCTTTTACCCCTTTTCCCTATTATACCCCCAACTAACCACTCAAAACCAATTTCCAAAAATACCCATAAATTATATCAAATTTTTATCCCCCAATTCCCTCACTCATATACCTTCCTTACCTCACACATTTATCATACACATGTGCACTTCCATTACCCAATTTACCCCCATGTGCACACTCCCCATGCTCTTGCATCCTAATTCTTCCAATTATACCCCCATGCTCCATGTGCCTACTATAAATGAAGATGAAGACCCCATGGAAGAAAAATCTTTTAGATAGAAATTTATAGAGAGAGAAAATACCATTTTAGTGTAGTTTTAGATTATAATTTTGATTTTATTATTTTTAAATAGTGAGGAGAAAATAAATTGTTGTGAGGATTAAATTGAGTGAGATTCTTGATGTAATTGTGTGTGAATCATTCAAATTAAGGGATGTGAATTTCAACTCATGGATTGAAGATCAATTAAGCATCAAGAGATTGGGGTTTTATTGTTCTTTTCTCATCTCATTTATTTTATGCCTACTGAATATTTGTTTATTATGTTTGATATCATGTTAGGCTAAAACCCCTTTTAAGGGGTGGGGTAAAACCCTTATTTGATGTTATTTTATTTAATTAGTTTAATTACTTGAAAAGTCCATTTGAATGTTAATTTTTAATCCCTCACCCTTAAATTTACGCCTCGAGAGAGGATAAATGATTTTTGAGAGAAAATTGAAATTCTAGTTATAATACCCATTTTAGTTTCGAACTAGAGATAGAGGTTTCCTAAGTGGGGTATTATAACTTGAATTTCAACTCTAAAATTGTTTTCTAAGATTTAAATGAATTTTAATCGATCGATCTTAGAGGGTGATTAATTAAAAGGAGTGTAGATCTATTTTTCTAGAGTTGTGGGGTGTTAAACTTAATTTTTTAAAAGATTAATATTATAATTACACTTGCAACAAGAGTTGGTTTGTAATTTTGATATTAATTTGGGAGAATTCAAATAATTAAATTAATTAATTAGAATAACTAAAATTTGTGGTGTAATCCCATTCCTTGATTGTTCTCACAATTATTTACCTCACTTTATCTTTTATTTTAATGTTATACTTTGTTTTCATTTTAGTAATTTTCTAGTTAGTTATTATCATATCATATTTAGTTTAGTTTAGTTTAAATCATCACCTCACCCTATTGTTTTAATAATGAAAAAGCTAAAAAAATTAGAAAAGTGAAAAAGCACAAAAAGAAAATAAAAAGTGAATTACAATTGAATTTGTCTCTAGCTTACTCCCTAGGAAGTGGATTGATACCCTTACTTACCGCTACACTTGAGATGTTATATTTTGTAGGTATTTGAGGTTTTGATTAGAAGGAGCTTTTACAACAACGAAAAATATACCTAAAAGTTCTTTCTATCAAATGGCGCCGTTGCCGGGGAACCAATTTATCCTAGGTTAGCTCCGGATACGGGTGTTCACCATTTTCCCGAGATAGAATCCATGATAGTTCCTAACTATCCGGATATGGATCTTGTTTCACCATTCCTGGCTCCCTTTGAGCCTAATATTTCTAGTGATTCCTCTATTTCCGATCTTGGTGCCTCGTCTTACCCAACCACCACATTCACCGATGATATTCTTGTGGAGAAGCTGACCACTCGATCTTTAGAAACCACACTCCCTTGTGAGTATTCATTTACTCCTCCCAATGAGTGTGTGTCTCCCACGCTTGAGTTGGATCATCTTCCTCCACCATTTATCCCACCCCATCCACCGTTTATCCCACCCAACCCACCCATTATCCTTTCTACCCCACCACCTGGTTTGGATCTTGATTTTACACAGTTCATGTTTCCATCCACATTTTTAGATCCTAACCTGAAACCATCCACCACCCATGAGAGTATATGTGTTTCTACTCTCCACTTCCGTGACATCGAGCTTGTTCCTCTATGCCCGCCACTCTCTTGTGGTGTTGATTTTTCTCATCTATAGCTCCTTGGCGTGTCACGGCATGACCATTATCATCGTCCATTCATAGAACGGTCTTGTCATTTTTATGAGCCCCACCCCATTACACTTTCCACACCATTCCGCCTCCCTCACCAATTAGAGCACCATTCTTATAGGGACCTAGTATCCCTCACCTTCCGACTCAATAAGGCTCGTGACCGATACTTATTCACCCTCACCTTTACCCTTTTTCCCACACGCCCTTGGTCCACCGATGCTTTGCATCGCGTGATGCATTTTGCTATACAAGTGCATTGACCACTTTAATCTGTTTCCAGTAAGACTGACGCTCCAGTCTTGTTTGGGGTTGATTCTCATCACCCCAATTTTTCTATCGCCCCGCGCTATCATTGTTCTTATCCTTAGGGTGAGAATGGTTCGGTCTGGCTGAAGATATTAAACTTAGCACTACCGGGAGGCAGCCCGTGTTTCTTGTACTAGTCTCATCATGTTTGGAGGTGGTGTTTCACATCACCCAATGCTTTATCGTTCTTATAGACTTGTACACATTTTTTCTTATCATTTATTCAGGTTTATTCTTGGTTGCATCTATCCACTTCATTAGCGGTTCATTCTGATAATCTCTTTCCCACCGTATGCTCTTATTTTAAAAAATCATTTTACCTAACATCGAGGACGATGTTCCTTTTTGTTTGGGGGTGGGGAAATTTATCAAAATCGTACCTCTTTTAAAAAATTTTGATTTTTAAACCTGATTTTTAAAATTTCGTGCAGTTTCTTTCATCTCACTCATTGATGTGAATTTTCAATCATCCATCTTTTAAAGTCTAGGAATCAAGCTAGAGAATATTTTTTTTAAATTGCTTATGTCATACATAACAAGGCATATTGCACCATGAATTTCTAGACTCAACAAAATTTGCGCACTTATCATGTCATTGCGGTTTAGAGTTGAAGAGTACTACAATTCTAAAGAAAACCTTAAGGATCACTAGTAGAGACTTTAGCTTGTGAGATTTGTGCCTTTCACCTTTTTGAGAGTTTTACGCAATCTCCGAGTCACAAGTTGATTCAACTTCCTTTGGATCCGCACTTTAATTATTGTATGATCTCATTTGCTTTCATAAAATTTGGGTTGATCACTGAGAACGACATCACTTTCGATTTGTAAGAAACACGTGTCTTGTAATTTGTCCCGAACACTAAATTTTTATCCATACACTTACCACTTTTCCATATCACATTTCCATTCACTCACCCATTATCTTTCCATATTTTCCCCATCCATATACATTCCCCACACCATCCATTTATCATTCCACTCATATATCATCCATCATTTTTGAGAAAAAAAGTGTTGATTTCAAATGTAAATGTCTTCATTGTCTCTTTGAAAAGTGAGAGAAAAACAAAAAAGAAAAAAAAGAGAGAAAAGAAAAGAAAAGGAGAGTTGTAGGTAATTTTTATGTAATAAAGACATTTGTGCCTAAAGTGTATACACTCTTCTCAAATATCCACCATCCATCCATCCATTATATCATTATCCCATCCTATCATACCTCATACCATCCTTCTCATTTCATTTCCCCTTCACCCATATACATACATGTTCTCCTAGGTGTTCGGGCAAATGGAAGTCAACGTGGTGAATAACTCGACGTTCTCACTATAGTGATTAGCATTATTTCATGAGATCATTTTTCTTTCTAATTTTTCGTTCTTTCTTACATGTGTGTGAGACGTTTGAACTTGCTTACATTTACTCACCTCCTCACACACAAGAGCGATACACTAACCCATATCTCGAGAGTTCGTTTGAGAGAATTATATCTAGTGAGATTTTGAAGTTGAAGTGTTGATTCCGACAAGGCAATCTAGGAATTACTCTTGTGATACTCGACCCGTTTTGACTGATTCACACTACACACATTGAGTTCTAGGAAGGATGTGCCTTGTGTATTTACTTAGCTAACACTTTTTACACATTCTAGATTGTATTTCTCAAAATATTTCACATATGATGGATTGCGCGATTATTCTACGTCTAATAAGAGATTGACTGCTTTTCAATAAATTTTTGCAAATAAGAATTTTGTGGGTATATTCCGTGCAAACCCTCACGAGACACATCTCGTCTTGTAGGGCAACCTATGGGTTTAAAGGCTTGTTGCACATGCTAAGGGCAATCGCAAGTGCCCGCCAAAGTGGTACATTTTTTGTTACTTATCTTTCTGTTTCCCTCTATCATATTGCTCGAGGACTAGCAATGCTCTGTTTGGGGGTGGTGTGATAACACCCAAAACTATATAATTTATACCCCGAATAGATGTATTTTAGTTGCTAATTCTCTGCAATATGAATCTTATGCGCTTATTTGTTCAATATGCAGGCTTAACTGCAGTTGCGGTGTTAAAAACTACATTTCGAGGCCAATTGCAGTTAAAATGGAGCTAAATACCTTATCCCGTAACCCTAACCTACCCTAGACCTAGCCTAAACCTACCTAAACCCCGTGTGTGTCTAATTTGTCCCTTTTTATTATTTTTTAGATTTTTAGTTTGAGTCATTTTTATTTTTAGGATTTATTTTAGATTTATTTAGAATTTCAAGGATTTATTTTCTATTTTTCTATTTCTTTTTATTTAGTATAATTTTATTTTGATTTTTAGTTTATATAATTTAGTTTTAGTTTTAGTTTTAATTTTATTTTATCTTATTTTATTAGGATTAGATTTTTTAGGATTTATATATTTATTAGTTTATTTTGATTTTACATTTTCTTTTCAGGATCTCAGTTTTAGTTTTATTAGATTTTATTTTTTATTTTGTATTTTATTTCATTTTAATTTTATTTTTATTTTTATTTTTATTCAGTCTTTATTTTATTTTTAGAGTAGGAGTTTAATTTTAAGATTTTTAGTTATAGTAGTTTTATTTTTTTTTATTTTTAGTTGAGTCTTTATTATTTTTAAAGGTCCAATTTAAACACACACCCTAAGTCATACCACACTATCCTACACCCTAATACACACAAACACCTCATCATCTACACCCTAACACCATACACCTAACACACACTGTATCCTACCCCACTCCTTCTTCCTCACCACACCCACACTCTCTCTCCTCTCCACCAATTACCACAAAACACAACACACACTTTAAATTGGACAACACCTGCCGTCGGCCAGCCCTTCCTCCGTAACACTCCGGCCGGTATCCAAACCACCCCGTCGCCCCTACTCTATCCCAACTCCGACCCCTTCTCCCTTACTCCACGACGCCACCGATCACCGACGATACCCCCTGCCAGACCTGCCGCTGCCAACCCGAAATCCGCTGGCGACCCCCGTATACCTCCATCTTCGGCGTCAAACAACGCCTCTGCCGGCGTTCCCTCCAAACCGCAGCCCTGTGCGACCCGATTTTTGCCATACCCGATCCTATACCCTTGCTCCGATCGTGACCTGCCCAAGCTCCAATCCAACCCATTCCTTCTTCAAAGCCAAAACCCATATAACACCCAAATCCATTTGAACCCATTTAACTCAAGCCAAAATCGTGACCTGCACAAAACATACAAAAGACCAAAACTCAATTCCATTTTATCCACCTTACCTTTTGACCCATTTGTCCTATAAAGCCATACACATTTTTTCATCACCTGCCAACAAACAATCCCAAGCCAAACACAAAACAATACCCACATGTTTAATACCTTTTACCCCTTTTCCCTATTATACCCCCAACTAACCACTCAAAACCAATTTCCAAAAATACCCATAAATCATATCATATTTTTATCCCCCAATTCCTTCACCCATATACCTTTCTTACCTAACACATTTATCATACACATGTGCATTTCCATTACCCAATTTACCCCCATGTGCACACTCCCCATGCTCTTGCATCTTAATTCTTCCAATTATACCCCCATACTCCATGTGCCTACTATAAATGAAGATGAAGACCCCATGGAAGAAAAAGCTTTTAGATAGCAATTTGTAAAGAGAGAAAATACCATTTTAGTGTAATTTTAGGTTAGAATTTTTATTTTATTATTTTTAGATAGTGAGGAGAAAATAAATTGTAGTGAGGATTAAATTGAGTGAGATTCTTTATGTAATTGTGTTTGAATCATTCAAATTAAGGGATGTGAATTTCAACTCATGGATTGAAGATCAATTAAGCATCAAGAGATTGGGGTTTTATTATTCTTTTCTCATCTCATTTATTTTATGCCTATTGAATATTTGTTTATTATGTTTGATATCATGTTAGGCTAAAATCCCTTTCAAGGGGTGGAGTAAAACCCTTATTTTATGTTATTTTATTTTAATTAGTTTAATTACTTGAAAAGTCCTTTTGGATGTTAATTTTAATCCCTCACCCTTAAATTTACGCCTCGAGAGAGGGTAAATGATTTTCGAGAGAATATCAAAATTCTAGTTATAATACCCATTTTAGATTCGAACTAGAGATAGGAGTTTTTTAAGTGGGGTATTATAACTTGAATTTCAACTCTAAAATTATTTTCTAAGATTTACCTGAATTTTAATCGATTGATCCTAGCGGGTGATTAATTAAAAGGAGTGTAGATCTATTTTTCTAGAGTTGTGGGGTATTAAACTTAATTTTTTGAAAGATTAATATTATAATTACACTTGCAACGAGAGTTGGTTTGTAATTTTGATATTGATTTGGGAGAATTTAAATAATTAAATTAATTAATTAGAATAACTAAAATTTGTGGTGTAATCCCATTCCTTGATTGTTCTCACAATTATTTACCTCACTTTATCTTTTATTTTAGTGTTATACTTTGTTTTCATTTTAGTAATTTTCTAGTTAGTTATTATCATATCACATTTAGTTTAGTTTAGTTTAATTTAAATCATCACCTCACCCTATTGTTTTAATATTGAAAAAGATAAAAAAATTAGAAAAGTAAAAAAGCACAAAAAGAAAATAAAAAGTGAATTACAATTGAATTTGTCTCTAGCTTACTCCCTAGGAAGTGGATTGATACCCTTACTTACCGCTACACTTGAGATGTTATATTTTGTAGGTATTTGAGGTTTTGATTAGAAGGACCTTTTACAACAACGAAAAATATACCTAAAAGTTATTTCTATCATGAAGTTATTCATAATATCAATGATTGAGGACAAAAGTCCAATAACTTCTAAAATTGAGAACGTGCATCATTGAGTTGTCTATTGGATCAGACAATTATTAATATTTATCATCGAAAATAAAGGCAAAATGCCTAAGAAAAGAGAAAAAAAGAAAGAAAATCTTTTTGAAAATTTTATTTTTTACAAGAAAATCATGCTTGGAAAGAACATATAATCAAATCAAAGAAACTACCAATGAATGGATAGAATATCCCACCCCCTAACTTAAAACCTGACATATATGTTATATAAATTAAGAACCAAGTTAAAGAGACGAAAATAGTGATATTATCCGAAATGGAGAGATTTACGGAAAGTACAAGTCCAATGATTCTACAAAACATGTTAGTACCAAAGCATAACAAAAGAGAGAAATAAAACTTTAACTAATTACTCTAGACTATAAGTAAGAATAAAGGAAAATATGAAAAATAAAACTAACTATTTACAACCTACAATTTTAACTTCTAACTAACTATACACTAGAAGTCTAAATTTTTTAGGGTCCTCCCAAAATACGATTTGGCTTTGAAAGATCCACGGTGGACCCTCCTTTTCATGCATACCTCCTAGGAAATAGGAATTCCGTTCAAACAACGGAAGGCATGTGTAAGGTGGAAAAAATGAACCATACCCAATTAAAAAATTTGGAGGGAGGATGGGGGATTTGGATAAAACGGGTGACAAGTAAACAAGGGGACCCCAAAAAAACTGAATTTTCTACCAAGTATTTTGAAATTGGAATGGGAGGTGACGCACATGGAGGAAAAAATTCCTTCGTGAAAAGAAACTTAAGCAAGTAATCCTTATCATTGAAAGGGTTAAACATTTTAAAGTTTGACACCGATTCATCGGGCTCTTGTAACGGTTCGATAATGGAGAATAAAAAGGGGTAGGAGACAAATTCAATTTCAAGATATGAGTTATCATGGCTCAAAATTGGAATATCGAAGGAGATAGGATCATTTTCATTAAAACTATCTTCTTTGGGATCCAAAGACGAAATCATTTAATTGCAAATGGATACTACGTAGATTTCATCCTCACTTTCATCCTCTACTATACCATTGGCCAAGTGAAAGATGGTTTGTTCCAAGGTAGACATAAAATCCTCTTTTGGTTCAAAACATACCTTGACTTCAAAAGTTTTTGAAGAATAATCATCGTCAAATTCAAATAATAAATCCAATTCATGTTACCACAAATGATTTTCTTCCCGATAACGATTTTCAAAATTTTCATCTTCAAGCATGCGCAAGCCCTCATCGAAAGTCATAGGTCGAGATGCGAATTCTTGATAATGAAAAGTTTGGAAACTATCGTCGGAACTATACTCAAAATCATTATCATAAGAATTTTGAAAGCTATAGCTTTTAGTTTCAACATTCTTATAATAAGGATTTTGTGTTCCAGATACGGAATAATTATTCGCAAAATCTCCATAACCCATAATTTGACTTTCGTAATACTCACCCAAAGTCATTTTAGAATGTGCAATATTTTTGGGCCTCTAAGTATTCACCAAAAGTCATAGGTTTACGGGGATTTTGATAATTATCATTACGATTATCGAAAGGATTGGAATAAGACATGTTTACCCCAAAGAAGGATCAAGATAGCGAAATCTACAAAGATATGTGCGGCCGAAAAATTCAAGTAGTTCTTGGCGCTCAAGTGTAAAAGTCCTACAAAAAGGTTAGAAAAAAACACACATAGAAAAAATTACAATGAAACACTAAATCAAATAAATTCTAAAACAAACTCATCCCCGACAACGGTTCCATTTGATAGAGGGTGAAAAGTGTCGCGTCTCAAGATACTTATCGTTGTTTTCGATTCACCTCCTCTATACAAAAACCTTAACTTATGACTACACTAAAAAAAGGGAGTATAGCGGCCAAGTTCGGGTATCGAAAATCCATAGAGATGAGTTGATTTAATTTAATTGGTTTGTTAATTCACAAAAAAAGTGTAAAAGGTAATGCTAACAAATGTAAAAGATAACTAGGCGTGGGTAAATTAAACTATGTTAATAAAGAGAATAAAAACTATAGGTTGCATCGGATATCCCTCTCCCTGAGTTAATTGGTATAAATGGTTACATGGGTTCACGAGTTATTAAGACTGTGTCTCGTTTCGGCAGTTAATTAAACCCAGAGTTGTCTGTATTACCACGTATTTTTATGCTTTCTAAAGTTGAGGATTTATTAAATTTAATGTGAGATATTAATTTAATATAAATCCGAAAATTAATTATTTTTAATAATTACTAACGCGATGTGAGTTAGTAAGTATGGGAAACTTGTTGAATATTACTAATGAGTAATATATGATATTGGTTCTATTAAATGTCACGAGTGAATAAAATGACAATTTTGGAAATTTGAGTCGGGACGCGCCCGTGTCGTGTTGGGACTAAATATCGATTAATAAAAGTGAATAAATTATAAGTTGATCGTATGGTCATTTTGAGTGCACCAAAGTGTCCGAAAGGGTCGAGATAGTCAGAAAAGTGTACCTAGGGGTTTAGTTTGGGTCTCAGGGCATTTTTAGGCTTAATTAGTACCCCGTGAGGGCATTTTGGACATTTTAAAATTTTGGGTTTACGAATTTACAAGGGTTATATCAGATGCCTAGGGTTGTCTCCTAGGTTTAACACAACCAAATACAAGTGACGGCCATAGGAGAGGGAAGGAGAGGGCTTGCCAAGGTGTTCTAGGCCGAAAACTCCTCCGTTTGCGCCGCCGTCGCCGCCAAACGATAGATCACGTCGCAAGGATCATAACCACATTGAATTCAGCACAAATCAGAGACCAAAAATCCCTAGGCAAGTATTTATCTTGCTTAATTTCGTTAATGCATCATTCATGTTAGTCTAGGGTTGATTAGGATGAGTTTCATTGAAGAAAACCATGTTGGAGATAGGAAAATTGCATGTAGTAATGATATAAATGATAATCTGAAAATCCCCTTCATATGTAGAGGTTGAACCACGGATTTATGATGAATTAGAAGTAGAAATTCTGGAAAAAGGTTGATTATAACAAAGTTAAAGAAATTTCTAGGGTTCATCAAATTTATATAAGTTTTGGCCCTTTAATTCATGGATATCGATGAAAATTCACATACTTTATGTAGAAGATTGCTAGTTTGGGTTTATAATGGCTGTAGTACAAATTTCTGGGAGTTTGGGTGTTAAAAATATGGAATTGGATGAGGTTGTATGATAGAACCCGTAAATGGATTTCTAAAGAATTAGCCATACCTGCTTGATCGATCGATCGATCATAGATCATCGATCGATCGATGGTTCAATCGATCGAACACCTGCCCTCGATCGATCGACCCCTCCTGGCAGACTTATATTTCCCCTTCTAAATAGGTGAATTCAATTTAAATGAGGAATAATCCTTGGACATCCTTAATAAAATATTTTTGGAGATAAGAAGACCAGTAGGACTTATTAAAAATATGAAATCTTTAATGTAAGACGAGATTCACATTTTGGGGATGTTTACATGAAAGGGACGATGGGACTATGTATTAAAGAAAGAGACGCGTAAGATAGTTAAGTTGAAAAATAATGAGTACCTACTGAAATCACACTTGGGAGTATAGAGATTCACGAGTGTCACTTGATAAGTTGGAATAATCCCACAAATTAAGAAAAGAGGCAAACGTTATACGTGATAACTAAATAACAAATAATACGGACAAATGTCATAATTATGGGTTATGAGATGAACCTAAATTTGATATGGAAATAGTGGTATATTTATATGACTGTGTTTATGCATATACTATATACGTGTGAAAATCATGCCCGCGCTACTTGCTATCCCTGAGGTTACCGCGCTGGGACAGTCTTATCTCGATGGGACATTTATGGGGGATATTGACTCGTAACCTAGAAGATATAAATCCTTCGGTACATGCTATCGAATCGATAGTTCAGACGATCCTAAGAGACGTGGGGGCATGTGCTGACCTCTTAGAGACCTGGAATCTATGCTTCACCTCAATGTTGTTTGTGTTTGTATTAATACAGTTCGAGAGTGATTCCGAACTTGTATTTCCCTTAGTACTAGTGATACGGGGACTGGATAGCAGAGTATGCCCGCATCATAATTATTATGTGGGGGCCGTTAGAATATATATATATATATATATATATATATCTAAATTCTGGAATTTGGGAACTACCTACTGTGTTTATGGTAAGTAAGAAATGATTAATTATTTCAAATTGAGAATAGGAATTTGAAAAGTATAATATATTGCCAAAAGACTCTATTAAGTAAATAAGGTTAAATGAGAACTTTGATGTTAATTGAAATTAACCTCTTAAACCATTGAAATTGTCAGTTTAAATCTTACGAGCGACATAAGGTAATATAAGTTAAATCGTTGGGAAAGTTAGTAAAATAGGCGTGCACATTAGAAGAGATGTGAGAATTTCTCAAGGGAGTGTCACACTAATATGTTGTTGCATTGGCCAGTAAACATTTTAAATACTTGTTAAACAAATTTTAAATTATTTTTACAATCGGGCTCTGACCCGTTTCCGTTTTTTTTCTATCATGTATATATATGTATATATTACAGGTGCCCAGCCACAGGGGCGTCTTGCATAGGATCCTTTGGAAGGAACGCGCTGCAACTTAGGTGGGAGTTGCAGGCCTCTTGCTTAGACTACCTCATTTCTTGATTCCACTCCTAGCATTTATTTTATCAGTTGGGCATGTGTCTCCCTTTTCCATTATTCAGTTGTTTTGTTGGATATTGTAATTCATTTATTTCCAGTATTTACACTTTGGATTTTTATTACTGTCAGGATGTTTTTCCTTTAAGTTTTAATGTTGGGATTTATTTGTTGAATGTTTAACTCTTTGGGATTATAAGTTATAGGATAATTGTTGTGTGATTCTTTAAATTGTGAATTATTTAAAGTTTTAAAATATTGGTTTTGAATAAAATTTGGAAAGTAATATCTTAAATGGTTTTGACACTTAGCTTAATTATTTAGAGTGTTTAAATTGGAAATTTTATTTTGACGAAAGTGATGCTAAGAATGAACCAACTGTTCACCTTGATTTTAATTTAATAAAGGAGTGATCGCCCGATATTTAATTAGGCGGGGTGTCACAGGTGGTATCAGAGCATCAGGTTCTAGTGTCCTTAGGATCTGTACGGCTTATTTCGCTTTAAGCTTAACATTTTTATTATAGAGCCCTATTTTAGGATTGTTGTATTCTTTCTTTTACGATTACATCTTCAGCTATTTGAGATTTGATAATAACTGTAAGACTAATCAATTTCTTCACGTTTCAGATGCCTCCGAGACGTGCACCAAAGGATAGGCGTGCCCAAGACGAGCAGCCAGCAGCTCCGGCTCAGGGAACGATGAATGCTAATGAGGTAGCCACTATTGTTGCTCAGGCGATGAATGCCACATTGGCAGTAGTACAGCAGGCTCCACCCCAGATTCAGGCAGTGGCGCCAGTACCTGCACAGCTTCCATCAGTATGGGAGCGGGTTAGGGATGCCTTTCAGAAGGCGCATCCCCCTGAGTTCTCGGGTAGTTCAGATATCATCATTTTCAGCCAATGGAAGAATGATATCCAGAGGCATCTGCGTATGTATGAGTTCACAGACGTGCAAAAACAGTTATTGGCTTCCTTTAAGCTAGCGGGGGCCGCTTTGCAGTGGTGGGAATCCACCACCACCTTGGAGGAGAGGGATATTATCCCGATTCAGTCATTCTGGGAGCGGTTTGACCGCAAGTATTTTCCATCCTCCGTGCAAACTAAGATGACGCGAAAGTTACTGAACTTGAAGCAGGAGAATTCTACTGTTGCTGAGTATGAAGAGGAGTTCACGAGACCTCTCACTATAGTGCCAGATGAGGCACCCTCTGAGGGTAAGAAAATACTATTATTTCTGGACGGGCTAGCTTGGAGGATCCGTCAGCACCTTATAGGGAATCTGTCTCTGAGTACCTTCACAGATGTACTTAATGCTGCTTTACTACACTTCCAGGATCACCGCTTCCATCTGTAGGGAAGCAAGCGGACAAGAGAGTCCGGCCAGCAGGGCAGGACAGGGGGTAGTGGCACTTGTGGAGCACTGACATCTCAGGGGCAGACTCGTCAGCATGAGCAGAGTTCCCATCAGGGGGACTCTGCCAAGCGATTCCGATCAGGTGATTCCCGATAGGGATTTGGAGGATTTAGGCTGGGTCAGTAGGGCCCAGCCTAATCAGTAGGGCCAGTAAGGCCAACACCGCCAGCAGCAGGGCCAACAGAGCCAACAACGTTTTCATCAGGGCCAATGGCGGGGCAATAACGGCCAACAGGGCCGTGGTCAGCACGGTCAAAGAGGAGGAAATTTCAGAGGCTGATGTTTTGTGTACGAAAAGCATGGCCATAAGCGCCAGGATTGTCCAGAGGGTGATAGGTCCCCACAGTAGCAGGGTGCCCATAATGAGCCACAGAGGCCACTTTTTCCAGCTGCCCTCCCCACACCAGCTCAGGTACCAGCCTTTCCAGCTGCTCTAGTGCAGCAGGGGCAGTTACAGTATGGACGTGTTTATAACGTCCACCAGGCAGCAGCTCCACAAGCACCGCCCGCGATTGAGGGTATGTTTCCTATCCATGGTACTATGAGTCAGGTTTTATTTGATACTGGGGTGACGCACTGTTTTATAGCTACCCATTTTGCGAAGGCCATAGGGTTATTAGCCACAACAGAGAGCACTGTGACGTGTGTAGACTCACCATTGGGAAATGGATCGCTAATTTTCTTTATATGCCGGGGAGTGGGGGTAGAGATTGGTAGATTGGTATTATCAGCAGACATGTTAGTCTTAGATTTGCATGAGCGCGATGTTATTATCAATATGGATTGGCTCGCAGCTTACAGAGCCATGATAAATTATTTCGGTGGGAGTATTGTCTTTGCCATTCTGGGGCAAGAGATGTTTGTAGTGGCGATGCCTCGCCCAAAGGGAGGCTCGATCGCTCATTTGTATTACATAGAGGAGGATACCTCTAAGGAGGTTGTGATTCCCTTAGACTCGGTCCCAGTTGTTTGTGAGTATTACGACGTATTTCGGGAGATACCAGGCCAACCCCCTAGTCGTGAGATAGACTTTGTCATAGATTTATTACCGAATACTCGACCTATAGCGCGCACTCCATACCGTATGGCTCCGACGGAGATGCGAGAGTTACGGGATCAGAGAG
This sequence comes from Sambucus nigra, assembly GCA_949130495.1. Lineage (NCBI taxonomy): Eukaryota > Viridiplantae > Streptophyta > Magnoliopsida > Dipsacales > Adoxaceae > Sambucus > Sambucus nigra. The sequence goes on along the minus strand of OX422215.1, from coordinate 57,842,726 downwards.
AGCAGCTGTTAGGTCAGGGCTTCATTCGCAGGAGTACCTCACCTTGGGGCGCTCCAGTTTTGTTTGTGAAAAAGAGAGATGGTTCACTGAGGCTATGTGTGGACTACTGGGAGCTGAACAAGGTCACGATACGGAACAAGTATCCGTTGCCTCGAATCGATGATCTGTTCGACTAACTGAGGGGAGCAACTTTCTTTTCGAAGATAGATCTGAGGTCAGGGTACCATCAGCTACGTATTAGGGAGCAGGATGTTTCAAAGACTGCTTTCTTGACGAGATATGGGTCCTATGAGTTCATAGTGATGCCATTTGGATTCACAAATGCTCCAGCCATATTCATGGACTTGATGAACCGAGTGTTCAGAGAGTTCTTAGATCAATTTATTATTGTCTTTATAGATGACATTCTGATATATTCACACTCTGAGGAGGAGCATGCCGAGCACTTGAGGTAGGTTCCTCAGACTCTACGAGAGCATAAGTTGTATGCTAAGTACGAGAAGTGAGGGTTCCGGATACGTGAAGTGCAGTTCTTAGGACATGTTGTTTCTGAATAAGGGATAGTAGTTGACCCGAGTAAAGTGTCAGCGGTAAGGGAGTAGGGACAACCCACGACACCGAGGAAAGTATGAAGTTTCTTGGGGTTAGCCGGATACTACAGGTGATTTATCCGGGGGTTCTCTAAAATAGTGGGTCCATTGACGAACCTGATTCGCAAGGGGCTACCATCTGTATGGAATGATGCTTGCCAATTGGCTTTCGACGAACTAAAATATAATCTTACTTAAGCACCGATCCTTGCTTTACCTAAGCCGGGCGTGGAGTACCTGGTTTACACCGATGCTTATTTACGGGGGCTTTGGGGAGTACTTCAGCAGGAGGATAAGGCTATAGCTTTTGCCTCCCACAAGCTTAAGCCGCACAAGAAGAATTACCCCACACACGACCTAGAGTTAGCAGGGATCTTTTTGTGTTAAGAATATGGAGGCACTATTTATTGGGGTGAAAATTTTTCCTATTCACAGACCACAAGTCACTGCAGTACCTGTTCACTCAACGAGAGATGAATATGCGTCAGCGCAGGTGGTTAGAGTTTATAAGGACTATCAGTTCGACATACAGTACCATCCGGGGAAGGCCAACGTAGTTGCTGATGCGTTGAGCCGTAGACCGGTAGACGATGTAGCGGACGTCTGGAAAACAAAGTGGAAAGAGTTGGGTCACCAGGACGTAGTAGCCCGTTCCTTCATATTTGTCATGACAGTGACACCCGAGATTGTTATAAGGGTAATACAGGCATAGACCGCAGATCCATTTTTCCAGGAGCATATTGTATGACTTTTAGCCTAGGGTGCTGAGTCCTATTCTGAGAGTTCTGATGGGGGTTTGAGGTTTAATGGGAGATTGGTGGTCCCAGAAGGAGTAGACTTACGTCATGCAATGATGACCCAGTCTCACGGGTCCCAATTTTCGGTACATCCTGGAGGAGATAAGATGTACCAGGATATGAGGCGGCAATACTGGTGGAGTGGGATGAAAAAAGGACATTGTTGAGTTCGTGTCTAAGTATTCTACCTGCCAACTGGTAAAGGTGGACCATCAGAAACCGCCAGGATTGCTTCAGCCATTGGAAATACCCGCGTGGAAGTGGGAGAGTATTTCTATGGATTTTATTACAGGGTTGCCTACATCACAGCGGGGCCACGACCCCATCTGGGTGATTGTGGACCGTTTGACCAAGGTGGCTCAGTTTCTTCCGGTGCGAACAGACTATACCATGGGTCAGTATGCTCAGTTGTTTGTTGCTGAGATTGTCAGATTACATGGGGTGCCCCTGAATATTGTGTCAGATAGAGACAAGATCTTCATATCGCATTTCTGGGAGAGCTTTCAGGAGGCTATGGGTATAGAGTTAAGGATTAGTTTAGATTATCACCCGCAGACAGATGGACAAACAAAGCGTACTAATCAGATGTTGGAGGATATGCTACGCATGTGTGTCCTTGACTTTGGAGGAGGTTGTGAGCCACATCTTCCACTGGTGGAGTTCGCTTATAATAACTCTTATCATTTCGCGATTGGCATGGGTCCATTCGAGGATTTGTATCGCAGGCCTTATCTTTTCCCAACGTGTTGGCTAGAGGTGGGGGCTAATAAGTTGCTCGGACCAGAAGTGATTCAGGAAACCTCCGCGAGGATTGGGATTATTAGGAGTCGCATTCGGGTAGCCCAGGACAGGCAGAAAAGCTACGCCGATGCGAAACGGTTCTTCCGGGAGTTTAATGTGGGGGACCAGGTATTACTACATGTATCTCCTATGAAAGGAGTGATGGGGTTCGGGAAGAAAGGGAAATTGGCCCCGACATACGTGGGACCATTTCCCATTATCGAGAGGATTGGGCCGGTAGCACACAGATTGGGACTGCCAGAGCATCTACATCGCATCCACGATGTATTCCACATATCGTCGTTGAGATGATACCTTCGAGATGATATGGCCCACACCCACATCGCGATAGAATAGATAGACTTACAGCCTCACAGCTCTTACGAGGAGAGACTCGTGGCTATCCTAGACCATAGCGAGAGAAGATTGAGGTCGAAGATAGTTCCACTTGTACGGGTCCAGTGGAGGCATAATAATGTGGAGTAATCCACCTGGGAGCGCGAGGCAGATATGCTCGAGAAATATCCGGATTTATTCTTACTAGGTATGCCTTATTTTCCGAATTTCAGGACGAAATTCCGTTATTAGGGGGGAAGTATGTAATACCCCGTATTTTTATGCTTTCTAAATTTGGGGATTTATTAAATTTAATGTGAGATATTAATTTAATATAAATTCGGAAATTAATTATTTTTAATAATTACTAAGGCGATGTGAGTTAGTAAGTATGGGAAACTTGTTGAATATTACTAATGAGTAATATATGATATTGGTTCTATTAAATGTCACGAGTGAATAAAATGACAATTTTGGAAATTTGAGTCGGGACGCGCCCGTGTCGTGTCGGGACTAAATATCGATTAATAAAAGTGAATAAATTATAAGTTGCTCGTATGGTCATTTTGAGTGCACCAAAGTGTCCAAAAGGGTCGAGATAGTCAGAAAAGTGTACCCGGGGGTTTAGTTTGGGTCTCGGGGCATTTTTAGGCTTAATTAGTACCCCGGGAGGGCATTTTGGACATTTTAAAATTTTGGGTTTACAAATTTACAAGGGTTATATCAGATTCCTAGGGTTGTCTCCTAGGGATAACACAACCAAAGACAAGTGACGGCCATATGAGAGGGAAGGAGAGGGCTTGCCAAGGTGTTCTAGTCCGAAAACTCCTCCGTTTGCGCCACCGTCGCCGCCAAACGATAGATCACATCGCAAGGATCATAACCACACTTAATTCAGCACAAATCAGAGACCAAAAATCCCCAGGCAAGTATTTATCTTGCTTAATTTTGTTAATTCATCATTCATGTTAGTCTAGGGTTGATTAGGATGAGTTTTATTGAAGAAAACCATGTTGGAGATAGGAAAATTGCATGTAGTAATGATATAAATGATAATCTGAAAATCCCCTTCATATGTAGAGGTTGAACCATGGATTTATGATGAATTAGAAGTAGAAATTCTGGAAAAAGGTTGATTATAACAAAGTTAAAGAAATTTCTAGGGTTCATGAAATTTATATAAGTTTTGGCCCTTTAATTCATGGATATCGATGAAAATTCACATACTTTACGTAGAAGATTGCTAGTTTGGGTTTATAATGGTTGTAGTACAAATTTCTGGGAGTTTGGGTGTTAAAAATTTGGAATTGGATGAGGTTGGATGATAGAACCCGTAAATGGATTTCTGCAGAATTATCCATACCTGCTTGATCGATCGATCGATCATAGATCATCGATCGATCGATGGTTCAATCGATCGAACACCTGCCCTCGATCGATCGATCCCTCCTGGAAGACTTATATTTCCCCTTCTAAATAGGTGAATTCAGTTTAAATGAGGAATAATCCTTGGACATCCTTAATAAAATATTTTTGGAGATAAGAAGACCAGTAGGACTTATTAAAAATATGAAATCTTTAATGTAATACGAGATTCACATTTTCGGGGATGTTTACATGAAAGGGACGATGGGACTATGTATTAAAGAAAGAGACGCGTAAGATAGTTACGTTGAAAAATAAATGAGTACCTACTGAAATCACACTTGGGAGTATAGAGATTCACGAGTGTCACTTGATAAGTTGGAATAATCCCACAAATTAAGAAAAGAGGCAAACGTTATACGTGATAACTAAATAACGAATAATACGGACAAATGTCATAATTATGGGTTATGAGATGAACCTAAATTTGATATGGAAATAGTGGTATATTTATATGACTGTGTTTATGCATATACTATATACGTGTGAAAATCATGCCCGCGCTACTTGCTATCCCTGAGGTTACCGCGCTGGGACAGTCTTATCTCGATGGGACCCTTATAGGGGATATTGACACGTACCCTAGAAGATATAAATCCTTCGGTATAGGCTATCGAATCGATAGTTCAGACAGTCCTAAAGACGTGGGGGCATGTGCTGACCTCTTAGAGACCTGGAATCTATGCTTCGCCTCAATGTTGTTTGTGTTTGTATTAATACAGTTCGAGAGTGATTCCGAACTTGTATTTCCCTTAGTACGAGTGATACGGGGAATGGATAGTAGAGTATGCCCGTAAAATAATTATTATGTGGGGTGCCATTAGAATATATATATTATATGAGTGTTTAATATATATATATATATATCTAAATTCTGGAATTTGGGAACTACCTACTCTGTTTATGGTAAGTAAGAAATGATTAATTATTTCAAATTGAGAATAGGAATTTGAAAAGTATAATATATTAGTCCAAGAGACTCTATTAAGTAAATAAGGTTAAATGAGAACTTTGATGTTAATTGAAATTAACCTCTTAAACCGTTGAAATTGTCAGTTTAAATCTTACGAGCGACATAAGATAAGATAAGTTAAACCGTTGGGAAGGTTAGTACGATAGGTGTGCACATTAGAAGAGAGGTGAGAATTTCTCAAGGGTGTGTCACACTAATATGTTGTTGCATTGGCAAGTAAACATTTTAAATACTTGCTAAACAAATTTTAAATTGTTTTTACAATCGAGCTCTAACCCGTTTCCATTTTCTTTTCTCTCTTGTATATATATGTATATATTACAAGTGCCCAGCCACAAGGGCGTCTTGCATAGGATCCTTTGGAAGGAACGCGCTGCAGCTTAGGTGGGAGTTGCAAGCCTCTTTCTTAGACGACCTCATTTCTTGATTCCACTCCTAGCATTTATTTTATCAGTTGGGCATGGTTCGCACTTTTCCATTATTCAGTTGTTTTGTTGGATATTGTAATTCATTTATTTCCAGTATTTACACTTTGGATTTTTATTATTGTGAGGATGTTTTTCCTTTAAGTTTTAATGTTGAGATTTATTTGTTGAATGTTTAACTCTTTGGGATTATAAGTTACAGGATAATTGTTGTGTGATTCTTTAAATTATGAATTATGTAAAGTTTTAAAATGTTGGTTTTGAATAAAATTTGGAAATTAATATCTAAAATGGTTTTGACACTTAGCTTAATTATTTAGGGTGTTTAAATTGGAAATTTTATTTTGACGACAGTGATGCTAAGAATGAAATAACTGTTCACCTTGATTTTAATTTAATAAAGGAGTGATCGCCCGGTATTTAATTAGGCGGGGTGTCACATTGTCACACCCCTAAATTAGCATACAAGTCTAATAAGATTTTGACGTTAATAATAACCCGAAAATTACGCACGCAAGGTCGTAAGTACGGAGCATATTTGATATACCCCGTTAAATATCTTTGGCCTAATAAGTAGGAAAACACACTCGAAATAAACCCTTAAAATTCATCACCAAAGGAAAGAAACCATTCAACCCTAGGTGATTTCAATCCAAACACAACCTAGACTAAATGGGCTAGAAAGCATGGTAAAAGCAGGCATTGAAAGAAAGAAGTAAATAAAGAAACAAATCTACACTACAAAGCAAGAAATACAAACAATCGGAATTCAGATTGAAAGAGAAGACGATGGATAGTGTTCTACACAACCTCGATAGGCAAACCCCTCTATACGAGCAAACCCACGGAAGGAAAAAATGGCACACTCATGAAGTCTCCAAACCGTAGCTCCCAAAGAGAAAACCTAACCTAAATAATCTATTATTACAAGATTTGAACAAAAAATGAGATAAAAAACTAGATACATACAAAAATAAACTAAGGTGGGTATTTATACTAAGTGGGAAATAAACAAGAAAAGAAAAAGGAAAAAGAAAAATAAAAAGAAGTTAAGGGGATAAATCTCTTAATTAACTAAAGAAAGAAAATAGAAAAAGAAAAATGAAATAAGGAAAAGAGGATAGCAGCATGAAAAATGCGGACAAAATCAGGGGATTGGTCAGCCGCGGCTTGGGTCGGTCGACCGCGTGAGCAGGGGAAGGGCACACTGCCTACGCACCAAGGAAAACTTCGAAAACCAGATCAACCGGTGGAAGAGGCACGGTCGACCGGTCGCTGCATAGACAGCCCACCAAAATCGAAGCTAAAACGCATCCCATCAGCAATGGTTCAAGACCACATATCGTTCAACTCTTTACTGCAACAGAAAAAACAAAGAACCCCAAATGGGTATAACCCGAACTCGATGCCCTAAATACCCAAGACCTCGATGCTGTGATGGATTGGAGCTGCAAAGTTGGTAAAAGCGAAAGACCCACTTCCAAGCTCCATTAATGGACAAAAGCTTGAACCGTCAAAATGGGTACTCCAAGAACCCGAGAATTCGTAGGGACTAAGACCCACATGTGTACTTCATCAAAATCCATGCGCAATTTCGAACCCCAACTCTCAATTTTGGATGAAACCAAAACCCCAGCCAAACCCGAGCATGGAACCAAAATCGCCATTTCTAATTGAAGCTTGCCGCAAAAGTGAAAGAGAAAAGGACATGGAGGGAATTAAACCAATTGTTAGTATATAAATAAAATAATAATAAAATAATATCTTATATTTCTTCCCCGATTAAAGGTCCATGTTTCCTTCACTCGGAATCCGATTCGAGCACCATTAAAGTCCATGCGAAGATTGGCCCGAGAGCTACAAATTCCATGAAGACTTTGATAAAAAATACCAAATTGTGAAATTATCGAAATGCCCCTGAACGTGCAAACTTTGACGAATCTTTTCCGGAACGCAACCAAATTTCCTACTTAGCACTTTAATACCTACAAACACTCCATAATACCTCAAATAACATGTTAGCATATAAAACGGAGGTTGTCTAATTAACGAGCATAAATATAGACATTAAACTACTCGGGGGGGGGGGGGGGGCTAAAATGCATAAGTTCGAGGGTAATTAAATGCATGATTGGATACGAATCACACCCCCTAACTTTCATATTGCTAGTCCCTAGTAATGAAATTCAACGAAAGAATAAATATAAGAAAATAACAAAACAATAGATATATACAAAAGTGATAAAAACCACTTTCACGGGCGAACGATTGCATTTAGCGTATGCAATAAGCCGTTAAATTCCTAGGTTACCCTAGTGGACGAGTGTCGTCTCGTGAGGATTTTTCAGGATGAAACCCACAAACAGCATGCGATTTCCTAAAAATATGCCTAATCATATGCGACAAGCCCAACAATACGAAAAATATTTCATACACATTATTAGGATAGTGAATGAATTCACACAAAAGTCCATATTATTAACATTATAGAACGAACTTTGTTATTTTGAAACATTAAAATGCAGGAGGGGACCGAGCACATGCTAAGTATGATTTGGCAAAAACTTATGTAAAATGGATAATAAATATTAAATTGTGCATATATCAATCCTCACCGGGCATTACTCTCAACAAATGAAATCACTCAGAAATGGGAGGTAATACGCGGGACATGCGGGCATAAAGAGTAAATGTAAATGGAAACTAGGATGCACACATGTCATAAATGAAGAATGCCATATATAAAATGCAAAACATGTAATCTCAATGAAAGATACTGTCATTAAAGGAGTGAAATGCATTTTCACAGATCATCACAACTATTTAAACTTTTAAATTGAATTACCCAAGGATCACATAGGACTTTATAGGATTGTAGTGTAGGTTAGGCTCGGGTTATGAAATGAAGGGTAAATATGTATGGATTCAAAGTATTCGGGGATGAAAACTCGGGATAATGGAAAATGCGAGCAATTCCAAAAATTGGAAAATAACGTCCATATAAGGCATTGAATATAACGATGGGGAGAGTAAACAAAGCTTATTGAACACTATACACAACATATATAAATTTATCTTTCTTTTCTTTTCTTCTTTTTCTCACTTTTTTTTTGTTTTCTACTTTCTCTTTTTCTTCTTTTTTTCACTTCTTTCTTTTCTTTTCTACTCTCACATGCTTAAATTGCAACCACAAGTTAATAACATCATTCAATCTCAAGTGTCATTCCAAACAAAGGTATGTAAGGTGTATATATGGTTTAAAACTCCAATAGGGAGTTGGTTATGGGATTTGGGTTATGAAACGAAAGCCTATATTTAGGCTCAAAGTGGTTGATGAGGGTAAACATTTAAGGCGAGGTCAAGGCTACTATGGGTGATATAATAAAGATGGCTTATGATCATTTCCTAAAATTTATGCAATTCTTGAGTCAAAACAACTTTGAAAATAATGCTCAAGTAATACATTTCAAGATATAAACTTAATTAATGAATGATCAAATGAAAGAATAGAGAGATTACCAACGACTGTAACGTTTTCAAAGAGGAAAAGAGAGGTGTATAAACACTCACAAATGAAGAAAATCCCAAAGCTCACTCGGTGTAAGTATATACAATGCAACAAAAGATTACCGCATTGTAAAAATCTAAAACCAAATCATTAAAGCAAGAAAAATGCATGTGCTACTGAGATTAAAGTTTAATTCATGAAGTTATTCATAATATAAATGATTGAGGCCAAAAGTCTAATAACTTCTAAAATCGAGAACATGCATCATTGAGTTGTCTATTGGATCAGGCAATTATTAAAATTTATCATCGAAAATAAAGGCAAAATGCCCAACAAAAGAGAAAAAAGAAAGAAAATATTTTTGAAAATTTTAATTTTTACAAGAAAAGCATTCTTGAAGAGAATATATAATCAAATCAAAGAAACTACCAATGAATGGATAGAATATCCCACCCCCCTAACTTAAAGCCTGGCATTGTCCTCATTGTAAATTAAGAACAAAGTTAAAGAATGTAAAAGAGTGATATGGAGCGATCTCCGAAAAGTTCAAGTCCAATGATTCTACAAAACATGTTAGTACCAAAGCATAACAAAAAAGAAGAAATAAAACTTTAACTAATTACACGGGACTATAAGTAAGGATAAAGGAAAATAAGAAAAATAAAACTAACTGTTTACAACCTACAATTTTAACTACTAACTAACTATACACTAGAAGTCTAAATTTTTGAGGGTCCGCCCAAAACATGATTTGTCTTTGAAAGATCCATAGTGGACCCTCCTTTTCATGTATACCTCCTAGGAAATAGGAATTCCGTTCAAACAACGGAAGGCATGTGTAAGGCGGAAGAAATGAACCATCCCCAATTAAAAAATTTGGAGGGAGGATGGGGGATTTGGATAAAATGGGAGACAAGTACACAAGGGGACCAAAAAAACTGAATTTTCTCCCAAGTATTTTGAAATTTGGAATGGGAGGTGGTGCACATGGAGGCAAAATTACCTTCATGGAAAGCAACTCGAGCAATTAATCCTCATCGTTGAAAGGGTTAGACAATTTAAAGTTTGGCATCGATTCATAGGGTTCTTATAACAGTTTGATAATGGAGAATTAAAAGGGGGATGAGAGAAATTCAATATGAAGAGATGAGTTATCATCTCTCAAAATTGGAATTTCGAAGGAGATAGGATAATTTTCAATAAAACTTTCTTCTTTAGGATCCAAAGACGAAATCATTTCATTGCAAATGGACACTACTTCCATTTCATCCTCACTTTCGTCATCTACTATACCATGGGCCAAGTGAATGATGGTTTGTTCCAAGGTAGGCATAAAGTCCTCATTTGGTTCAAAACATTCCTCGACTTTAAAAGTTTCGCAACGAAAATCATCGTCAGATTCAAATAATAAATTCAATTCATGTTCCCAAAAATTATTTTCTTTCCGATAAAATTTTTCGAAATTTTCATCTTCAAGCATGCGCAAGCCTTCATGGAAAGTCATAGTTCGAGGTGCGAATTCTTGATAATGAAAAGTTTGGAAACTATCTTCAGAAGTATACTCAAAATCATTATCATAAGAATTTTGAAAGCTATACGTTTTAGTTTTGACATTCTTATAATAGGGATTTTGTGGCCCAACATCGGAATAATTATTCCCAAAATTTCCATAACCCATAATTTGACTTTCGTAATACTCACCCAAAGTCATTTTAGAATGTGCATTATTTTTGGGCCCCTAAGTATTCACTAAAAGTCATAGGTTTACGAAAATTTTGAGGATTATCATTACGATTATCAAAAGGATTGGAATAAGACATGTTTACCCCAAAGGATTGGAATAAGACATGTTTACCCCAAAGGATTGGAATAAGACATGTTTACCCCAAAGGATTGAAATCTTGACAAGAAAAGAAAAAGGAAAAATAAAAAGAAAAAGAAGTTACGAGGATAAGTCTTTTAATTGACTAAAGAAAGAAAATAGAAAAAGAAAAACGAAATGAGGAAAAGAGGATAGCAGCAGGAAAAACTCAGACAGAAGCAGGGGACAGGTCGATCGCGGATTGGGTTGGTCGACCATGTAATCAGGGGAAGGGAACACTACCTACACACCAAGGAAAATTTCCAAAACCCGATCGACCGTCGGCATGGGCACAGTCGACCGGTCGCTGCATAAACAACCCACTAAAATCTAAGCTAAAACGCAGCCCAACAGCAATGGTTCAAGACCACATATCGTTCAACTCTTTGCTGCAACAGAAAAAAAAAAGACCCCCAAATGGGTATAACCCGAACTCCATGTCCTAAATACCCGAGACCTCCACGCTGTGATGGATTGGAGCTGCAAAGCTGGTAAAAGCGAAAGACCCACTTCCAAGCTCCATTAATGGCCAAAAGCTTGAACCGTCAAAATGGGTACTCCAAGAACCCGAGAATTCGTAGGGACTAAGACCCACATGTGTACTTCATCAAAATCCATTCGCAATTTCGAACCCCAACTCTCAATTTTGGACGAAACCAAAACCCCAGCCAAACCTGAGCATGGAACCAAAATCGCCATTTCTAATTGAAGCTTGCCGCAAAAGTGAAAGAGAAAAGGACATGGAGGGAATTAAACCAATTGTTAGTATATAAATAAAATAATAATAAAATAATATCTTATATTTCTTCCCCGATTAAAGGTCCATGTTTCCTTCACTCGGAATCCGATTCGAGCACCATTAAAGTCCATGCGAAGCTTGGCCCGAGAGCTACAAATTCCATGAAGACTTTGATAAAAAATACCAAATTGTGAAATTATCGAAATGCCCCTGAACGTGCAAACTTTGACGAATCTTTTCCGGAACGCAACCAAATCTCCTACTTAGCACTTTAATACCTACAAACACTCAAAAATACCTCAAATAACATGTTAGCATATAAAACGGAGGTTGTATAATTAACGAGCATAAATATAGACATTAAACTACTCGGGGGGCTAAAATGCATAAGTTCGAGGGTAATTAAATGCATGATTGGATACGAATGACAAGTCACATGTTGGTGATATATTCAAAATCTTTCCTAAATTGATCACATCACGCATTGGTGATATATTCAAAATCTTGCCTAAATTGAGCAAGTCACCCGTTGGTGTTATATTCAAACTCTTGCCAAAATTAAGAAAGTCACACATGTTGGTGCATATTCAAAATCTTGAGTAAATTGAGCAAGTCACCCCTTTATGCATATTTAAAATATTGTCTAAATTGAGCAAGTCAATTGTTGGTTCTATATTAGAAAAAGGTATTGAATTGATGTAAGTCAACCTTAGGTGTCATATCCAATATCTTGTCAAATTAAACAAGTCACGCATATGGGTTATATTCAAAATCTTGCCTAATAAAGTGGGGTAACTCAAAAGTACAATCTCACCAACACATGGTAATAGAATAATTAACCTCACCAAAAATTATGGCGAATCTTAATAGTTAATCTCACTCAAATTGAGGCAAATAAAGAAAATATCATTCATTGGAGTAAATCGATGAGGTTTGTCGGAGTAAACGTACGAGGTATGTCAAAAAATATCATCATGATATTAAAATATTCCATTGTAAAATGTTACATAAAAATCTGAGCTTCGTTGAAATAAAGTTTAAAATAGGAAAATAATTTATGATCCCCAAGTTGATCATATTACGGATCTATATATATGGAATAAAAAATTTCAATCCTTGAATCTTTGATCAATCAAGAAAAGAAGAAAAATCAAAACTTGGTTTGAATAATAAACCAAGGGTTACGAATACAATACCTTTGCGGATCCGGTTACAATTAGATGGGGATAAAGGTAATTAATGATGACTCGAGGCTGCCTTCTTTTGGTTCTTCAAAAACTTTCTCGAACTGTCTCAAATATTTAGATCTTCTAGTAATGAAACATTCAAATATACGTAGGGGTGTGGGCACATTTGAAAAAGAAAACTTTTGATTTTGAGTGAGATGTGATCTTCTCTCTTTACGAGCCTTCACAAAAATGTGAATAGTGTTTTCTCTCATTCCTTTCAAACCCTAAAAATGAATTATATAGCTTAAATCCCAAACTTAAACCAATATATACCTGTTTAAGTGGTGGGCATAGGCCAAATTAAGTTTCTTAATAGTTTGGACCTAACTATTGGGGTTGCCGACTCTACTAAGGACAAAAGATATATAATAAATTTTCTTCCATATGAATACTTAGAAATTTCAAATTGTAAAACCTGTAATTTATTTCCTTTCTTTATTTAATCAAACTTATTTTTATTAAATTAATTATGACTGCACTCTAATTTAATTATCTCAGAAGTCACTCGGATATATGGAGGTCTTATGTGCAAAGTTGATTTTTTTTTTGGGGAAGAGGGACTGAACCCCCACACTTGTGCAAAGTTGATTATAGTGCATAATGTGATTCCCCGCGTTAAGCTTCCAATGCCCTCTTGGTCAAATTAATTTGTCGCGAATTGACTTTAACCAAAATCTAATCAATTCATTGATTTAACTTATTTTTCTATTCCATGGAATTATGAAATAATTCACTAATCACGTTTAACTAGTGGAAACAAATCTTATAAGTCTATCAAAGGGGTATCCTAATCTTAGGTATCCTCAGAAGTAGATTCCACGTAATTATGATTTTAGACCTACTCATATAATTGTCACTCAAAGTGTAGGGATCATTTGATTAAATCTAAAATCGAATCGCATCCATAAAAATCATAGAAGCATTATAATCCTCATAATTCTCGGGATTAATAACATGTGCACCATTTGCAAATGTTGTGAGATTGTGTGAGTCTATTAAAGACAACCCTTAGACTCAAATATCATGAGAGGTCATGTTCAATACATTCCTAGGATATACCGATCACAATCCTCTAGTAAACTATCATAGAAGTCATCAGACCATCATACAGGTTCCCATAGTTTGAGATAAGCTACTAGGATTGCATCATAGCTATTTCGATAGGAATTCCATTATCTTTTTAGGTTGGGAAATTTTAAATAATACAAGAATTGGAATTCCGATCTTTTGTTATTAATCTGAACCTCACTCAACGGAATTCCCTCTAAGCTCTATTGAACAACATACATATAAAACATTATATTTAAAGAAAATATAACCCATTCTTATACATATGATTTTCATTTAAAAATGTATAAAATAATCCTTTAATAATCGAAATAAAATGTATTTATGTGGTTTTAGGAAAAAACAAGCAATCGAATAAAACAAAATCAACTAGAGGTGTTTATGTACACACAGTGTTTTTGTTTCAGCCGATTCAACGCATCAACTGTGTATATGTATTCAAGTGTAGGAGGGGCCTAACATTAAGTCTTCCTTTAATCTATTAAATCAAATTAAGAAATTTTAGTAATGATGATAAAAGTCCATAACACTCCGTGCATTTATATGTCTCGGATATTGTTATGTGCATCCAACACACCACGCATAATTTTTATTATTTATGCATCAACTAAACAATTATTCTAATGTGTAGGGTGTAATATATATTATGAGACACATTGTAGAGTGGGGTTAAATAAATTAACCACCAACACTCTAATGAATTAACCCCGCTGATTTGATTAAATATTGATCTATGATTTATCGAGTTTGACTACAATCCAGATCCTACACGGGATGAGATATTATTACGTGCAATTTAATATATTACGCATACTCCGCGTTTGATGAAATACAATATACAAGACTCTAGTAATGATTTCGTTAATTATTTGATATGCCACCACATATATTGTGATAAGTGGCACCATAAATATTGGACATTTAGTGCCACAGATTACATGACACGTGTCAAGCCAACTTGAGGCACTTTTTATTATAAAATGAGGGTTCCCCCCTAATTTGATGGATGATGGTCTTGGGGGAAAATTAAGGAGAGGAAATATAACTCTCCTCCCCCACGCACCTCTTGAGCTCTGTCCTGGGTTCGATAGTGATGAGAAGATTTTCATAGTTTTAGTACGGTATATGGGTGTTTGAGAAGCGGCTAGATCGACTGGGCACCCCCCACGCACCAAATCTACCAAAACTATGAGTTTGAGAGACGGATCACCGGATTTGGCACCCCTTACGCACAAAAACTACCAAAAACTGAGCTCTCTCTGGTGTATCATACGAATCCACGAACTACGTAGACTTTGATTCTTCAAAGACAGATACGTAGACACAACTATGTTACTCATGTCTAAAGCACGCTCAACACTGTGCCTCCTCAAACTAATATGACTTGGCCCACCTGACCCTCGGATATGGGACATTTGAGACCAATATGACTTGGCCCACCTGACCCTTGGTTATGGGAGAATTTAAGACCAATATAACTTGGCCCGCTTGCCCTCGATTATGGGATATTTTGTTTTTAAGACCAATATGACTTGGCCCGCCTCCACCCTCAGTTATGGGAGATTTAAAGTCTAAAATAACTTGTCACGCATGACCCTTGCTCATGGGAGATTCAAAGTCCTATATTACTAGGCACCAAATTCCAATATTACTTGGCATGCATGACCCTCTTAAGGGAGATTTAAAAGCCCTATATTACTAGGCATAAGCTTGATTTATGGGAGACTAAAGTCCTACATTACTAGGCACGCTTAAAAACCCAGATTTTTAGGCACGCTTTCCTTTATAGTTTCTCGGCTAAATGAAGTTGGGCACACTTACAAAATATGTTGGTTTAAAAACCCCAGTTCACTCGAAGCACTAATGGTTTATCGACCGAGTACTCTCGATAGGTTTCGATCTTTTGATTGGAAAAGATCCACTATACCTAGATAATCACCAATTGGTTACTCAGGCCAGTACATCTAGCAGATTTGATGTTTAAAATGTTTGAAACCACAATAAATTATGGAGACATGTTCATTCGAGTGGAATGGGGGCAACCCCTAAATACTCCTCCAAAATTAAAAGCAGAGGCAGCAAATATAGCCCTCAAAACTACATAGAGATTATATGCGCATAGGCTCGCATGATAAACAGACCGAACACAACCGTGTGATGATTTTCTAGTCAAAACAGGCTAAATAATTTTATTTCGTACACATAGTTGATATGTCTAAGTTGAGGCATCAACATACTAACTATGTCTATAAGGGGGCAAATGTAGAGTGGGGTTAAGTAAATTAACCACCAAAACTCTAATGAATTAAACCCATGGATTTTATTAAATATACATCTATGATTTATTGAGTTTGACTACAATCCAGATCCTACACGGGCTGAGGTATTATTTCGTGCGATTTAATATCTTGCGCATGCTTCACATTTGATGAAATGCACTAGACAATACTCTAGTAATGATTTAATTAATTATTTGATATGCCACTACATATATTGTGACAAGTGGCACCATAAATATTGGACACTTAGTGCCACAGATTATATGACATGTGTCGAGCCCACTTGAGGCACTTTTTGTTATAAAAGGAGGGTTCCCCCTCATTTGATGGATGATGGTCTTGGGGAAAAGTAAGGAGAGGAAATATAACTCTCCTCCCCCATGCACCTCTTGAGCTCCGTCACGGGTTTGATAGTGACGAGAGGATTTTCATAGCTTCATTATGATATATGGGCATTTGAGAGGCGACTAGCTGGATTTGGCACCCCCATGCACCAAAGCTACCAAAATTGGGCGTTTAAGAGGTGGCTCGTCGGATTTGGCACCCCCAAGCACCAAAACCACCAAAAATTGAGCTCTCTCAAGCTTATCGTACGGACCCACAAACTACGCAGACTTTGATTCCGCAAAGACGGATACGTAGTCGCAACCACGTTGCTCAAGTCTAAAGCACGCTCAACACGGTGCCTCCTCAAATTTGCACTCACATCTTATATACATGTCATACAAAATAGGACAAGTGTCACCACATCTCTTTTGATACATGGAAACCCACTTGGGCTCATCTAGTTATATATAGAGTCTTTCTCCCTCATTAAAAACAAATGTCTTTAGGGAGGAAGCATAACAACCCCCCCTCTCTCTATCTCTCTCTCTCTCTCTATCTCTATCTCAATCTCTATCTCTAACTCTATCTCTATCTCCATATAATCTGATTACTAATGGCCCTCTTTACAAAATCCCTACTCCCACTTATTTCTCCACTATTCTGCATATGTAAAAACCATAAATTAACACCAAAATCAAGGATATTTCTCCTATCCACCTCTCTTATCTATTATAAATGCTTTTTCTGGCTAATAGTACGAACCCATTAACTGTGTAAACTTTGATTATATGCTGAGACGGATATGTAGGTGCAACCATGTTGCTCAAGTCAAAGCATACAAAAAATACGATATCTCCTTAGAATAAACTAGTCTCTTATAAGTATAACCATAAAATAAAAATAGAATCTAAAAATATATTTGGTAATCTTCTAGATTTTCTCAACAACCAAATGGAGGAAAATGTAATGAAAGACAAAAAGTATAAATATACACACGCTCTGGGGGAGAGAGATAGAGAGAGGGATAGATGATAATAAATAATTAACGACAACTTGCTTATATGTAGTTATCAAGAACAAATTCTTGAATTAAAACATTGTTTACCACCACCATCTGTTTTACGTAAAATAATGAATAAACTATGAGCTGGGATCTATATATATTACTACTTCAGGAGTCTATTTATATATTATGAATGGTGGGAGTTTCAAAACTATGCGAAGGGTTGATTTGAAGTGACGAAATGGGAAAACTATTTTGATATTATGGTTCCATATGTATAAAATGTTAAAACTAATACACATATGATCATAGGAAATAACCTTTCTACCCCACATGTGCCTTTTAAGGGAATTGAGGAGATATATACATGGATCCGATGAAAAGGGGGAAAAGGAGAGGTAAGTGTTTTTGAAGGGGTGCATTTTATAAATGCATTAAAGATAGTTGTTACTCTCTCCTTCAAAGCAACCAAATTGACAAAAAATGAAAGAGAAGATTTCACCATTTTGGAGAGTAATTAAATGAATGTAATTAAGTTTTCCACATGTGAATCAATGAATTTGAGAAAACATTTTACTGTCCATGATCAAGGTTACCACCAGGAGATTGTCGTTCGAATAATGGGACCCGTCTAAGGTATTTATCTAAAAAACACTTTACATTTAACTCATAAAAACACTCGTGTATAACTTATGATAGGCAATAAAGGAACCTCCTAAGCAACATATCTAGAGGAAGAGAAAGGCAAGTACTCTCAAATACACCCCTGCTAGGCAGCTCAAACACCAAGGTCCTATAAACAGGGATCGTAATAATAAATGTTTGATTATTGGTAATAAAATCTTGGCTAAAATGTCAATGGTGTGTGAGTAAATGCTCTGGTTTTTAATAACTTTTCCTCTCTTTATTAATCTCAGAAATATCACTTAGCCCTGAAAACCCTCTCCCTCTGTTGGAGTGGTTGAGGTGCCTTTATAGTCACTAAACTCACTTGAGTGGTCTAAGGACCAATAAATGGGAAAGATAGCTCCTCGTACATTTATATCACTGGCATTAAATGTGAAGATGTGCAAACATGCCCCAACGTCATAAGCATTGAATGTCAATAGGTAGCTTTGGTGATATACTATGTGTCAGGCAATTGTTATCATAGTGATAATCCGTCAAACTACCTGACAGCCCCCAAACCACCATAGTTTACTCAAGTTTGCATTGGAAAGCAGCTAAGTCATGAGTGACATCATAGAAGGCAGGTGTTAATTTTGGTAAAGGGTTGTTTCTCCCTAGGCCCAAGGTGAAATGGAACTCGTGGATGTTCTGGGTGTTCTCTCTATTGTTATTTTCTATCGGTGCTTTACCAGTTTTATTTAGAATGGTTAAGTCAAGCCTTAACGTTGCCTTGCTTTCAATACTCCAAACCATATCCCTCAAAGGTTCCCATGGTGAAGTCATTAGATAGAGCATAAAAGATCTCAGAAACCCTGCCAGACTTGGTCCCTTGCAGATACCAATTGACCTCACTCTCATATTACAAAGTGTTACAAATTACAAGCTACAATGTGCCTTTACAAATAAATAATTTGAACAGTTCGGAACGAAGGAAAATGGATCTCCCTAGAATGGCTCCTTTAGGAAGCTTCCTCGTTGCCTTCCTGCCTCTTTGTCTAAACTAGATCATGATCCTACTCACCTGGATTTGTACCTTCCTTTGTTGGGAGGGGGAGTAATATCTAATTACAATATTACCTTTAAGCTCCCCTAAAAGAATCATCCTTCGAAGAAGATATGGTATTCCACTTTAAATATCTTCTTATCGCTCACTTGAAGAATCCAACCATATCTGCACATTGGACTTCGATGAAATCAATGCAGTTTTCTTGACACTAGATTGAAAATCCGTGGAAGTTGACCACCTCACTTGATAAGGAGGTATCTACAAAAAACCTACCTTTAATAAGTTCTCATCTGCAGAAAAGGGTTGAGAATATGGAATATAAGTACTAAAAGAATACCCATTTGAAACAGTTCAAGAGAATAGGGTATTAAAACAACTAAAGAAGTCCCAAGATTCCATCTCTATATGGGGACTCCTCATATCATCGCAACCTCAAAGGGATTTCATAGTAAAGAAGTTTTCTTAGAGGATAGTACCTATCTTATATACCCTTTGAGAACTTATGGAGACTATGAAAATTCTGAACTTCACAAAGAATATATACTTCATGCATGAAGAATTTCCAAGAGTCAGACCATGCCACAAAAGGGATTTGAACATCTTCTTTAATATCAAAGGATAGAGGATCCCTATGGTCCTCATAGATAATGGATCAAACCAACATGTTTGTGTTGGGGATTTATATACGTGGAATAAACAAATTCAATCATGGATCTTTTATAAATCAAACATAGGAAAAGGTAAAATTAAAACTAAGGGTTGAAGAACAAAACTAGGGTTTTGAACACAATAGCTTTGAGCATTCGATTAAAATCTGATGGGGAGAACGGTATTTTTTGTTGATATAGGGATGTCTTCTTTTGGATCTCCAAAAGCTTTCTAAACCTTCTGGACACTAGGATCTTATAGTGTATGATCCTCCTCAAAGTCAGGTACATGGGTGGACATCTTTTGAGATGAAAACCTTTGCTTATGATTGAGATATGTTAGTCTCTCTATAATACTCTTCAAAAAATTTGTGAACAGTGTTTTCTCTCAACCTCTCAAAGCCTAATAATGAATAATAATAATAATTAAAATTCATTCTCACACCTTTATATATAAGTACATAAGGTGGGGTTCGTCTAAATTTGTATTTCTTACGCATATGGTCTTAACTACTTGGGTATATTAACTACACCATAGACCCAAGATAAATAATTAAATTATATCCACATAAATACTCAGAAATCCCAAATTACATTTATCGTGATTCAATTTCCTTTCTTTATTTAATCATAATAAATTTAACTAAATAATTATGAATGAACTTCAATTTAGTTATCTCAGAAATCACTCAGATGTAATGAGGTCTTATTCACAAAGTCGATAATGGTACATAATATGATTCCCCACATTAAGCTTCTGATACTCATTGGGTCAAATCAATTTTTCGTAAATGACATTAACCAACATCTAATTAAGTCCTTGATTGTAGGGCAAAAGGTGATGTTCTACTTACTCAATTAAACGTGAACTAACCTATTGGGGGTGAATAGGTTATAAATCATCCTTGTTCAATTTGATTCAATAAGCTTTTTTCCACTTTTAAATCCTCAACACTTGATTTTAACAAACCTTCACAAATTGATTTTAAACTCACAAGTTGAATTAAAGTGAATATAATTAAGAAAATCTTGATCTATAACACTGAACTAATTTTAAAGAAACTTATAAGATCAACGCAAGTATATATGAGTTGTATGAAGTTAATTGTGAGCAAATAAACACAAATTTGCATGAGACAGATTTTATGAGGAAACCCCCCACCTAAATGTAAAAAACCTCGACTCACTCACAGTGACCATTTGCACTTAAAAAATAATTTAATAAATGGAAAGAAGGTAACTCTCATAAAAACACTATTATATAGTCACCTATAAGCCTTAAAACTCTCTCCCGCAGCAAATGAAAATCCACACCCAAGTCCATGGGATGAATGAATAAATCCAATCTTCTATGTAGTCATTCCACACCACAGTCTGCTGAGTAGAATTGGATGCCTTCAATTTTAAACCGTGGAGTGATAGATCATATCAATTGTTTAAAGATATTTTGAATTAACAAAGTTATTGTAGGATATGAACTAAAGCAGTTGCAATTATCTTTAAAAGACACTATACTAGGTATAGATCTATGTTTCAGAAAATTTGCAGGGAACAAGTGAATTTGGAAAGATAAGCCAGGACAAAATCCTCCCACCCTCGAAATTCTTTCAGAGTTGTGTTTCAATTATGAGATTTTTGGATCATTTTCACATAGAGGGAAATTGGCCTATTTATAATAAAATTTCAAAATTTGTGTCATCCGCGCGCACGGTTAGATATAGTCGAGTGCTTGATTTTGTCCGGTGGGGACATCGTGGGCAAGCCATATGCCCGAAATTAAAATGAAGTCGTGCAAATGCAAGTCATTAGCACAAATATAAAATGAGGTCGTGTGGACAATATCTGCACAAAAACCTTTTAAAAAGCTTTAAGAAATAAAATAGAATAGGACCAATTCCTAAAATAGTTTTAAAAACCTTTCTCTGAGAGTATTTAAAGACCACTTAATGCCATTTTTGTAAAATCCTCCCACACTTTCATATAAATTGAATCTTTTCAAAACGTTATGAAAATGTGCACATGTGTGTTTATCTTTGTACAAATCACAACAATAAAAAGGATACATCACTATAAAAAGGATACATCTTCTTCACATCAAATGAATGTATAGCTCCAGAATTCTTCAAAGAATGCTGGTGAAAGATCTTCAATCTTCAAGGTTCATCTAACCTTAACTTGTTTGCGTTCCACTCATACCGAATCAAGTCTCTTTGACTTGATGGACTTAACGACTGAAACATTTTGTCACGAAAATTTAGTCAACTTTAAAATAAATACAAAATTACATTTTCAATATCCCCATTTGGCTATTCCACGAAAAAATTTCCAAAAAAACAAAATCAACTTTTTACCCCTACAAGACATACACTCCACTAACCATATAATGAATATAGTATAAGGTGATGTAGAAAAATCCATAAGACCAATCGATAATGCAAAAGTATAAAAGATATAAATGAGATACAGAACATGTGATATAACATGTAAGCATGTGAAATAAACCAATATCAAGATACTAACTAAAGATCAATAAAGTGATAGAACATGTGAATACCACCATGTAATAAGCAAATGATCTCGAAACATAACAAATAATAATAGAACATAAACTCCCCTTATCATATACATTACTTTATGCCCCTTAGTAAGTGAAATAAAAACTTATTCCCCCTTTTTGACAGAATGGACAAATAAAGGAAATTAAGTTTACCCCCCCCCCCTCTTAATATCAAAGATCAATAAAGTTTTCTCCCCCTTTTGACATGAAAAAGTCAATGAGAAGTCGAAACATATATAATGGGTATATCGAGGTACATAAAGTCATTAATAGGAATGGGAATCAACCCAATGAGCATAAATACTTGTGAATCACAAAAATCATGATATGAATTTCAAAAGCATACACTAGAAGATGAAAGATATAGAATCAGTAATCATATAAAAATTAGGAAATGAGATAATCACAACATCAACCTAGTAACGATGAGATCAAGGAAGCAAAACATGAATATAAAGTATAAATATGACAATAGGGCACAAATGATATGGAGAAAAGCATAATACCCATAAAGAACCAAAATAGAATCCATACAACCAAAAATACAATCCAAATATCCAAAAGAATCACTAAATGCATCAAAGTGCAACCAAAAAGTACCAACACCATATACAAACTAGAAGGTGAAAAGTTCCACATGTGGTACTATAAAAATGTATAACATGAAGTAAAGATAAATAAGAAGATCTAGACGGACTTATCGTCGTGCTTCACATCATTATCATCTGCCACATCGGTCTCCTCATCATTGTCATCATTATCATAATCAATCATCTTATCAATGGCTGAAGGTAGAATAGGAGCATGTGGAGGAATAGGTACCGGAGGAGGAACCTCGGGAGAAAGATCCTAAAGTAATTGAGAACTCCTGAAATACTTAGCAATGAAATAAATAGCTATACGAAAACGATATTACCGTTGATCAAAATGCTCCAAGTATTGGCGTTGACTAGCCATCTTATAGTCAACCATCCTAAAGTGATCTCTAATAAAAGTAAACTTAGATATAATGAAAATACACTAACTCTGGCGTCGATGTGGCTCTAGAGCAGGCTCGGGTGATGGAGCAGTTGCTGCAACTATATCATTTAGATCTCTGGGATTCTTTGTTCGGCGACGTGTGGTATGTCCTGTAGATAGGGAAGAACACATGATCGATAATACACTCATAATATGTGCATCTACATCAGTCACCAACCTTGTTACTCCCAATAAGTAGAGATACCATGTGATCAGGCTCCCATGGGGTAATGAAGAATTTATCGATTTTATGCGAGCTCTTCGCATCGTAGAAATGATTAGTTGTGGATAATAAATAACTTGACCTCAGGAGAAATATAAAACAATATACCCGTATGATAAGAAAAATATAACATACAGGGATGAGGTATCAGGTTATACACAATAAAAAAATTATAGTATGGAATAGCGACAATCTATCTCAGATTGATGAAATAATGAATGTACATATATGGTTTGATGACCCGCAAGAAAAGATGCTAGCTCATGATGATCAAGATCATCATCAATAATTTTTTTTTTTATCAAAGAGGGACGGTACCCCCAGTTTTATTAATTTTTAATAATAGAGAAACAGCCTCTCCGTGGATTAACAAACCCCAAAAAAACTTACCTAAATCTAGAGTTTGGGCCCAATACTCTAGATGAAATGCGAGAAAATTTGGGGATTTATAAATATCCCCATTACAATGAGAGAAACCTTGAAAATTTAAACTTGGGGATTTATGACCCCATTACAATTTTATTCTTCTATGTTTGATATGAGGAGAATGGATCCTATCCAATTTAAGAATACCTTTGACCATTTGGGGAAGAGATTCAAAGTTCCAATATACAGCGTTAATGTCGCTCATAGATGCTCTTGAAGCTAGATGGTCTGCTACTGAATTCTTTTCTCTCCAAACATGAGTTAGCTTAATTTGTTTTGTAGCACAAATGTTGTTTAAGATCTCTAAAGCTTTCCATGGAGGTTTTGATTTCTTCTCAATAACTTCAATAAGAAACTTGCAATCTGTTTCAATAATGATATTTTGAATATCTAAAATAGACACAAGATTTAGACCTTCCTTTAAAGCCATTGTTTCGGTAAAAAAGGAAGATTGAATCTCAATGGATTTCTCGAAACTTGCAACAAACATACCTATAGAATCTCTAATAACATCCCCAATACCACTTGGACCAAGATTACCTTTAGAGGCTCCCTCAATATTTAATTTAAAGTAACCTTCAGGAGGATTTTCCCAAGCACATTTAATGATTTGAACTATACTTTGAGAAATTTTAACTTTAAATGTGTTGAGAATGATGGAGTTTTCAAAAGATCTTTTATCATAAAATTTGTTGTTGTTCATTAAGGAAGTGGTAAGGAAAATTATTTGATAAATTATAAAAGCAGAATTCGCTTTAGAATTTTCAAAAACAATTTTATTTCTAGCCTTCCATAACTCCCATATAATAATCCTTGGAATAATTTGACAAAAGGATTTTGAGAAATCTTTTTTGTGATGTGTCATCCACCATGAGAGCAACATATAACTGCAAGAAGTATAATTCGGAACCACACCAAACATTTGAGTAAAGTAACTCCAAACTTCCATGGAAGTTTTACATTCAAGGATGACACGTTGGGCACTATCAACATCTAAAAATCATTGTCTGCAGACTGATGCTAGTCTTATACCAGCCTGCTGAATTTGAGTCTCAAATGGCACTGAGTTATTAAGAAGTTTCAAAACAAAATTATAGATTTTCATTGGACATTCAGGGGACCAATTGATTTTCCAACTTATAGAAATAGGCCTCGATTGTCTACAAACACCAAAAGCAGATTTCATAGAAAATTCTCCCGTTGAGGAGGGAGTCCATATATTTTTGTCTTCTTGAATGAAAGGATCTGCTATAGATGAAATTTTATCCAATCTTTTGCCTGTATTTGAACTATTTCTAATGTTCAAACCTTTATTATACTTTTGTCTCATAAAGGAGGCCCATATACCTTCCTCAAATTTAAATTTCCAATAAAGTTTAATACTAGAAGCAGCTATTATGTCTTCTAAGCTTCTAAATTTAAGACCCCCTTCTTCAAAAGGAAAGCATGTTTCCTTCCACTTCATCCATTGAAATGGATTTTCTTTGTTGGCACCTCACCAATAGAATTTAGCAAAAACATTGTTTAGTCTTTTCAAAATAATTTTAGGAGGGTTAAGAACAGATAAGGTATAGACAGGAATAGAGAGAAGAACATGTCTAATCAGCACAACTCTACCAGCTTGAGATATTAATTTAGATGACCAAGTGTTTAGTTTGTCTCTAATTTTAGCCATAAGATCTGAAAATTGAAGAATTTTATTTCTCCCTTTATTTATATGACAACCAAGGTATTTAAGCAAAAAAAAACTCTTATGTAATCCTGAACATGTTTCTATTGCTTTTCTCCTTACAGGGCTAATTTTTTTTTTGTCAACATAGAAAGAACTTTTGGAATAATTTACAGTTTGGCCAGAAGTGGCCTCATAAACCTTAAGTAACTTAATTATAGCTCGAATACTTTTACAACCACCATTAGAGAATATTATAATATCATCAGCATATCCTAAATGAGAAATTAGCCTACACTTATTCGGGTGAGAATAAGGGATTGCTTTCTTAGTTTGAAAAAGATTGTCAATGTTTCTACTAAGTCTTTCAGAACCTAGAATGAATATACTTGGAGATAATGGATCACCTTATCTAAGACCTCTAGTAGAATTAAAAAGTCCCTTACTTTGACCATTAATATTGACAGAAAACTAATTATTAGAGATAATTATCCAAACCATATCTATAAACAGCTCATTGAAACCAAATTTTCTAAGCACTTGACATAAGAAAGGCCAATAGACTTTGTCATAAGCCTTTTACATGTCTAGTTTAATTATAACATTGTTTCCATGAGATTTTCTCCCTATAAGATGAGCCATTTCTTGGGCAATGAGAATATTGTCTTGTATACTTCTACCTTTGACAAAACCACTTTGATTAGGGGAAATAAGAGATGGGAGAATAATGGCTAGTCTATCATTTAGAATTTTAGATATAATTTTACTAAAGAAGTTGCATAGACTTATTTTGTCTATATTGAGCACAAGTTGTAGGAGTATTAACTTTAGGAATAAGAGCAATATTTGTGGTTGTCCAGCTCCTAGGAAGCTCAGCACTAGCAAAGAAAGCATAAATTGTATTAATCAAATCTATTTTAATAATATCCCAAAATTTTATTTAGAATTCACTCCCATATCCATCAGGGCCAGGGGCACTAGATGAATCTAGACTTTGAATTGAAGACAAAATTTCAGATTCTGTTGGAAAATCTGTTAATTTTTTATTCATATCTTCAGTTACAGAACATTTAATAACTTCTACGAAATTAGTGTTAAGTTCTTTAAGATCTGCAGACCAAATTTGTTTAAAGTGAACCATAAAGAGATTTACAATACCATCAGGGGATTCTTCCCATGTGTTATCACTGGTCTTTATTTTGGCAATTTTCATCTTTCTTATCCTATGATTAACTGAAGCATGAAAAAATTTAGTGTTAGAATCTCCTAGTATAAGCCATTTTACATGGCTCTTTTGAGACCAATAACTCTCTTCTCTTTTCAAAGCTAGGCTTAAATGAGCTCTCGCGGTAAATAACTCTTCCCTAGTATTCTCATTTGTGGAAATTTCAAAAGAATATTCAGCTAATTTAACCTTATCCTCAAAGTCACTAACTGATTGAAAAATATTTTTAAAAGTGTCTTTGTTCCAATTTTTCAAAACAGTTTTTAAATACTTTAATTTAAGAGAAAATTTGATTATAGGGGAAGCTTTAATATCTCTAGTCCAAGCATTTTTAATGATGTCCTACACATTTGATTGAATACACCACATGGATAAAAATCTAAAAGGTTTAGGATAGTTATCAAAGCTACTTTTTACAGAAAATAGCAGAGGACTATGATCTGAACATGCTCTATGCAGATGAGTTATAGAAGAATTTGGGAATAGCATAATCCAATGATTGTTAACTAATCCTCTATCTAATCTACAGAATATCGAGACTTCAATTCTATGATTAGACCAAGTAAATATAGATCCTATGTATCCTAAATCAATTAAGCAGCAAGTGGCAATTATTTCATTGAAATCTTCCATAGCATGGAAATCAATTTGATTTCCACCTATTTTTTCTACTTCTCTAGAAACCACATTAAAATCATCCATTATGATCCATGGGAATGATGAAAAAGTAGAAGTATAATTTACAATGTTTTCCCATAAGGATATCCATTCTATAGCAGTGCATTTTGCATATACTAATATGATGAATATGTAAGTGTTTATGAGCAGAACATCAATTTTTAGGCAGAGCATTTGCTCAGAGTTGAAAATTTCCTAAACCTTAAGCTCATTATTCCATAAGAACCATATTTTGTTTCAAGAGTTTGCAGTGCTATAGTTAAAGCTCCATTTCATCTCACATTTCTTCAGTTTAATTTTATCTACTTTAGGTTCTAAAATTGCAATGGAAGGCAAATTGTATGTTCTGATCAGATTTTTAATTCTTCTACTTGTAGCTCTATTTCCTACACCTCTATCATTCCAGCAAATGAGATTAATCATAAAACTAAATAGGAGGATTGAGATTTATAGACTTACCTGAAGATCTTGTCAATCTTTTAAATAGAGTACCTGATTTTGAAGTTTTTCCTGATTTGAGGTTCATGATTTCTGAGATATTATTTCCAGCTTCTTTGATTTTCTTGTTCCTGAATGCTTTTTAATCTTGAATAGCCTTCCACTTAACATCCATCCACGATGCAAAATTATGCAGGTCCTCAATCACAGACACAGCTAGCCTTGTGTGTTCCTTATCCGAGTGACAATATTTATCAGTAGCTGGATGTTTCCCATATGTTGGTATAACAGAACCTTTAGGAGATAAATTATATTGATCCACTATTGTTGTTTCATCTGAACTATAGCCCATATGCTTGATTTTGAGGATAGGTTGAGGCCTCTGACTCTGAGTTGAACTTTTGACAGGAGAAGTTAAGGTTATATGATCATTTGTTTCCTTTGGAAGCTCTAGCTCCTCTTCAACATCTTCTAAATTATTTCCTTGCAAAATTTCAAAACTATTTAACAACTGGTTTGAGGGGTCAAGTGATTTAGAATTTTTTTTTGAAATATTTTGCATAGGTTCTTGTTGCTTATCTGGGGGGTCTTGATACTGTACCATGGTTATGTTTTCTTAATTTTGAGGTTTTGCAAGAGGTTTTTGAGTGTTTTTAAATGCAGCATTCTTAATCAAACATTTCTCTTCTTGATGCCCTTTCTTTTTAAAAAAATCACAGAAAGATGGAAAGTTTTCATATACCACTTACTGCCAGTAGCCTTTTGTTCCTGACCCAATCCATATTCTGTGGATCCTTTCTTTCAGAATGCTGATTTCCACACAAATTCTTGCAATGCTAGGCCTTGATAAAGAAGCTGTAGATGCATCCATCTTTAGAGGTTTTCCTATTAGTTGTGCAATTGAATACAAGGATGATTTCGCATAGAAGTGTATGGGTAGATTTGGGAGGTTTATCCACACCGGAACCACTGGGCTCTCCTCATCAGGCTTAAAGTCAACATACCATTTAAATGTGTGCATGGGGAAATTTCCAATATATGAGAGTTCTCTTAGCCATAGTCGCACATAATCTTCCTCGCAATTGAGACAAATTAGAATATGTTTTGAATCGATTAGACTTATAGAAAACTCTGATTTTAAAGAAAAGGTATGGAAAGATTTCCTGATCAAATCCATTGGAGGTTTTCCATGAGAAAATTTCCCAATGATGGAGAACTTAAATGGTTCCACTAGAGATTGAATGTCTTATTCAAAAAATATGAAAGTTGGTTCTCCTTTAAATGTTGTTGACCTCTTTAATTCCGGTTCTTTTGATGATGAATTCATAAGAACACTCGCAAAATAATTAGCCCAGACATTTGTTGGATCAGGAGGTTTTGGTTGGATCAAAGTGTCTACAGGAGGGATCGTTGAGTTTTGCCATGAAAAGTGAATGTTTTTAGACCTAAGGGAGAAAGAGAATTCTCCCTAGGTTCTTGATGGAGATCATATTTTTAGGCATAGTCATGCCTATATAGTTGAGTCCATATACCTAAATGAATAGTTATAAGCACATCAATAAGAACTTTTTCAACACGTCACATAAATGAATGAACAGTACAAGTACCCTCAGGATTGACCATGTTTGCATAAAACTCATAAACCAAAGTCTCATTCTCCGAACCATGGATTTGGATTAATAAAGAATCCCGGATGACACCAATCAGTGACGGTAAATACTGACCATCCTCCCTTCTATGCAAATTTACCAAAATCAAGGTCTTTCTTGGTAATGATTGGTCCAGACATAAAATATGTAGACAAAATAGAACCATATGTAATAAACTAGATCCTTAAGGCATCATTATCTGCATCCAGAATATAAATAGAGTCACTCGGGGACTCACGTCATCCACTAGTTGGTCTAGGAGTCAATGAAGAGTCTAGGGCTCTCGAACTCTCACCTTGTCCACTTGGGGGAACAGTGTTCTTCCTAGATTTTCTCTTCTCCATCACTCCAATGAAAAACTATGGGATAACACCAAACAAACTATGAAACTAGAGATGAAATTTTGATAAAGACACAAAACCCCTAATAAAGTAGCCCAAAATCACTATAATCTCAATCCAAAAACCCAAACGACCTCTAAGACATAATAATAAACCTAATAATTGTAGAAGAAATGTAAATTGAATAAGAATATAAGTAATCAATGACTTACCAAAGTGTATTTGGGAAAAAAACAAATCTTCCAAAAACTAGGGGTTAATATCAACACGTGACCAAACTATCCTCAAACATCGGATCAAATTCATATGTAATGGAAAAATTCGATTTGGGAGTTTTTTTTACCTAGGGATCTAGATTTGGAAGTGCTTTAGGGTGAGAATTATAGAAAGCGCTACAAAAACCATTTTAAAATTTGATGACACCATTCACACACTGAACTTTGATTGCGTGCATGGGTTGTGCGCACGCCCTACTTTCGTGGTGTGCGCATAAAAATAGAGCAATGCCCCAAAACTCCTAAATATCTCAGAAAATAGCCTACAAACACCATAGAATACCAGCCTCACTGTATCTCGGAAGTACGAACGAATGAATATTAATTAGAAATCATGAAATTTTTCTTTAAAAGATTTAAATTCAGGATAAATTGACAACATTACAAATTCAATAACTCACTTACACATATATACATATGCAAACTCTAAACATGTAAACTGTGATAGTGATTATAAAATAACCGATCCAATGATTTGATACAAAGATTTAACTTAAATCTTTATTAGAAAATATGAATTGAAAACATAACTAAGCCAATTCAATCAATTCAACATTAATAGGATAAAATTCTCATTAAATAAATATTTTGCAACTATGTAATGTACTTCAAGGCATGATTCATGTGATTACTAAAATTTCCTAATCAACATGAGTTCACATAATCAAATCATTTAAAACATTACTTAAGATGCTTAAAAGATAATCATTGCATCAATATCCACTCGATCAAAATTATAGTTTCAACCCTGACGACACCCCCAAGCATATGTTGTTAAAAAACATTTTAATACGCACTAAGATAGAGAATTTCATTTTGAAATTCTAAGACCTATATTTTTTTCATATTGGTTCAAGAACTTGTATTATAACTATTTTTCAACATATTTTGTCTTTTGCTATTGATTGGTTTTTCACACTCCTAGATAACACCTACCCAAAAATATTTGAATTTACAAAATGGGTGTAATCACTCCTATCGCTCGCCCATATCAATGCATATAAAACAATCTATATTCAACTCCAACAATGTAGGAATAACTCAAATTTTTCACACATGGACAACGTAAATTTTTCAAAAACATTATGATTTAAGGATTTGATATGATCAAATTAAGCACGAAAAGAAATATCAAAATGATAAACATCATATGCAACAAGTGGCATGCATGTTCTCAAGTAGTTATGGACACCCCTATTTGAAATCGGTGTGTTGTTCATTTCATTCCACTCGATAAAATACCATAAACTTGGCTCCACCCAAGTCCCAGAGGTAAAAATATCTAAAAAGATACCAAAAGGGCAATGGACCTCCAAAAAAAACTATCTAGGGATAGAGTATAAACCAAACAATTACAGTAAAGCCCCATTGGGACCTTTTGTCAATCGATAAAAGGCCATCCTAGCCCTTTTACTAATTGATAACCCCCTTATCAAAATAAAGGGCCCTCCTCCTTCTGTCGATCGGTAGAAAGCCAGACCTAGACCCCTGTAAATAGATTCCTCGCTAACCTCAAAAATGTAACCAAAACCCGACCTCGATTCGATTTTCTCACTTTCTTCATCCATGAGAGTTAAAGATACTTGAGCTCATTCTGAAAAGTTTCAAAAAAGGTCTTGCTTTAGATAATTACCTTTCCCTCGAGAAAGTTCGTACTTCCTAAAAGTCACTTAAGTCCCAAAAGAAATTCATACTTCTAAAGAGTTTCATCTAAAAGTAAAATAGAGGCAAACCTATGTGCACATAGTGCAAACATTGGCACTTCTAAATGAAGCTCTTCCCAACTCAAATGGAGCGCTGCCCACCTTGGGCACCTCATGTGGGAACACTCCCTCGGGAAAAATTCGTTTTTGCTACAATGGTAAGGAAACTCTGCCCAAATTCTAGTTCAAACACCCCTTATATATTAAAGAACCTTTGTCCTCATTCTGGGGTCAAATACCCCCCCCCCCCACACACATATATATATATATATATATATATATACTGTGTTAAAATATCCATATTTGTTTATCTCTTTTAGCCTGACCCCATTTAGGGGATCGGTATCCACCTTATAGCATTTATATTTTAAATTATTTTAACATATGAGCACGTCAAGTTATAATGCTAATTAAAGGCCACAACGACCATTACAAAACATGAAAACATACTTTATAAAATCATTACGAGGAAAGTTTTCGTGAGACGAGTCAGTTCAAAACTTTGCACCAAGACAAAGTCTAAAATACGACTACTCCCACCACTTCTCTAAACAAACAAATCTCATCCATGCGGCCACACCCCAGATATGCGTTTTCATAACACATACTTTTCAAACATTGGCCTTTAATTAGACATACTTTTAACGTACAAATATACCAATGTAACACGACTAAAATTCAATATTAAGGAGTTGTATACCCGGTATTCCGTAGCCTAAACACGAAAATATGCCTCATTTGTTGGAAGTACTTTGAATTTGATACCAAGTCTCCTTAGGTATGTAGGCGCCATACCGAAAAAAATCATTAAGCCCAAGCCTCATATTACATCTCTTGGTGTATTATATCTTAGGGATACATCGATCCTTAGTCCAAACTCACCCAATTTCTACTTATACCTCCCTGGATGAGGATGTTTAAAAGATGACACCCTTAATGCTACACCCACAAAGTAGTCTAGAGGACAATACATTCCGTCTAGTGATCATCGAACTATCATAATATACTATTCCTTTATCTACAATCTTCGGGCCCACTCCCACTTTAATCCTCCACTAAACTTAACTTTGTCATATAATAAGTTTATCCCCTTCTCCAAGCCAGTTCTACACTTATACACATATCACATTGGGGGACGTGTAAATCTGAATAAGTAGGCTTTGATACCAAGTCCTATTGTATGCCTAACCATAATATTGATTCCTTCTCATAAACTCAAGCCTCGATAACATTATCCCCGTCGAGATGCTACCATATCTTAACTTTCATTCATTACATTTAAATATCACCAAACGATATATCAAACTATCTCAAGGAGGAATCTCCCAAATATATCCTCACATACAAGCTTTCAATCATGTATATACTTATTATAACTCGAACGATGTAGGTCTTTATCTCGTGGCTACGCGAGTATGTAAGCGTAATACCGAATCCTTCTCGTGACCTCAATCCATGACAATATATCTCATCACATAATGTCCCCTATAGAGATGAAATTATCTTTCGCTTCTCTTACACCCTCTCTGACACATTATAGAAAAGATATAAAACTATCTCAGATTCGAGATGTCTCTTGCACCCCACATACACAAACAAAATGCTTAAACGCATATACAACACCCGAACTACATAGGCTTTGATCTCGTTTTAATTCAAGTAGTAAGCGCAATACCGAGTCTTTCTCATCAGCTTGAGCCTCAATAATATGTCTCTTGATATATTGTCCCCCTATGGACTCCTCGATTTTCAATCGAGGTGTGGGTCTTCAATCCTTAACGAAGCACCATTTTTATAAACCGCTGACTTTTCAAAGTCACAGGAGATTTTCTAAAAATCTCAACTTTAGTGACATGAAACCCCTGAACCACTCGTGGTTGTAGGGGAAATCGTCTGAATATGTAAATCTTACCCACCATGAACTTAACTAATTAAAGGGTACCCTACGTACCCAAAAACGCTATATCAAATCCCTATTTCGTACGTGTGAGCCTCACTTCAAAGGAGGAAACCAATGGTACACCCGATTGAGATAATTTAACATAAATATTACTTTATGGAATTTGAGAGAGTGGTGAATATAAAAGTTTTAGATCTTTTATATATCTTTCCATCTTTGATGGCCATCTGCCAATCAGATCTTACATCAAAACCCTGGGGTCCATGGACTGAACAAAATCTCACCACTTACCACTTTAAGGGGATTTTAGACCTACCAAATTTCTTGATTGGGTAAGTAAGGAACCATAACTCGGTATAACTTTAAATTATGTTTCTAATGATGAAACCCATCCATCAATCGTATTTATGAGTCAAAAGTTATGAAAATAATACCAAACTGCACCGAAAGTGTCGGCTAAATCGTTTTTTTTTTACTTTCTTCACTTCGATTGAGACAAACATGTCCCCTTGGGACCTTTAGGAATCAAGATAAAGGAACCCCAAATGGATAGACGATCGACTATCCTTTCTCATACCAAATCTCTAGCCATCTGATCCGATCCGTCAAAACCCTTATAAATAAAGGTGGACACCAACCTTAAAAAGGGACTCTAGAGCCCAACATTTATTCTATTTTCTAACTTTCTTAATCCCAAGCACCCAAGATACTTGAGCTCGTATTTGAAAAGTCCCAAAGGGCTCATACTTAAGAAAAATCTCTTTCTTGAAGGGAAAAGATCCTACTTTCATGGATTTGCACAAAAAAGAGATTCTACTTCAAAAAAGTCACCTCAAAATATAAAAGGGATTCAAAATCTAGCAAAAAATCTACAAATGTAAACACTTCTAGCCAAACTCTACGCGAATGAAAAGCACCAAAAGTTCCCCAAGATAAAAGGTCGTCTTTTGTTGCGAGGGTAAAGAACCTCTGCCCAAATTTTCGGGCAATACCCTATATATATACTGCAATAAATTTTTTATAATTATTTACCCTCTCTAATTCTCCCCGCGTTTAGGGGAGCAGGTTTGGAATTTACATCTTTTATATTTGTTTAAGCTTGGTTACTAACCCATCACCTCCACTTGTGTCACGAATTGACATAATAAAATGCTAAATTAAAGTAAATCAAATGCCATGATTCCAAAATACAAACATGAAAACATACTTTTCAAAACATGTTATCAGGAGAGTGGCATTGAGTTAGGTTCAGCACGAAACTTTGCATGTAAAAATCGAAAATTCGACCATACTCACCACTTCTTTGAGAAAACAAAGCCCGTGTCTGCAAGGCACCCTGAATATGCATTTTCATTTAAATAATTTTCAAATATGTGCATTTGATCATCATATTAAATTAACATACAAATATATCAATCCAACATAATGGAAATACTATATTAAGGACTATACTACATAAATACCACATTGATTTACCTTATATGCTCGGTATCCCATTACCTACATCTGTTTATACGACCCCGCTTGGAATTATTCTCTCTTTGATCCCAAGTCCCCTCGGGTAAGTAGGCACTATACCGAGCCAAACTCGTGAAGCTCAAGCCTTATAATAGATCTCGCGACATATTATTTCATACGGATGCCTCCATATCTAGTCCTACAACCCTATATATTATCCAACTTTGTTGTTGGAACGACGTTATATTGATCCCAAGTGACATTGGGTAAATAGACACTATACCAAGATAAACTCGTGAATCGCAAGCCTCATAATACGTCTCTTAGTGTATTATGTCCTAGGGATGCCTCCATATTTAGTCTAATACACCTATATATTATCCAACCCGTATTATTAAAACTACGTCGACTTTGATCCCAAGTCTCCTTGGGTCTGTAAGAGTTATACCGAGCTGAAATTGTGAAGCTCAAGCCTCATAATACGTCTCTCGGTGTATTATATCTTAGGGACACATACATCTCGACATATTGCTTCACCAAGATGCACCATCTCTAAATATCGAACGATATCTCAGGGCTTGATCTCACAAATATACATAAATGTATATCCTCACAACACACTCGAACTACGTAGACTTTGATATCATGGATACACGAGTACGTAGGAAAAATACCGAGTCCTTCTCGTGAGCTCGATCCACCTTAATATTTCTCATGATATATTATCCCCACAAAGATAAAACCATCTGTATACTCTCTCTTACACCATGTTCACACTACGAACGCAAGATCAAAATACGTCAAAGCCTCAATTTCTTAGGCTTCCTTACACTTTAACACACATCGAACACGTGTTACAACCGAGCAATGTAGTCTTTTATTCCAAGTCCTCTTGGGTAAGTAGGCACAATATGCAGTCCTTATCTTGAGCTCGAGCCTCAAAATATATTTCTTGATGTATTGTCTTATCGATATCCATCCGTACCTAACCCCTCACCCACTTGAAATGAGATATCAAAATATCTCAAAGCCGTGATCTTTCTCGTATGCTTATAAATATGCTAAAAAATACAAAACGAGATATCAAAATATCTCAATACGGGACCTCCCAAATATATTCCTACATACAAATGTGAAAACATGTATAAATTAATATTAACAGTGATGCACCCATCTCTCGTCATTCTATACCTCCCTAAAACAAAAGAGCTATCAAAAGGTCGATATTTCCCGCACACTTACATAATAATGGTCATTCGTTATATACATAAATACATGGAGTCATACACAAGAAAATCTTGTGTACTTGCACTGGTTGAAGTAACGTTTCTACACCTATTACTGATATTAATTTCTAACCTAAGAATCAATCTAAATTTTTTTGGGACCCTGACGCTAAGGTTTGTAAACAATTTCTAAAATAACTAAAAAGTAATCAATTAATGTGAAGAACAATAATAAGAATATAATTAAGGAAGCTAACAGAACAAATGGGGTGTGTAACACCATCCACACTCGTAACCCGATTCCCAAACCTGCATAACAAGAATCTATGGGTTAACCACATCCTTTAAAATTTACTTTCGGATTAGCCCAAAAGATTTATCCCGAACATTTTTGTATATTTTTATATAAACAAACTAGCCACTCTAAACACCCGACGAGACCCTCTTCTTCTGCAAGAAAGGCATATTTACTAAAAGGGCGTTCACCAAACCTAGACATGGTATCAAGATGCATCCATGGGCAAATGATTGACACCCAAATGTAGAATTGATAAACTGACCTCGAGGAGGAGAGGTGGAATAAGGGAAAGAACTCTCGCGTTAGATAGAACACATGCGTTCCATTCCCCCTAATGCTTGCCACCCGCTTAGGCACATAACTCCACACCCCATGTAGATTCAGTCATCACTTATCTCCCATCCCTCACCTCTTTACAACTTAAAAAATATATCTAACTATCTCGGAGGTGATATGTCTTATACACGCACATAAATTCTCAAAAGCACATACAAAACCGAACTACGTAGGATTTGATCACAAGTATTCTTGGGTATATAGGTACGATACTAAGTCCTTCTTATGAGCATGAGCCTTGATAATATATCTCTTGGTATGATTTCAAAGCAGATATGCACCCATATCACATTTCTATCTCTCTTCAACCTGGAAAGTGATATCAAAATATCTCAAAGTTGAGCTCTTTTACACACTTACATATATACTAGTGGCCACCCGTTACACCCGCATGGAGTCATTCACAAGTGCCCTTGTGTACCGTCACCAATTGAAGTGGAATCCCTATTACTCTCCCTCAAGCCATTTTCATACCTGATCACTTATCTAAGTTTAAGGGATTTTCAGCCTAAGGTCTCTAAACCAATTCTAAAAATAACTAAAAAGTAATCGATTAATGTTAAAAACGATAATAAGTATATGATTAAAGAAGCAAACAGAAAATATGGGGTGCCTAATACCTTCCCCACTCGTAACCCATTTCCCAAACCCGCACAACAAGAATCTCTGGAACAACCACAAACTTAAACCTACCTTAGGATTAACCCGAAAAGGGATAACCCGCATCTTCTGTTTGTTTTTTGCATAAAACAAACTGGAGACTCTGAGCAAACCAACCAAACCCACTTTTCCACAAAATACACTATAGGATAACTGCATAGAACTAGGGCTCTATGACTCAAACTGGATATGGCATCAAACATCTTCCAGAGGTAAGTCATTGAGTCCAAACTCGAATCGATAATCTGACCCCGAGGGAAAGGGGAAGATCGAGAGACAAGCATTTTCTGCATCCCCATGCTATTTCTCCCGGGCGCATTCAAAGACTCTCGGGTCCCATAATAGCATAGTGGAGAATCCGCTTGGGATAATTTTTATATCATCAAAAATGAATATTGCAAGACATAGACGAATTCCCAACTACCTCGCAATGGCAACTCCGTGAAGGAAAATCAATATAACCTATTTATATGCCTCCATTCTACTATGGTTAATATTGCTCTCCTGCCTGACTACTTGATGTAAATTTAGGACTATTTAGCGGCCTTAGTTTTAGAGTCCCTCAAACCATAGATACGTGTTTAAGTCATCATGTACAACATTGTACATTTTCCACAAACATATAGGTATGAACGAAGTACCTCGCGATATAAAAAACCAAAGAAATATTTAAAAATAAATATTGCATGTTTTGTACTACGCACTGCATAGTCTTCATTTTCATATTGCTGAAAATCTATACCCTTGAGACTAAAAAAGGTTAACCGAGAGGAAGTTTGTACCTTAGAAAAGTCATTTCATGCGAAGATAGGCTCGTATTTTAGGAAAGTCGCCTCCCCCTAAAAGAATTTCATACTTTCAATAAATCGCCACCTCGAATGAATTTCGTAATTCTGAAAAGTCATTTGTTCGAAAGGCTAATCACTTATGAATTATCACTCTTTTTTCCCACCCATCTGGTATATCTACCAACTTCTCTCTTGATCCTAAGGACTAAGTGATAGGGAGCATTTAAAGTTTGTTCAATACCAAGGTATATCGAATAGTCTTTCACAACTATTCTCTACTAGGGTAAAGTGGTGTCACATGTACCTTAAAGGTTGTTCAATTTAGCAGCCTGGTATATCGTGATCCATAAAAATTAAAAATGATCCTCCGTTAACAAAGTGGCATCAACCTTTTTCATATAAAAAGGCTTTAGGAACATGCCTTCTTTCATAAAAAGAACAGATACTTATGGGTCAATCTCTCTCACAAATTCTTTTAAAAATTGTTAGATGGACAAAGGCTGGTCTAAAACCCCTCAGATTCTAAATTGAATGTTTTCCCCTTATATAAGGAAGATAAATAGTATGAATCCGCAAGTCATCACCAAAATAGAGGTCCCTTACATTGGATTCCCCTAAACATATTTTATCTTGAGAACACACTAGACCTCAGTCTGGTTTTTACTCACTCTCATATAAAAAATGAGAGCCTGCCCATGTTCACATGAATCCAATGAGACTCTGTCAAAGTTCTCATCCTTTGAAGACATTACCAGATAGAAAATACAAAAAAATACCGTCCAAACACGGTTAAAAATAAATAAAATAATTTCATCAGAAAACATCATGCATATACGAGTCCTTCTCCCATGTGTATTTTCTTTTTATAAGTCCTTCTGTCTGCAAAAATTAGAACTAAGACATCAATAGAGAGATCGCACTGAGTTCTTACCCTAGAAGCTTGAGTTCACTCGCCGTGAGGTTGATTACTTTTCATGAATGATATCCCTACCCAAGATTGCCAAGTTTTCTCCGTAGTACACTCCATGTCTACTAAAGAGAATAGGTTCCATCCGTAATGGATCAGATTTTGAGATAGCTTGAAAGCATCACCACCTCTCAGAATACCATGCAGTCTGAGATCAAGACCCTAAACCTTGCACAGGTCCACTTACAAGAGGCTATTCTTAAACCTAAAAAATATGAGATAACTTACTTCATCCTCCCCACCCCTATATATGAACACCGCATAGGATGGTTGCTGAAGTAGTAATAATTAATCCCTGGGATCCTCATACACCAGTCCTAGCACCGGTTCCCCCTGCTAATGTCGGTGCCCTTCTCTTCCAAATACCATTTTCCTTACATGGGTACTTCAAACCCTACCAATAGTATTCTGAGTATCCACATATCACCTTCCAAGGCCCCCAGCGAGAAGAATTTATTCCACCTCCACCAGCTGACGAGGTTTTTCCTATACCTCAAAATGAGGAGATCATGAAAGTCTAATCTGAACTACATATCCTTCAGGAAGCCATCATCAAGACGCAAACCACTAAAGACCTCACTGACATAAAGAAGATGTTTATCTATCCTAAAACTCGATTGCTATAGAAATTCAAGATGCCAGTATCTAAAACCTACAAAGGATTAGGATCCTCAATAACCCACTTATCTAACTACCACCTTCAGATGCAGGTCTTAAACAAAGGCCTAGGTGTTCTAGAGATAATGTTCGCTTTCGCTCTACCTGGAGTATCTCTCACCTTGTATATGGGAATTAAATATGAGGGGGCTACCAAAACCTGAGATGATGTATATCATGTTTTTTAAAAGCAGTGCCAATATAATGGGGAACTTGTCATCATTGGTAAAGATTTAGAGATGTTGAAGCAGGAAGATCGAGAGATATTTAGGGCTTATGTCACTCGCTGGAGAGATAAACTCGATCAAATGTTTAACCGCTCATTTGAAAATGACTAAATAGAGATCGTAATAAAAAAACCTCCAAAAAGAAGTATAGAGTGAACTCGGGCTCACTTGGAACCCTGACTTTAAATCACTCATTCATATTAGGTGCAATATTGAGGAGAGTTTTACTGCTAGAGCTACCAAATCTACTAAGGAACCTCGTCGAGCTGCAAACTAGTTCCCCACCCGATTGAATTCACCTCGAGCTTCTACATCTCACATCACCAACCTCATGGTCAATCAGAAAAGTAACACTGCATAGTTTCTAGTTTTTCCCAAGCTATGGTAGTCACTGTAACCCCTTTACAATAAGGACCCTTTCCTCAAAACTACCAAGTTGTGCCTCCTCTTAAAGAGTTCAAAGCTCCACCTTGATTGTTCACAAATCTTCAAGATCCCCTCAGCCGAGTATATATCACCCTAAAAATATATGGTCATCTTAGATCTCTCAACCCTAAACCACCC
This sequence comes from Sambucus nigra, assembly GCA_949130495.1. Taxonomy (NCBI): domain Eukaryota; kingdom Viridiplantae; phylum Streptophyta; class Magnoliopsida; order Dipsacales; family Adoxaceae; genus Sambucus; species Sambucus nigra. The sequence goes on along the minus strand of OX422215.1, from coordinate 57,801,779 downwards.
CCTGCATTCCCAGAAAAGAACTTCCGGGTTGATGCCCATTGCGAGTTCCATCAAGGACCCGTGCACATTATCGACAATTATTGGGCCTTGAGGTTTGCCATCCAACACCCCATTGATGTTATGAGCCTTATCTCGCCATAATCTATTGTCACCAATAACCCACTACCATATCATCCTGACCCCGACACTAATGCCTGGTCATATACTCCCACTCCAAAAACGGTGACAACCACCTTGAGAGTCCCTATTCATCACAAATCGAGGATGAGGATTCACTTTTAAATCCAAATAAAAAACCCTCTGGTAACATCATCACCCTCTCTGAAAATCATCACAGAAACCAAACCCACCATTGTCCATATTACATTCCTCATCATAACCATGCATTTCCTACAAACTAACCATTACAACCCGAACTTACTTACGATCACGAAATTAATGATATCAAAAAATCCTAAACTCCTCACTCCATATCTAGAAATTTACAAAGAGTTTATCCAAGTCACCGAGTATATCTCCTTCGTGGTACCAATCAAATCCACTGGATGGGGATAATCAACCTCTGAGGCAGACTTATTTGCTCTCATGGATTTTGAAGCCAACAATGGTTCCCACTTGCCTAATTCACCCAACACACTCTCGATCTACTCTATAAGAAATAGTGGGGGTACCACTTCTACCAATCGTTAAGCAGGGGACCCATAATGAAAATGCCATGATATCCTAGACCTCATACATAAATGAGTAAATAAGACAGACATCTCAGAGAAGATGACCATATGACTTGAAATTATGAACCCATCACTAAATCTTGTAAAAGGATAAATAAAGACTCATTTCCCAAATTACTCAAAGTGATACCACTTGGAAAGCCAAATTGAGGGCTAACCAGGCCCAATAGAATATGCCCGGCACATGAGCCTTTCGAAAGAAATATGGAACCTCCTTCTCAAAGACCAACGAGTCATGACTACTCAAATATTATTTCATGCCCGATAAGATAGATAATGAGGAATGACTTCCCAGTTCAATCCTTTAGGTAATGAATCATGAGTTATCCCCTTGGGTGCCATTCACATTATTAGAATAGACCCCAAATGTGGCATCGATCCTTCTCGACTAATAGGTTCGGAAATTGGGCTAAACTCCACCATGAAAAACATCACCTTTGGCAAGACGAAGCCCACCCTGAATCTTTCAGTCACCAGAAGTGAGCCAGTCTACTTCACCGACCTGCCCGAGTAGGGGACATCATGAATTACATCAACCACCTCTTGATCATCGAGGTTAGCACCTCCCCAAGGATCGAAGATGAACATTTCATCCAACACAAATCTAGGAAATGATGATGTAATGGGACTATTATGTGGGGAAGGACTTGGACTCCATGATTAAGGACCCACATCCTTCGAAGCTCCCAGCATCTGGGATTATAAGTTTGGGATCGGGTACATAGATATCGTGGAAGAATTTTATCATCTCGAACAGTATGAGCACTAGACTTACCGCATGAAAAGAGAGGCTACACTACAAACAATTTATAGCCAAGCCTCTCATATGAAGGGCACCCCTACAGTTCTTCAACAGCCATGGACAACTCAGACATCCCAATGCTAACATATACCAGAACATCTACTCTACCATATGGTGAGACTTGCCATTAGAAACAAAGAACGCCATATGCGGGGCTATTCAGATTGATTTTACCCCTTTTATTGTCATCCCACCTATGGAAGATCCCATTAATCATCGGCCTTCTTGTTTTACATGTACCATTTGACCTCTTAGTACTGGGATATCATGTGACACCCCACCAATTTTAATTACGAGAGATCCATCCTTTATCAAAATAAACAGGAATGTCATTTGATTCGTTCTTAGCATCACTATCGAAAACTTTTTAAATTACTAATCACCTATGATAAATTAAGCCGGTGCCAAATTTATCTTTCATTAACGTAACAACATGTGGAAACAAAGAAATATAATAACTTATATAAAGAAATTATAAAATTCTAAATCATCACATGATATATGGATAGAAATAAATACTGAATAAACCATTGGTTCCAAAGTAATATCTGAACCATAAGTCTACGAAAATAAAATTGAATCCAAGTACATCGTTTGATAAATAAACTAAAAGTGTATCAACTGAACGGGGCAACATACCGAAATGAACTACTGAATCAAAAAACCTAGTCTAGGATTGAATAACTGAAGTGTCTACACAAAATCCTCCAATCCTCCACAATGCTACAGCTACGCATCCCTGGAACGAGTCATCAAGCTTAGTGTCCCAGTGGTTGGACACCTAAAATGTTTTGAAAAATATTTTGACACGGGTCAGAGCCCAAAAACATTTGAAAAATATTTAGCAAGTATTTAAACTACAGTTATAAAAGAAGTTATTACATACACACATTAGTCCAGCGTACACACCCTTGAGTTCCTGACCTCCCATCTATAGTGTACACCTAACGTATCCTATTTTAGCCACCTAGCCATACTACCCAGCTCAACTAGGCCTAAGTATATAACTAACCACACTATGTTGAGCTCCCCCGTACCGCCCATACAATAAGCTATTGTTAAGACAATAATTCATTTTAATCGAATTATTATTATTATTGCATCATCTCTTAAGTTTTCTCATACTTAAATTAATTTTAGATATACCCTATCCATATTTTCTACCATTACACATAAGTAGAATATCCACACTGGTATATATAAGCCACATTATAATATATATACTACAATGTACCGCTCATACCAAATCAGGAACTACCGGTTCAGAATGTATCCTCGAACCATAAATCAAAGAACACACAATGGAGGCCAACATAGTTCTAAGCCTTTGGGATACGCACATACCTAACGCACCTAAATGAAACGTAGGTCCGACTAATACACTGTACATAGTTATCCTCCCTAACTCCTATGTTCTGGGGAACACATCCGAAGGTGGGATCGCCCTCTGTGCGGAACCTCCCGTAATAGCAGGCAGCGTAGGTGTGTTCACACACATAACAAATCACATAATAGGAATTCACACAACTTATAAATATATATATATATATATATATATATATATATATATATATATATCATTATAGGTATACACACAACCTATAATATATCCTGCACGTAGTATTTATATCTCTCGAATACTCTATATACTAATGATTCACACATATTATTATTTTCGTATTTTTCGGATATCACTCACTACCCGAAGGGTACCAATTATCCCTTAAGTAAATTTCAGTACTAAAACATCTCTATCCTACTGGTATTGGTCTTAGGTTATCGTTTACACTTCTCGTAACCCAATTTTGTAAATTCTCGATACGCAACACAATCGATTAACTATCATCGGTCCTAATCCCAATTCTACATTCATTAAGATTAAACCGGGCCTTAACTATGTCTACTGATCATTTTTCAATCTTTAAATTGTTATTAAATCATCACCAAAATCCCTCGTAATTAGTTCCATGTGAAAGTATAGCACACAAATCAAATTTGTCAAAACTGGAACACTGAACCGCTTTGGTATAAGATGCGAACTGATTCGCCCTACCTGACGAATCTTGTTCTTGTTGTTATGACTTTTCACCCCTTATAATATCTCAACCCTCCATGAATCCTCTCTAAACTCCTATACAACATACCCAATCATCAAATATCCATGTAAGGACTATTTCTAAAGTAAATAATACATCAAATCTTAAAGAAATTCACCCAAGGACCAATTAAATCCTTTATGGCGTTCTTCAAGCATATTCATCATCATACCCATATTTCTTTCATGTTATTCATCATATATTCTCTGAATTCGTATTATTTACATGTTGAGATTTTTTTTTACATGAATTCCACTCCCGAATCATGAACTTCACCCATTCAAATCCCAATAATTCATTTAAAGTATGAAATTGAAATCCTACACTAAATGGGTATTATAACATCCTTAAGATAATCCAAGATAAACACTTGCCTCATATTTGTTGGTCTGATTTACATTCTGAGATGGTGAGGATGTCCTTTCCATGCTCCGATCTCAATTTTGGTGACGTTTGGGGTGAGAAATAGTGTGGAATAGCCTAGGTTTTTTCACCTCTTCCTCTCATATGGTCTCATCTCTTTTCAAAGTGTTGTAACCCTGGACTCATGCTCAAATGGGCTGATATAACACTCTAATTTTCGGAGTTCCCTCTACCCTAGACTCCTAAATGATCAAAATGCCCTTACAGGATGCCGGGTTAGCCTCAAATCACCCCAGAACCTAATCATCAGACCCCCAGTACACTATTCTGACTATTTTGACCCATTCAAAAATAACCATGACTTCGGAATTACTATCAGAGTCACTCTAAAATAACTTCCTATCTCTACCTCATATCGTCTCCACTCGACTCTCGGTTGAGATATAGCATTGTCACGTCCCTATCACGCGCTATGACGTAAAATAATAATATACTCACTCAGTCATTTTATTCTATAAATATTAATCTTTATTTATTCCGATTAATAATAAATACATAATATTTTATTTAATTAAATTATGTCACATGTGTAATCTAAAATAACCTGAATTAATTAAATTTTAAATACTCCGAAATACGGGGTGTTACATATCACCATGGACCTACCACTAAACCAATGTAGGACGCATCCACGGGAACACTTGACTACTTTTCTCCCACATAGCAGGTCAAACTCCAAGACGAGATGACCAACTGAGGCCATACTCCACAAGAAGGCCCCATCGCGTAATGATACATATATACTGTTGAAATGGAACTATTAAACCCTATTCCACATGACCACACATAAGGAAGGTTTGGCAGCCTACAGTTCATAGTGACGCACTATTCTATTGAAAATTCATCCAAGAAGTCTCACCCCGGGAGCAAAATATGCATAATACAAATACTACAATAGAAACATCATTTGTGAGACCGCTAGCATCATGAAAGAAATGGACGCAAGATAACCTGAAAACTCATCTATTAATGAAAAGAACTAGGGGACAACCTTTAATAATGACATTTGGTCGGGGTCATCCATGTCTACGGAACCATCACCTAATATGCCACAATTAACAAATGACAAAGCACTAAAAATAGTGGAAAATCCCCACCCTCACCCAGGACTCAGACGTAGCCAAATGATGGCAAGATGACACTATGTCTCATTCTCCCGTAATAAACCAAAATAAGACTCCTAAAAGCTCGAAATTATCCCTTATCTTGGATTGGACAAAAGTAATGGGCCCAAAACCAACACTGTCAGTCGACAGTCTCGCATTCTGAGCCAATCTTCTAATCCATCTAGACAAAATTGAGAATGAAGCGCGGGTAGATTCTGTGATTTCTCCAGACAAAAAGGTTGACTTCCTCACCAGGTGAGGTCGACAATCCCCTTCTCTGAACCCAACTAATAAGGATAAAGTCCCCTGAAAGAGTTGTCACATCACCTCCTCAGGAAAACAACTAGATCCAGGAGCAACTCCGGTGGAAATCATCTAACATTACAATATGGGTGCTATTAATAACATCTCGAGAACATAGATCCCAACCTTATTCATATTCTGTCCCAAGCTTCGATGCCCATGAACCTAACTGTAATTGAGATGTCATCTAACATCGGCTCCATCAACATGCAGTAGCATATAATCTTCTCTGATGAGGATCTCACCATATAGAGCCGCAATCACTGATTCTCACTGCACATCACCACTGAGACATATGGACAATGGGTCCACCATCAACGTATGTCACCTATGTACCTCCACCGGTCTATGACACATCGCCTCAAAATTTACAATATCCTATAAGGCCATCAGCGCCCATTAAAACACTCGTCGAGAGTACATGGGGGATAGTTTCCTCACCCTTATAATAGGGCCCATCAAATGTGATGTGGAGTTTCAAATACTCGACGTACCAGCTAGTTTAAACCTCTTACTTGGGGAGGCCTGGGTACACCCCATGGAGGCATTATCCCCATAATTGCGCATGAATGTCGGGTTCTCTTTTGATACAGAAGTCATCACGGTCCAAGGGGACGATGGTTGGACAATAGTCGCCCATAGTAGTACCATTACCTTCCTCGATACCCATCATGACAAAAGCGACATCTGGCTCAGCGGATTCTAAATTATCCCCCTTGCTCATATGATAGAAGAAGAGTCGGTTATCTATAGTGGTGCGGCCTGAACAGTCCACAAAATGGATTACATCTCAGGGTTCGGCCTTGGAAGAAACCAATAAGGAACCGTTAAATCTATCACTGTCATGGAACATAGGGAAAGTCTAGTCTCTGGTATACCCACAATGACAATATTCCCACCCCTAGTCCCAAACCACACCAAAGGTAGAATAGTCATTTTTGTCTCCAAAGAGAGGACTTTTCCTATCATAAACTCCTTAAGCCTTGTAGGATGAAACTAAGCAATACTTGCAACGGGGATGGAGATCCTCTATGAGGAAGGACTACACGTAGACTGTGGGAAGATCGATAAGGTTAGGCACAAAGAGCTCAATGTTTTATTGGTAATTAAGGAAGACAGAAAGAAGTCTGAGCCCGAACCATAGTGGGGACTACCTACACGATTTCCTGATAAAGTTTCCCTAATAACCATGTTAGGAACATGAGAGTTAACTCTCAAAAAATGATTCCACGACCGGTACACTAGCTCGGCAAACCAAAGAATTACCACTAAGAAGTGATGATTAGTCAGCATACCTGAACTCAATATCAACCTTCGAGTTCTAGACAAGGTCTCTACACACTGGAGTACCGAGCCTCTTTGGACAATCAGTGGAATGAAAAAAGTCACTAAGTCTTGATGTAAGTCATGTCCAAGGCATTCCCCTACGATGATCTTAGGATCATCCCAAAAAATAGTCCCGTTTCAAAATCAAAGGAAAAATCAATTCGACCCAAAGAGAACAATTTGCAGTACGTAGCCTTTATTCTATGACAATGTCCCAGAGCCCTTGAAGACCACCCCAAGGCCCCCATGGTAGAATCCATCTCACTTCATGACGAACATTGCAGGAGACTCAATACTTGATAATTGTACTTTTATAAAATTCATCTCGGGCCCTGTCGCCTGTCATTTAGAGTCCCTTTGAGTCTATTATTAGCAAAAGAGTTCCCCTTTATCCTCTCGCCTAAATTCTCTCTCTATAAAGCAAACTTTTATTTTATTATCAATGAAATCCTGTCTCCCTTTGATAGCATAATAAAAAGTTATTTCTAGTATTTACCTGCATGTATTGTATGTGATGATTACAAATCCAATGATGGATTAGAGATCACAACTAATGATGATAATTTTGAGACTTAAAATACTTAAACACTTATAAAAACATGACCAAAGTTAAAATATATGTATTTATACAAATGAGGATGACAATATAACGATAAATGTGGGCACTCCCCAAAACCCTAAACAGTAACAGATAGGATCCTCCCTAGATGAGAACGAATAATAACGGCTCACATGTCTCCTCGCCAACTTCATGGATGTATTATTTTGGACGTATGTCGACATGCCCGACATCGACCTGATTATCAACATGCGTGAGATACCCACTCTCCATGATTCGAAACCTATATAGTTAAGACTCCGTAAACTGATACTCAAATGGTCATTTAAAGTAAAGAGTAAGTAGAGAAATATCTCAGAGTTGACTTCATAGAGTAATCAAAATACAAATTGGCTAGCCAACACTATACCGGTACCCAAAGCCCCAATGTGTGTAAACTATAAGGATCTTAGTTGGGACTATCCCAAGAAAGATTTCCCTCTTCCTCACATCGACCAAATGGTAGATAGTACAACCAGTAATACTCATAATTCCTTCATATATGAATTCACTTGCTATAACGAGATAAAAATATACCCGGACCACTAGAGAAAATTAGGTTCATCACCCCTTGGGAAACATATGGTTACATAGTTATTCCCTTCCGTCTCAATAATTCAGGTACAACTTACCAAAGAGTGGCCACAACCATCCTATACGATCTCATATACAAGGAAGTAGAGTTCTACATATACGATATGGCCATTAAATCCAAACACCGAGAGGGACATGTTCTGGCACTCCAGAAATTCTTATAAAGGTTACACCTCTTCAAAATGAAGCTATATCCACAAAAATGTGTCTTCAGGGTCATTAAAAGAAAAGTTCTCAACTTCATCGTCAACAAAGATGGAATTGAGGTGGATCCCTAGAAGGTCAAAGAAATACAAGAAATACCACCACCCAAAATATAAAAAGAGTTCTGAGGGTTCCTAGGCCAAATATAGTCCATAATTCGGTTCCACGACCATCTTACCACCATATGCAAACCCATCTTCTAAACACTTAATAAAGACTCACCAAATAATGGAACACTTAATCCCAAGAAGGATTTGAGAAGATAAAAAGTACCTTACTCACCCATCGGTGTTAGTACTTCCCCAATCGAGATAACCTCTCCTACTCTACATGACCATAACTGACACGATCGTTGGCCTACTATATATAAAGTTTGCAAAAGAAATGTCACATCTATTATGACAGAAAAAATGTGGTCTCCTATGAACTCAGATGCATAACCTTGAAAAAGTCTTGCATATTCCTCGTCTGGATAACTCGCAAACTATTAAACTATATGATGTCCATTATACAACTCATATCCAGGATAGATTCCTTGAAATATCTCTCTCTAGAAGAGAATCCAAATGGTTATTGATGTCACCAAGTTCAAGATCACGTATGTCACTCAAAAATCCACCAAATAGTGAGCCATCTATGACCTTCTAGCAGGGCAACCCCTGTCAAATAAAGAGGAATAAAATGAGGTCGAATTCCCTAACGATGATCTCTTATCCCTAAATAATAGAGATATTTTGGAAATCTAATTCGATAGGGCCTCCAACATAAGAGGATTCATCATCGAAATTCTCTTATTATCCTTCTTCTCATGAAGGCTCCCCAATACTAGCAAGCTCACCAACAAATTCATTGGTAATATGGCCGAGTGTGAATCTTGCATCACAGGTTTTAAAATTGCCTTGGAAATGGAGATCACGAACCTAAAATCCTATAGGTATTACAGTATATAGTAATTAACAAATACTAGGTAAATGGAAAATCCAGGATGACAAGTTGCAGCGATACCATGCCTACTTAGAAGAGGTAGCTTCGCGATTCAAGCATATCGAATTTAACTTCCTCCCAAAGGCTAAAAATAGTTTTGCAGACACACTTTCCAACCTTTCCTCCATGATAGAAATTCCATAAGGGACTATAGGAATTACATTTACCGTAACTAGCAGGATCTTCACTTCCAATTGATTTGAGGTCGATGCCATTGAAGAAATAATTGTGGGATCCATGATCTAGTACTACGACATCTGGAACTTACTCAATATGAATCACTAACAACCCAATGCATTTCCAAGTGACTGATTGGCATCCCAATTTATTATTTGTGTGGGCCAACTCAACCAAATAAGGCTCGATCAAATACACTTACGGTGCATTACCAAATACAAAACCCTAAAAATCATGGAAAAAATCCATAGTGGAAAATGTGTCCCACACATGAGTAGGAACAACACTTCAGGAAAATCCTCATACATTCATACTACTAGATAACCATGCAATAAGATTTCATGGACTACATCAGAAGGTGGCTCAAATGCCAGTTGTATGCCCCACGACAGCATCTACCTCTCCGAGAAGTCTACTGCATGACCTTACCCTAGACTTTGTCCACTTGAGGGATAGACATCATAGGGAAGGTAACTCCTAAGGTCTCCACCAGGCATGAATTCATCCTAGTCTCCATCGACTATTTCACCAAATGGGTCGAAGCCACCAACCTTTCGCTTGAAGTTAGTGAGAACGCTTTAATCCCTTAAACTTTTATTTCATTTCGAGATAACTACGTAGACCTGATTCTCTGTTATATTGTTTTCGTAGACATTTCATATAGACACCCAGTTATCCTGGATTTGGATATACGTAGGCAACCCGAGATATCACTTCGAGTCCGATCTAAATAAACACTAAAAACCCCAATTTATGGGAAAACCCTGATTATGGTAATTATTTTCTTACTAAAAAAAAAATAAATGTCTGGCGATAAAACAAGTTCCCTAAAGGAAAATGAAGACTACCCATGACCATCCTTATCTAAATACATCACATAAATCCTAATGCTATGAAATCCACAATTAAAAGAAGCTTAAAAGGGAGAATAAACTACCCATATACACTTTTTCCCATAAAAATAAACACCAAGTCCCATCCCCTCAAAATCACCCCCATCTTAAGACGAATCATCAATAGATAGACTCACTAAGGGCTCCTCGCAAAGCGACACCTTATTTAAGATAAGGGAAAAAACTCTAATTCCAAAGCTAACTCAAATGAATCTTACCCGACCATCAAGCAAAGAAAGGAGAACTTCCTTGCCTCACCACTCCGATGTTGGTACAGACAAGAAATCTATTATCAATCATTAACGTTGCCTATCTAAAAAAGAAAAGCCTCAAAAAGAACTTTTTCCCATGTATATATGTGTGTTCTTTATTTGGTGTCACTCCTTTTTAATAAAAGAGCTTAAACTCCCTTTTGTTTTTGTTTACACACCCCTTGTATCTCATTAATATTATTAATATTTTTATTATTATTATTATTAGTAGTAGTAGTAGTAGTAGTAGTAGTAATAGTAGTAGTAGTAGTGATGGTGGTGGTGGTGGTGGTAGTAGTAGTAATAGTAGTAGTAGTAGTAGTAGTAGTGGTGGTAGTGGTGGTGGTGGTAGTAGTAGTAGTAATACTACTACTACTACTACTATTACTACTACTACTACCACCACCACCACCAGCTACGTATACATACGTCATCACTAATATAATAAAGAGAGCTTATGCTCATTATGTCCATACGTATACCGTCCATTATTATGTTGCATAGAAAAATAAAAGTTAAAAGAAAACACAAAGTACGATTCATTCAAGCAGAATGTTTTTATTTATAAACATGATGTGTAACAAAAATACCCATACAAGACAAAAAGTGTATTGATGATTTTTTGCATTCCCCCAAAGGTAACAAGCTACATAAATAAAAATGAGGCCCTACCCAACCTAAACAACATAAAGAACACACCTTTGGGGAGGTTACATCAAATCCCACCCGAAGGCTCACACAAAAATATTATCCCACCATACTATTAGGCACGAGGCCTTTTATTGGATGGCCACCGGCATGAATCTCGTCCACTATCCTCAAACTCTACATCCTAGCCCTCACACCCAATGCAGACACTCCGGTTCGATATGAAAAACCACCCGAACCTGGGATAAACGCCATTAACAACAACAGATAGTCAGTGTCAGCATCCCTCACAACCTCTATAATCAATTGGCATAAAGCCAAAAGTGCCAATTACCAGCACGTCAGCATCCCCCGTAACCGGGAAACGTCAACCAATACCTACTAAAATTTTAAAAAATGCAAAACTAAGTCAAACTTTAAAGCAAAGAAATATTAAAAGAAAAGAAACATTAAAAACTCACGTCAGTAGTAAAAAGAGAAGGCTCCAAACACGGAACCAGCATGCCAAAAGTGGAGCCACACTGATGGATATGTATGACCTGGTTTGCCCATGAACGACCACTGTAAAAGTGGACAGTAACACCATGTAAGACATATATCATAAATATCCAAAGGAAGTGGCAATCGGGTTCGAGAACAAGCATCGTTCGAAAGGAGTAGTCCTTTACGAACTTTGTGTCGTTCAGTTAAGCCTCTAGTCTGTCCAAAATAGATCTTTTGTCGATAGGTCAAATCCACCCCTGTTTTAAAAAAATATCACTTTCAACCCCAAGGTGTTCAACTTATCACATTTTAGTCCCCCGTGATTCTCCAAAAAAGGAAAAACACATTATAGGAGCTTTAAATTTAAACAAAGTGAGTTCACACGGGCACACTTTAGTCGATCGTCTCTATGGACACCCTGAATTGCAATCGAGGTGTCTCATTTTATTCCCCCGATAAAATATAATAAACCCAGATCCACCCAAGTTTCGGAGGTAAAACTACCCAAAAAGATACCAAAAGGGAAAAGGACCTACAAAAAACTTTCTTAGAGTCAAAGTGTAAACCAACAAATTGAAAAAAAATCACCCCTGGGACCTTCTACCTACAAAAGTGCCTCTCGGTCCTTTTATCGATCGGTAATCCCCTTCCCCAAGTAATGGTTATAAAATCTTACTGAATCTCTTCTCCATCATACACATGGCAACTCATCCAAATCCACGTCCCTCCTCCTTCTGCTAATTGATAGAAAGTTTGACTCAGACCCAATAAATAAAGGACCCCAGCAATCTAAAAATTGCACCCAAAACTTGACCTCGATCCGGTTTTCTCACTTTATTCTCTACAAGCGTCCGAGATACTTGATCTCATTCTAAAAAATCCCGAAGAAGTTCTTAGTTCGAAGAAGTCATATTCCCCTTGAGAGAGTTTGTACTTTTGAAAAGTCTCTTCGGTCCGAAAAAAGGATCTTAGTACTAAAAACCGACTCCAAAAGAAAAATAGAGTCAAACCTTTACGCGCTATGCTATTGTCAACACTTTTAAACAAAGCTTTACCCGACTCAAATGACTCTCTTCCCACTAGGGTATCTGAAGTGGGGACACTCCCCTAAGAAAATTTAGTTCACGCTACAAGGGTAAGGAAACTTTGCCCGAATTTTGGGTCAAACACCCCCTATATATTAAAGAACCAATGTCCGTATTTTGGGGTTAAATACCCCATATATATATGGCGAGAAACTGTGCATAAATTTTTTTCACTTTTAGCATGCCCCATGTTTATGGGACTAGGTATTCACTTTACAATGCTTATATTTTAAAGACAAGTTCCAGATCCTCTATTAACTGACTTGACATACTCATATGTTATAATAACGATAACTAAAGAAAATAGGAAACATTACAAAATATGAAAGAACATTTTTCAAAATCGTTCTAAGAAAAGTGTCGGTGAGCCGAGTCAACTTGAAACATTGTATGAATCCAAAGTCTAAAATTTGACTACTCCCACTACTTCTCTAAACAAACAAATCTTGTCCCAGCGATAGCACCCCAAATATGTGCTTCCATATTAAATAGTTGTCAAACTGTGACCTTTGATTAGTCATATTTTTAATATATAAATATATCAATCCAACATAACGAAAATGATTTATTAAGGACTAGGCTCCATAAATACCGTAATGATGTATATTATATAGTTGGTATCCCGTCGCCTAAACCAATAAACAACCCCCTTTTTTCGGAACTACGTTGGCTTTGATTCCAAGTCTCCTTCGGTATATAGTCGCTATACCGAACTAAACACGTGAAGCCTAAGCCTCATAATACGTCTCTTGGCGTATTATTTCTTAGGGATTCATCCATCCCCAGTCTAAACTCTCCCGAATCATACCTCTACCTCCCTAGTCAAGGATGTCTAAAACATGGCTTCCTTAACACTACATGCCCAAACTAGTCTGGAGGAAAATACCTTCCATCTAGTGATCAATCAATGATCATAATATAATATGCCTCACTGACGATCTTTGGGCCCACTTCGATCCTCCATCGGAACCACCCTCTGTCCTACAGATGGTTCCTCCCTCACTTTAAACTAAGTCCTACACTTGCACTCCCATCACATTGAAAATATGTAAAATTAAATTATGTAGTCTTTGATCCAAAATTCACTTGGATACATAGGCGCAATATCGAGTCCATCTCAGGAGCTCGATCCCTAATAACATATATCATGATGTGTCATCCCCATAGAGATGTTCCTATCTCTTAACTTTCATCCATTACATATAAATGATACCAGATGAGATAGCAAACTATCTCAAGGTTGAATTTACCAAATATATCCCTACATACAAGCCTGCGAACGCATATATACTAGTCACAACCCGAGCTGCAAAGGAATTGATTTCATAGTTACACGAATACATAGGCTCAATACTTCCTCCTTTTCGTGAGCTCGAACCTCAATAATATATCTCATCACATATTTTCACCTACAGAGATGCAATCATCTCTCACCTCTCTTACACACAATCCACACATTAAAGATGAGATATAAAACTATCTCAAAGTCGCAACCTTTCCCGTACCCCAAATAGACAAACAAAATGCTCAAATGCATATACAACACCAGAACAACGTAGGCTATGATATCATGTCCACATGAGTACGTAGGTGCAATACTGGTCCCTTTTTGTTAACTCGAGACTCAATAATTGGTATCGAGATATATTGTACCTCATAGAGATGCACTCATCTCTTACCCCCATCCCTCACACATTTACAACTGAAAATAGATATATAACTCTCTCGAAGGCATAATCTTTAATGCACCCATATAAGCGCTCAAATGCACATATGAAGCCAAACTACGTACGCTTTGATGCCAAGTATCATTGGGTACATAGTCATGATACTCAGTTATTCTCGTGAGCACAAGCCTTCATAATATAACTCTCGATACACTGTCACAACAGAGATGCGTCCATCTCCCATATCACCTTTATATCTCTCCTCAACCTATAGAGAGATATCAAACTATCTCAAAGTTGAACTCTCCAGCACACTTAAATACATACTAACAGCCACTCGTTACACCCTCAAGAAGTCATGCATAAGTACCTTTGTATACCAGCACCAGCTGAAGTGACACCCCCACACTGCTCACTAATATTATTTTCGTACATAAGCAACTATCTATGTTTAAGGGATTACCAACCTAAGACATCTAAAACAGTTATAAAAATAACTACAAGGTAATCGATTACTGCTAAGAGAGATAATAAGAATATGATTAAGGAAGCATACAAAACAAGTAGGGTGCCTAATACCTTCCTCACTCGTAACTCGGCTTTTGAACCGGCACAACGAAAATCTATAGACCAACTGTAGACTTAAACCTGTCTTAGGATTATCCCAAATGGTCTAACCCATATCTTTTGTTTATTTTGATATAAAATAAATTGGCAATTTTAAACAAACCAACCAAACCCTTTACCGCACAAAATGTACTCTAGGCTTAGGGACTAGAACTAGTGGTGTGGGACATTAAATTGGCATAGCGTCAAACATATTTGAGGGAAAATTCATCAAGATGAACCTCGAACAGATACCCCGAATTTGGGGGAGAGTGGAGGACCGAGATACAATCACTCCCCCATCCCCATGCTATTTCCCCCAGGGCGTGTCCAACAATGCTCGGGGACCGTATTGCCACACTAGTGTGAAATCATTAGCATAGATCTCAACAAGTTAAAAATCATGATTTATCAAATGAATTTCAACATATAACTGAGCCAATCAAAATTCATAAATCAAATGGTTTAATATTTACTTTAAATCAACATTAAAGTTAAATCAATCATCAAATCAATATTAATCAAAGACTTAACCACATATATCATAAAAATAATAAACTTAAAACTCGTTTTACCCACTAGTCATCGTATAATACTACTAACCTATGTAGCAATGGGTGGTTCATCCCCCATGTCAACCGAATGAACAAACTTGACTTCTTCTAACTCAACCTTCTTTTTACTTCCTCCTAAGTCAACCTCTACTTTTGATGCATTCCTAAGCCTACCTCTAATATTTATAGATGTCTATATCTATTTCATTCTAGGATTCTTATGCATAATCCTTGGAAATTGAGTTTATTGTTTTGTTCTAGAAATTATCCCTCTAGCTTCATTGTTGTCTCGGACAAAAAAAGTCATTTTTTTCATTAAAGCATCCATTTGCCCTTTAAATTCATTAATAAGATTACTTTAAAATGTGTTTCTCCTATTTTTGAAAAACATTTTATTCCTTTTCTTCAAGATCCAACATGCTTGATTAGATTGCCCATGTACTTAACGAAAAGTACTAAAGTTAACACTCTTACTTTTTAATTCTCTCATACCTTAAGCCACCTCTTCTCAAATATTTTCTCATAATTTGTGCCTTTTGACTCACTTTCTCATGTCTTTTCCTTTTAAAAAAAAATCATAATATGATTTGATTTCCCACAAAAATTACAACTAACGTTTTTGTTTTCAATCTTGAAATTAAATTGAACCCTCTTCTTTTTTTTGCATTGAAATTTGTACCTTATCCTTCTCATCATGAGAGTTTAAACTTTCAAAATTCACTTTTACCTTTACAGTATTCTTCTTAGGCTTTGGGTTATTTAAATCTGTTGTATACACCCCATCCAAGTATCATCCAAATGCCTCATTAGGTCTCTAACACCCTTAGACCCCAGTTTTTACTCCAAGCCCTGATTCAGAGGCCACCGAGCTCTCCTGAGCCTATGTTTGTCCAATCTGAGTATATCTCATTGCACATTAATAGGACTCTGAATCCACTTTCCAACGGTCCATATCATGTGCAAATCGTCCATACGATTCGTGCGTAAGGACGATACCCTGCATGGGCGCTCTCGAGCTCTCGGGCGCTCCGTTTGACGTTGGCAAACCAACCACACCGAGTGTAGCTCATTGTATTCTCACGGGAATCTTAATACCCTCTCCAAGGTCCATACCCTGAACTAATTGGCCTTGTGGTTTGTGTGTACTTCCCTTTTTACTTTCGAAACCCCCATTTATAGTCCATCGGGTGCTTCCAAGCCCTATTTGACTTTGGTCTACTCTTAAACCCGATACTGGCCTTGTAGATTTAGGTCCATGAATCCCCTTTCCAATGGTCCTGGCCATGCATGATTCGGACTTATGATTTGTATTTTATGCACTTTTTTTGAAAAAGTCCTTTTGTACTGCCTATAGGCCCCCCAAATACTCAGCCTATAGGTAGATGTGTACTCTACTGCGCCAACAATCCAGGGGTATATTAATAGGCAAGCTAGGGTCTATGATGATTGAAGAACCTATAACCCTAATTTTCCAATGTAAGGAGGTCATGGCCCCATTTCCAAGGACCCCCTTTTGAATAATCAGAACATTCTTTGCCTCAAAATCAGTGTGCCATCATCCTAAAAATTCTGTTTTCCGAATATTTTCTCCACTTCTCTTATATCACTTTCACCCCAACTTTTCCACCCATTTTACCCTTACTCCAACACCATTCAATCACCATTAAAATCAGCCTACACCACTTTAAAATTTATAGTAAAGTTCTATAGGAGATCTATTTATACCCTCTTATATCTCATTTATTTAGTGTTATGCATTTACTTTTTCCTTCACTTTTGATATATTTTGCTTTATTTAATTTTCTCACCTAAACTTATCTCTTCTTTTAGTATTATTACACACAAAACATTTTTCATAAAATCAAAAAAGACCTCCATAAACCCCAAAGTAGAAGTCCCTTAATTTTTTCTGCATTTTTACACTTGAGCACATTTTCTTAAAAAACAACTAAAGAGGAGTCCTAAATTTGGGTTTATGGGATAAACCATCCCTTATGATATGTCAAACAATGTGGACTTTGATGTCTATTTTGGTTACTTAGGTGTCCCGAACAATTATTAGGATTCTAGTCCTATTTTTTCATTGTACTATTTTTTTAAATCTCATATTTAGTAGAATTATGTGTATGTATATGCCTACAAATTAGTGTTCCCACATAACATGCACATTCACTTCCTCATAGTGAATCGTGATTCAGTGGTCACTATATTTTCTTATTATTCTCTTTTTTATACTCCTTAGAATGTCTCCTCTTCGTTCATCCTATGATGTGAGTACGATGATTTTTTTTCTCACTTATTTCCACATCACACATATTATACACATGAGCCACATCTTGGAGAAAAAGGAGAGAATTTTTATAGCCATGAGATACCGAAAGGGTATAATGGGTGCCTAACACTTCCTATACCATAACTTAGTCACCAGACCCTCGATTCATTTGGTTTCATATGCATCAATTTGTCTTTAATGCTGTCCTTTCGGGGAAGGCTACTTCCTTTTGCTTGTTCTGAGAAAAATATGTTAGCGAATCTATTTTCTATCTTTTCATCCTATTTTTATGACAACTAATTTATATCTGTAGTAGCCCCGATGACCGCGCGAGTGACGAAAAGAGGCTCCATCCTTAAATCCGTGCATGCACCAAGAGAGAATTTCTTTTTTTCTTTCGGGGAGAGCCCGCGCTGGAGGAATCCTGGATGGCCACAGTAGCGACTATGATGGGGAATTTTATTTTTTAAAGGATTAGACTCTATTTCCTATTAGGCTTTATTTCTTTTTCTCTCTATTTTTCTTCATGTGTATATGTGCGCCCACTTATATGTCCTTCTTACACTCATACTTACATGTTGAATATATGTCTTGTTCATGCCACGATGTCTATATTCTTCTCACTTGTACATATCTAACTAGCGCACGCTCTCACATTCTTCTCACTTGTACATAGCCACGTGTTGCTCATATGTTTCACACACCACTTGTTGATATCTATTCTTTGTCTCACTAGCATACACTTCCATATTTCCTTCTCTTATGTATATATCCATTTATTTCATCACTTTTACATATTCACCTGTCACCCCCCCCCCACACACACACACACTTTTCACACATTTCCCCCTCGCTTGTGTATATTCACATGCCTCACACTTTGTATATGCCACCATGCGTTATATATGTTCCATGCCTTATCTACATACTTTCTAGTTTTACTCTCTATGTTTATCCCCCTCATCCCATACTACTCTTTTATATTTTACGCTCTCCCTCTTAGTAGTAGTAGTAGTAGTAGTAGTAGTAGTAGTAGTAGTAGTAGTAGTAGTAGTAGTAGTAGTATAACGCTCCATAAAATACTAATTAAGACTCATGCATTCTTGCACACTATGTCACTTGAGCATTACATTTTGACCAGAATATTATCCTGTATTGGGGGATCACTTCATGATGGGTGTTGTCCTGCAAGGGGAGGTTAACCTAAGAGATATGATTTCCACCTTCCATTAGCCAAGTACCTTCGATGTATATCGAACAGTTCCCCCGCATCATACCGCTTGACAAAACTCACGACGAGAGGTATATATCAGGGAACTCGTTTACATACATCTAGTATATCTAATTCACTCTTACACATACCATATCCGTGAGATATATCGTGAGGAAATTCACGCACACTCAGGTATATCAAAAGTCGTTTCCACACATAGCAGTGCATGATTACCCTTATATGCAATTGGTATATCGTGGAGTCATGGCCGGGGGGGGGGGGGGGGGGGACCTTTCCTCTAACCTAATAATACATCAATCTCATATAGGAGTCTGCCCTAAAAATCTTATACCTAGTATGTTGGTTTCAACGTGAAGCTCTGCTGAAATTTTGAGTCACCTTAATACTCAGATTTTCGTGCTATTTTGTCTATTTAAAAAAAATAATACGCTGTCTATATGTCTAGATACAAGTCAAACGGTGTTTTGTATCACATATCCTATCTTTTTCCAGACATGGGTCATGTTTGTCATTTCACTTTCACCCTAGGCGGAACATAATAGAAGTGGGACCTAATAATAATAACAACATTGAGGATTTTCCTTTTCTCTTTTTCAAAAATACAAAAAATATTTCTCATTTTCTCTTTTTTTCCAAAAAAATGTATTTCCAGAAGAAGTAAAAAAACTCATTTTTTCCTATTAAAATAAACATAAAAATCTTTTCCCTCTCAGGTACGAATGAATACCCCAGTCTTGGTATGGCTCCCTATAAGCTTAGATCTTCCTTTAAACCACTTTGAAGCTCCACTGCTTCCTCTACTTCTTTTACATAATTTGAGCAATCCCTCCAAAGACAATTCTTGGAGAACGCTGACAAGAATGCAAATGTCCAGCCAGATTTGAAGGCAGCCCTTGGCCAGCTCAGTGCTAAGATCGACAATCTTCAAGAAGAGGTCAAAGAGATGCAATGAAATAAGGTTCAGACTCCCGAGGCTCCTGATACTGATATCATCTTCCCCTATTCTATTGATCCTCAAGCTCTATAACTAATGAGGGGTATGAAAGAATACCAGTATGTCTCGCTTGCCACACTTACTAACGAGTCGCAACAAGCTCAACTACCGATTCCAAATCTTACCTAGCTAAGGGGTACCTTCCAACACTTGTCCCTGTAAATCCTAAAGAAAAAAGTTGAACAAGGTCAAAGAAGACCTCAAGTTGTTTTCTAAGAAGTTTGACCAAGTCAAAATCTTGGGTAACTATGTGGATTCAACCCACATGTTTCCCTATCTTAATGCCCTCCTACCAGAGAAGTTCAAAATCCCAGATAACAAAACTTTCTGAGGTAGGGGACCTCCAATCATACACCGACACAGCTACAATTGTGTTATAACTTTTCTCAAAACATTAGAAGATATAATGGCACATATATTCCAATAAACTCTTAAACAAAGCACCCTCTGATGGTTCATGTCACTTGAGGAATCAAGAATCCATAATTGGGAGGATGTGGCCCGAGAATTCATAAGTTAGTATAAATATAACGAAGATTTATAGGTTAACTGTTGAGACTTGGAACTGTTTAAGAAAAATTCGAATGAATCGGTTAGAAGTTTTATCAAAAGATGGAAAGAGAAATTAACCACTATGAAAAATCGGTCACGAGAAGAAGAGCATGTAAGCATTGTAAAGAATAACTTCTTACCACATATTAAAATTTCAATGGGAAGACAATACTACCCCTATTTTAGATCCCTTCGGGAAGCAGAACTAAAAAGTTAAGAAGGGGTCACAAGTTAAAATTTTAAATATGAACCGAAGAGGCTAACCAAATAATTCATCCCTCAAAAATATAATAAGCCCGCCCACACCCCAGTCTCAACCATTAATAACATCTCTCAGCCTACTACCTCTTGGACACCCAAAAATTGTCTGAGTCCGATCAGAAAGGAATACCCCGAACTCCATGCCCCTTTGTCAAACGTTTACCAATACATTCTAATCCAAAATCTCGTCAAACCTCTGGAACCTCGACCATTCCCATATTCCTTTCCCAAAAATTCCAAGCATGACGCCTGTTGCAACTTCCATTAAATTACTGGGCACACTATTGATTAGTGTTTTCATCTAAAGAATATCATCTAAAGCCTCATAGATAATGGGATCATTGCCCCTTAAGCTAATCCAAAGCCCAATACCACTCAGAACCCTCTCCTGGCACACCAAACTAGAGTAAATGTCATCCTCTTAGAAAAAAATCCAAAATTCGACCCGCACACAAGAATTAAGCCCATCGAAACACTCGATTCATCCACCAGTTCACCCAAACCCATCAAGGTCTGTTCTTTCTTCCTCCTTCATCCGGGAAATCTCACCGAGCAAGCTCTATCCCTCTTTATTATGTCCCGCATAGCACTTTGTACTCATTCATAAGCTGGATGCATGGAACGATCCGCAATCTTAGATCTGCTTCAGGAATTTGGGTTAAAATTTCCATAAAAAATACCCTTAAAAAATAATTATGAGAAGATCAATGTCATGTTCATAAAATTCTGAAAGTGGGCTCGATAATTCGATGAATGGATCGTAGTAGTGGAAGACTTTAGTTTGTATGACATTGGGCAGGTTATGTCTTATGTTTTCATAAAGAAGAGAGAAATGTGTATTTCTCCCAAACTTCTCACGATCTTGAAACTCTAAGGGCGTCTAGTCCCTTCCTTCCAACTCTTCCCTGCTGAATGGGAAGACTTGTATGATGAGGCCATGGAGAATGTCGAATAATTAAATTTTTATGAAAGAATGGCATCGTTTCCAATGAATGAGGTCACAATTTTGATAACTCAGATCATGAATCAAATGAAAAAGAAGATGACTCAATTGCCTCCTTGTGCAGAATGATTTATTTTAAAAAATTACTAGAAGGGGTTAATGAGGTATCCATCGTACCTGAGATATATTAAGATATCGATTTTATATTCTTCCCTGCCTTTATAAATCACATGACCGAATCTAGGTAGCATTATAAGGATTCGATCCTCCCATCAACATGTGCAAATAAAGGAAAAGTAGTCGTTGAAAGACTCTCGCTGTCAAAAATGGCAGCCGAAGAAAGTAAAGTCCTCGACCAGCTCAAAAAGACTCCGACTAATCTCACCTCATGGGGGATTTTCATGTCCTCCTAACTCCATAGAAATGATCTGATAAAACTCCTGACAGGATCCATGGTTCCTCCCACTACCACTCCTGAAAAAGTTGCTCATATGGTAGAATCCCTTACTACAATAAGGCTCATCTCCTTCTCCGAGAAAAAAATCCTTAAGATCAATCCTGACCATAACTACGCCCTCAATATCTCAGTCGAAGTCATGGGAAAACAGTTCCATTAGAACTTACTGATGATGGGTCTTCTATGAACGTATGTCCGTTAAGGACTCTCAACTTCCTATGGATAAAGGTTAGTGATCTTATCCCCACTTCTGTCATTGTGTCTGCTTATGTTAATACCCATCGAGTGATTATGGGATCCATAAAACTAACACTAGGGGTTGGTCCTATTTCCCTCAAATCCAGTTCCAAGTCATCGATATACCTGTTTTCTTTAACTTTCTCCTTAGCCGCCCTTGGCTCCACATTGTCTGAGGTGTATCTTCTTCCTTTCATCAGAAATTCAAATATTTCCCTACGAACAAGTCATTACTATAATTGGTGATGATGACAACTCTAATGGTTTCGACACGAGTAACCCAGTACTAGAAATCTAGCATGGGGTTAACAATATGTTCATCTCAGGCTTTAAGATCAATCTGCTTCACATTACAACGGGGGATAATTTCAAAGACCGAGTATGTCTAGAGCACAGCCCCCACGGTAATATCAACATTATTCAGATGTTCAAAAATATGCATTTTATGCATGGAATAAGGTTGGGTCATCGTTAATAAGGGATATGAGAGCCAATAATTTCAAAGGAAATTCCCCCCCCCCCCCCGACTTGGGTTGCCAGCCATCACCAGTGGAAGTTAGAACACTCGATCGGCTATACTGAAAGAGAATCTTGGGAAAAAATAGACTGTATTAGGAGATACCTAAATGGAATATTTGTCAAAGTGGGAGAAGACTTCCCCTTTTGTAGATTCCTTGAGCCATTGTATGACATGTGGAGAAAAAGATAAATCCAGGACTGGAGATCTTCTTCGGGGATAAGGTTATTTCGGATGAAGACCAGAAGCATGAGGCAGGGCCTCTGACCATCAAAGTTGTGGAAAATAAAAAAACTCCGGAGGCAGTGATACCGATGATTATTTACACCTGCCTATAAGGGGGGTGGATCTCTGAACGATCCACATGAAGGAAGAATCGTCTGATCTCCCCAAAAAAATAACCATTAGTGATAAACCACTCCTCAACTGGCATGCCAACCCTGTCAATCCTGCCCAAGTTAGTCTAAACCCTGTTATTCACCCCTCCAAGAAACACCAGAATTTATCGCTTTTCCTAATATCTCTAATGTAGTTATGATTAAGGCCTCCTTTTATGGGGTCTGCACCGCTTTATTTGATGAAAATGATTTCAATGAAATGAATGTTGATTTTGAGTATCTTACTTTGGCTTATGTTAATTAACTTGATTCCAGTTAAATGATTGATGAAGATGATTTAATAAATGAATAATTATTAAATGATCTCAATAAATAAAAAACTAAACAACATAACCGCATCCAAACTAATAATGATGAGACTATTATTATCAATCTCAATGAGCATGAGAGAACTCAATTTGAAGAACTTCTGATGGAATTTATGGACGTCTTTGCGTGGTCCTCCAAGGACATGCCCCGTATTGACCTCAAAATTACACAATACGAGATTCCTACCATCCCAGAAAGCAATCTTGACAAGCAAAAACTAAGAAAGCGCCAAATAAAATTATCTCTCAAAGTTAAAAATGAAACGGTTAAACAGTTGAATAAAGGGTTCATTCGCGGGTTGAATACCCTACATGGCTTGCAAACATCGTCCCTGTTCCGAAATCAGGAGGAAATGTCTAAATGTGCATCAACTATCGAGATTTGAACAAAGCATCTCCGAAGGATGATTATGCACAACTAAAATAGACACAATCTTCGGTAACACTATCATCAATGCCCTTAAGTAATATGTCGATGATTTCTCTGGGCATGATCAGGTCAAAATGCATCCTGAACATCAGGAGAAGACTATAATCATCACCCCATGGGGAACCTTTTGCAACATTATCATGTCATTCGATTTAAAAAACATCGAGGCTACCTAACAAAGGACCGTTATGACCACTCAACATGATCCTATCCATAAGGAGGTTGAATGCATATCGAGGACATGATCATCAAGTCCAAAACTTAGGGCGGTCATATTCCTTCTCTGAGAAATTTTTTTGAGCGACTGTGGAAATACCATATGTGCCTCAACCCATAAAAATGCATTTTCAGTGTCATAAACGATAAAATCCTTGGTTTCATGGCCAACGAGAAAGGGATCAAAGAAGACCCTTCCAAACTCAAAGAGATTCTTAAAATGCCATCTCCCTAGATAGAAAAAGAAGTTCATGGCTTCCCGGGAAAACTCCAATACATCAATAGGTTCATCAGACAACTGACCTCTATCAGCGAGCCCACTTTCAAACTTCTTAAAAAATATTCAACCAAAGTCTAGAATCATGCATCTAAAGAATCCTTTGAACGGATCAAGCGATACCTTACCCGACCTTCAGTGCTCATGCCTCCATAGCAACATATTCCCTCCTCCTATATCTCACCATAACCGACATCACGGTAGGGGTTATGCTAGCCCAATACATCAAAAAATCCCATAAAAAGAGGGTTATATACTACGCTAGCCAAAAGCTAGTAGGGTATGAGGTAATCTATACTGTGTTGGAAAGAGAGTGTGTCAATTTAGTTTGGGTCGCGCAGAAGCTCCGAAATTACATGCTTGAATTCCTATCAAATTAGTATCCCGAATGTACCTAATAAAATACATATTGGAGAAGTCTTTCGTGTCCAGTCACATGGCCCGATGGTTGATGTTACTAACGAGATTCGACATCACGCATGTTATGTAGAAATACATGAAAGTAAGAGCCATCTCCAACTACTTTACTAATAATCCCATAACAGGAGCTGAGGTTTGGATTTTTGAATTCCTAGATAAAAATATTCTCAACGCCTCTCACAAAGAGCTCGGATGGAAGATGTTCTTCGATGGAGCTGCTAACCAGAAAGGATATATTATTGGAATACTCCTAATCTCTCCCAACCATTTTCACACTCCCATTTCCATCAAATTAGAATTTTTTTGCACCAACAACATGATGAAATATGAAAAATATATCGCAGGACTCAAGATCTCCCTCGAGAGAGAAATCAAGATGATTGATGTATATGGAGATTCATCCCTCAATGTGGGAAAAATTCTCAAAAAATGGTAACTAAAAGATGAAACGCTCCTACCATTCCATGCTCACATAGAAGATCTAGCCTACCAGTTTGAAGATGTCACATTCCACTACCTTCCTCGTTTGATAAACAACCTAGCCAAGTCATTGGAAACCTTATACTCTATGATCTACAATCACGTGAGGATAACAATAGCCCCCTTTCTTGTCCCAAAACAAGCATTATCCACTCACTGCTACCAAATTGAGCCCGTTATAGAAGACGATTCAAACCTAGCAATATTATGGTATTATGATATTTTGTGCCTCCTTTTTTTTTTTTTTTTTAAAAAAAAAACTATCCAATATATAGGAGTGAAAACGCCTCACTCGAGGTAACTACAAAATTTAGAACATGATTAAAAGGAACTGAGAACTTACAAGCCTCCAAAAGGAGGAGATACCCCAAAGGCATCTAGCCCTGTCTGATTGATGGTAGACCCCACCTATCCACTCTAACAAATCCTACCAGGTGTTTAGGAAAGTCAGACGTATGGAAAGAAAACATATTAAAAGATTCTTTGCTACCCAATTTGGCCAAATAATCAGCCACATAGTTCGCTTCTCTATATATGTGTCGCAATGAGAAGGTATAGTCAGTCAACATAGATGTTATCTTATCAATATGCCATCTAACCCTCCACGGGCATCTCACTCTACCTTTAAGAATATCAACCACAATCTTAGAATCACTTTCAATCTCCACAACATAGTCTTTCAAGTCTCTGTAATATGAGATGCCTTTGTACAATGCCAAAACTTCAGCTTCAATATTAGATACCTGTCCCAGATTGCTAGAAAAAGCCCACACAATTTCACCTTTACAATTTCTAAGAATACCCCCTGCTCCTCCCATACCAGGATTTCCCACTGAGCTCCCATCAACATTTAGTTTTAAAACCCCAGAAGGAGGAACCATCCATTTAACCAGCATAGGCTTGACAACTTTACTCATAGAAGGGATGTGATATAACTGCAGAAGGTACTTGACATTATGAAATACAGATGAAGTACTTCCTTTTATCCCTTCATATTTGCATTTATTTCTATGAATCCACAAACTCCAACATATAAAGACAGGGATGGATTTATGCATTGATATACTCCTGCTGCAATTGAGCCACCAGTTCATAAGTTGACCTCTCACTCCATTTTGAACTCTAGAAATCCCATATTCTTTGCAGTAGAAATCCCATACTTTGGATGCAATATCACCATGAGCAAAAACATGATCAATTGATTCCTCTTGATGAAGAGGGCAACAATGACAAATAGAAGGACCACAAATACCTAGACACCTAATGCTATCATATGTGGGAAGAAGGTGATATAAGAGTTTCCATACAAGAATAGACATTTTAGAAGGTATGGCTTTATCCCAAAGAAATGAAGAGCTCCATTGTTTTGTATAAGGTTTCCTACATAGATTCCATGCAGATTTTAGAGAGAATTCTCCAGAACATGTTAGGTCCCATACTGCAACATCAGAGTCATAGGCATATAGAAGAGTATATTTAATCTGATTACATATTGAGATAGGGAAAAATTGCTGCAATTTAGCATTATCCCACATATGGTACTCATTCCAAAACCAATTAACCCTAACATCATCCTGCACTAGAGTATCTCTGACTGGCCTTGTAGTATGTATTTTGTGCCTCCTCAAGCATGGTATATATCCTCATGACACTAATAAGAAAGAAGGTGCAACCCTTCACAGGCTGGCTGCTCAGTACATCATCTGTGATAAGACACTCCTCAAGAGAAATTTTAATGTAACCCACTTGCATAGCATAGCATGGGCAGAGGTCGAAGACGTCATGCAGGAAAATCACAATGAGGAATGTGTACCTCATATGAAATGGCCATATGCTTTCAAATAAAATCATTTGTCAGGGATATTACTGTAACATTAGGGTTTAAGACTGCCTTCTTACATCAGAAGAACCCTCAAATGCCAACAATTTGTCAACCTTCAGCACTTGTCTCCTCGAGAGTTGTACGACATGACTTTTCCCTGGCCCTAATCCACTTGGGGTATAGACATCATCAGGAAAGTTACTCCCAAGGAATCAAATGAGCATGAATTCATCCTGGTCTCCATTGACTACTTCATGAAATGGGTTGAAGTCGGGTCGTATACAGTGTTGAATGCAAAAAAAGTAGTAAAATTCATGAGGAAAAACATCATATACCGCTATGAAGTTCCCCACGAGCTGATATCAAACAACGGGTTCCATTTCAAAGATCAGGTTGAAGAATTAGTTGACAAGTATGGAATCCAAAGGCATAAATCCTCTCCCTACCGATCGCAAACCAATGGGTTTATCGAATTCGCCAACAAAAGCCTCAAGGCCATCATCAGTAAAATGATCTGAAGTTATAGAGATTGGACCGACCAGATCTCATACGCCCTTTGGGGCTATCGTACCTCCATTAGATAACCAACTAGGGATATCGCATAATCCCTAGTATATGACATGGAGGTCGTCCTACTTATCGAACTTGAAATATCATCCCTTCAGGTCATGTGCGAAAGTCAAGTCAGCGAGGAATATTGGCAGCAAAGTCGTTATGACAAATATGTGCTCTTATATAAAAGAAGATTAAATGCCGTATTTCATATACAAGGGTGCCATCATTGTATTGCACGATCATTAAACAAAAAAGTCAAGGACCACGGTGTGCAAGAAGGAGATCTCTATCTCAAATAAATTATATATCCCATCTGGGATCTAAGAGGGAAGTTCAAGCCCAATTAAAGTGGTCCCTACATCGTAAAGAAAATTTTATCAGCTGGCGTCTCTATGCTCACAGACCTCGATGGAGAGAAAATGGCGCATTCAGTCAATTTGTATCGTCTTAATAAATTTTACCCCTAGTATAAAATCTCATCCTGCTAAGACTCTTCTCACCTCCCTTCTCTTCTTAAAAAAAATCTATCTCCTTTCTACTCTAAACTACATAGGATCCGATCCTCTCAAGAAATCACCTTTTAAAAGAAAAACTCATAATTTTCAAACCCCACTAAGGTACATAGACAGCCCATAAAACACTTTGAGCATGGTCCCTTTCTCTTTCATAAAATACTACCCACTTAATAGTAATATCTTTCATCATTTAAATGAACAAAAGGATTATATATGCCTTAATGACCAGTATAGATAGTTCAATGAAAAATAAATTCATCAAAGGCACAAAAAAATATGTCAAAATCATCATCATCATCTTTATTAAAAAAAATGAAACATGGCGATTACATGAGACATCAGCGATGAGAAAAAGAAACAACGCCTTACAAACACCTCAAACTTAACTCCCACATATTGCCAAACTCCACCCCCCATGTTCTCACAAGACCCATTTCAACTACCTGGCGGACCCGCCTCATCATCATTTTTAGTCCTCGTAGGAACCCAAGAATCCCGATATTAACTACACTTTCATATCCGCTCCATGTGATGGTTTGCCTTGAACAACTTGGATGAAACCACAATTACCTCATCTAGAGCATCAAACATCACAAGCCACATTTGCCCTATCACCTCAGCATATAACTTTATAACTACCATCTTCCATAACCATTTCAAATAATCCCCTAGTATAACCCAAGATCCCCGATAGACTAAGACTGATGTGTAGATGGTCACAACACTGCCACAAAGGTCCTAGGATCATCCTCAGAGATTCAATCAGATAATCTACAGTAAAAATGTTAGTTATAAGAGGAGAAACAATCTTTTCCAAACCTACTTGATGTATAAGTCTCTAAGCAAAATATAATGGATAAGGCCTACCAATTGCACATAATAGTAGTCACTTAGTTGAAGAACAGGCTGCAAGCTGACCCACTATGGCACTCACTAGTAAAGATTCTTGGGCCCGTGCCCCACAAGCTAATTCACTCAGTGCTTTATAGATGGAATAAAAATTAAAAAGACTGTGCAAAGTAATTGGGAACACCCGTCAAAGGTTACTCAGGGGGAAATGCTAGGTGCAATCACTCAAATAACCACCTGAACAGCATCATGGGGCTACCCCATAAAAAATTGTCCCGATCTTCCTTCCAGTAATCTAGGCCATTCAGAATCTCCGCTAGTATGATACCACTAGGATTATAGTGATGAGACATACACAACACTATCGTGGAAACTTGGGGGTCCTTCGTCATATCACCAGCTACTGAAAGTAACCTCGCAATTAACCCTAGGGCTACAACACTAGGAAAGTTGTTATCGGCATAGTCTCTTAGACACACCGAATCCAGCACCACCGAGGGGACAATACTTCTTCCTTAAATCAATGGTTGGGAAACAAAAGGAGAAATGTGAAGTAACTCGACTAGTGATGTTTAAAGGGAATAGTACAGGATTGACAAAGCTGCAACAACATGAGGGTTAATGCCCAATATAACAAAAATCTCCACATATATGGGGAATACTTCATCCAGGACAAAGTGAAACATATGTTCCTTAAAATAGCAGAATTGCAGTGCCATATCTAAGAGATTCCTAGACACAAAATGGTGATGACACAATGTGTTCGAGTGTAAGTTAAAAGCCTCATAGTTGACATTGTAAAGGCACATGGCCTAGAAACCCTTGAGGTAAGTTGCAAATGTTTCAGTTATGGGAACCGCTAATTCAAGAAGAGAGGAAAGTTTGTAAAATATAAAGGAAATTTAACTGTGGTGATGAAACTCCTTTCCAAACCCCTTTTTATACCTAAAATCACTCCCAAAAAATAATGGGATCGACTTGTTATTTAAAAATTATTCTTAATTACAACTCAAGTGTAGAAGGAGGACAATAAAGGCTACAAAAGTAATTTGGACCTGATCAGTATGCCGATAGGCTGACCAAGGGGTGTACCAATCGACATCTCCCTATTTTTGGAAATTTTATACCTTACCTTTTATATACTTTTTTTCCAATAAAGAACCTTCTTTTGTAAAAAACAACCTGTTTGCAAGAGTTTTTTGAGGTTTTTTTAAACAAAAATAAATGCACGACCTTCGTATAAAATAAAAGTTCAGTGGAAAATTAAAGTGCATGTATAATATATCATTTAATCCAAGATAAAAAAAAATAATGAAAAATGAATCGTGTATATATTCATCATTGTGCTTACATTTTTTAGGTACAAAAGAAAAAAAATGTCAAAATGAACCGAGATTTAGTCTGAACTTTCCAAAACTCTGTCAACTAAAACCACCACTTTAATTACATTGGTGAGCATGATTTTCTTGACTCCGAGCGATAGATCCCCCAATCCTTGAATCGAAGCTCTACTCATGAGTGACTGGTGGAACCATACAAGACCTAGCCTCTTTCCTCATATGATCGAACACTGAATCCATCTAGTCTCAAAGCTCCCACATCCACAATGTCGATACACGAACCGTCTGTAAAATATTTTGTTCACCAATATCTAGAAAGTCAATAATAGGGGTGGAAATTTCAGACATGGCACGATAACATGGCACCACACGACATGAAATTGACTTGAAATTGATATTTCTTATCGTGTTCATGTCGGGTTCGTGTTCATGTTTTTGGACATAAAGTCATGTCGTGTCATGTTCGGGTTAAAAAATTAGACACGAATTGACACGAAACACGACCCAATTGACACGAAACACGACCCAATTAAAATGAAATTATAGACATGAATACCCCAATTTTAACATGAATACGCAATTGATATCTCAGTTTTGATATGGTAACCATTTGCACTTTAATCCAAACCATTTATTTCTACCATTTGTCACCATCTCAATTCATCTCACTTAAATAAATGTAATTGTTCCTTTTCCTCTCATTCTCATTTTCGGTCACACAAGCACAACTCCATCTCTCTCTCTCTCTCTCTCTCTCTCTCTCTCTCTCTCTCTCTCTCTCCGTCCATCTTCCATCCCTACATTCTCACCCACATTATCACCTCCATTCTCATTGTTTATCCCTATATTTGCTCATTCTCCTTTCGCACCTACAAGGCTCCATTCCCATCGAAGAAGAAAGAAAAAAAAGGTTCGATCTCCAACACTGTAAAAGGAAAAAAAGAGTTTGAACACTATGAATGTGAACAATAAATCTAAACTAACCTTTGAAACAACAAATCTTGTTGATATTGAACCCGATCTGGACGAAAATGACAAGGTAACAATCTCATATTTATTTGTTTCTATTTATTTCGATCTGGATAACGATGTATTTTTTGAGAGTGTATATTTGTATATGAAGTGTTTATTTCTGGATGCCAATCTACATTATTTGTATTTTTTTTTTAATGAGAGTGTATTTATTTCTTGAACTCGATCTGTATATATAAAGTGTTTTTAATTTTTTTAACTCGATCTGTATATATGAAGTGTTTTGGATGACAGTGTATTTATTTCTTAAACTCGATCTGTATATATGAAATGTTTTAAAAAAAAATTTGAACTCGGTCTGTATATATGAAATGATTACAATGTATTTATTTCTTGAACTTGATTTGTATTTATTTACGGATCAAGTGTATTTTTTTAACACATGAGATACTGTATATATTGCAATTTCTTTTTTTAAACAATGTATTTTTTGACACTGTATATATGGTGTGTTTGATGGAGGAGAGCGGAGAAGAAAGCTCATACGAAGATGACAATGAAAGTGCAGTTGAGGTTGAGGTGAAAATTGAAACACAAGATGAGCATGGATTCAAGCGTCAAAGAGAGCATTAGTTTGAGGTATGCTAGTTTTTTATTGGCTTCCAATTGGGGATGATGGGAGGGAAAGTGCCAAGTGTAAAAAGTGTGGAAAACATTATATATGTGAAACTAAGAATGGAACTGGAAGTTTGAAAAAACATATAAGTAGGTGTCCAGGTGGGATAGGAGTGATATTGGTCAATTAGTCATGAATCCCAAGAAATGGACTTTGACAGTGCGGTCCACTAAACTTAATGTTGAAATATTTCGTGAACTAATTAGCAAGGCCATTATTCCGCATGACCTACCTTTTCAATCTGTTGAGTGTGAGGGTATTAGAGCAATTTTCCAATATTTGTGTGAAGATGTAGTTACCATCTCTAGAAATACTGCGAAAGCTGATGTGCTAAAAATGCATAAGAAATAGAAGATAAAACATTAAAAAATGCTTAAGATTGCTCCCGGTAGAGTTTCTTTTACATCTGATTTATGGTCCTCCATAAACACGGATGGATTTATATGCGTCACTTTGCATTTCATTGATACAGAGTGGTAATTACAAAAAAGGATTCTCAATTTTCAATTTATACCAGCGTCGTATAATGATTCATGCTTGACTGAAGAAATATCATCTTTGTTATGGAATGTGTGAAATTTGTTCATTTAAGTCCTAAGAAAGGCTTGCGACAAGATGTTTCAACTAGGTGGAATACAACCTTTCTATGATTGAGAGTTTTATCTTCTATCGTTGTGCGTTCATTCATTTAGCATTTAGTGATTCAAAATTCACACATTGTCAAAATGAAGATGAGTGGAGTAAAATTGAGAAAATATTTAAGTTTTTGGAAGTTTTTTATGAATTGACTTTTATTTTCTCGAGAAACAAATACCCCATGGCAAACTTATATTTTCCTTCGATCTCTATCGTTGAGTTAACTCTAAAATAAGAAATGAAGAGCATGGATGGATTCATAAGGGAGATGGATAGTAAGATGTATGCAAAATTTTCAAAATATTGGTCCGATTACAGTCTGATTTTAGCCATGGAAGTTGTGTTAGACCCTCATTACAAGAAAAAAGATGTCGAATTTGCATACAAAAAACTTTATGGCAACGATTCATGCCAAAGTGTTATTGTTCGGGAGAAAATGTTTTCTTTTTCGACGAGTACATGAGTAACTCACCCACCACTCTAAGTACATCTACCTCTCTAAGGAGTGATAGTCCTATGCTTGTTTTGGAGAAAAAGAATGAGAATTTTCTTAGTAGGAGCACACAAAACATGTTTAAGGTAAGTTTGAATTTTTATTTTAAAAGTATTTAAATTGAGTCTAGTTTATTTTTACTTATCAAATCTATTACTTAATGTCATTTGTAATATAGGAATTTAATGCTTATGGGAGACTAGAACTTTCTTGTATGCAAAAGTGCCAACTTCAAATGTATTTGGATGAGCCAAGGAGTGATTTAAATGAAAATCTAGATGTGCTTTGCTTTTGGAGAGCCCATCAAAATCGTTATCCAAACCTTTTTTTTATGGCCCTTGGCATTTTGAGCCTTCCGGTTTCAACCGTAGCGTCGGAGTCAGCATTTAGTAATGGAGTTCATGTGCTTGACCAATGATAAACACCCCAAAAGTGTTTAAATAATACCCAAAGTAGACGATTTTTAATTGCTAATTCTTGGTAAAATGGGCCTTATGCGCGTTCATATTTATTTTATAGGTCAAACGCCTCTTGTGGAGTTGAATGAATCAAATTAAGGCAAAATACGATAAAAATTAGCGAAAACTCCAATCCATGTGCCTATTACCATGTTCCCTAGCCGAGCCCAGACCTCCCCAAACCTATCCCGATCCTTGTGTGTATTTAGTTTGCACATTTTAGATTTTTTAGTTTTTTATCTGAGTGGTTTTTAATTTTTAGAATTTATTTTATATTTTCTTTTAAGTCTTGTATATTTTTAGGATTTATTTGTTCGTCGGCTATTTTTATATATTTTATATATGTGTGAGTTTTACTTTTATTTGATTTGATTTTTTAATTTTTTATTATTTTAGTTTTATTAATATTTTACTAGGATGGGTTTATTTTGTCTTTTATTAGGAATTTAATTTTCTAGTTTTAATAGATTTTGTATTTTCTTTAATTTTATTTTATTAAGCTAGGATTTTTATTTTTTTAGTTTTAGTATTTTAATAGATTTTTTTTTTTTTTATTTTTTTTAGTTGTGTCTTAAAAAGTTTTGTTTTTATTTTTAATTAGGTCCCCACTAAACACACACACACACACACTATCCTGAACCCACACACACCCCCTAGTAACCTACACCTTACTACACCCAAACACAACCTACCATTCGTCTTCTC
The DNA here is from genome assembly GCA_949130495.1 of Sambucus nigra. Taxonomy (NCBI): domain Eukaryota; kingdom Viridiplantae; phylum Streptophyta; class Magnoliopsida; order Dipsacales; family Adoxaceae; genus Sambucus; species Sambucus nigra. The sequence goes on along the minus strand of OX422215.1, from coordinate 57,767,231 downwards.
CACCTAACCCATCTTCTTTCTCCTCTCTCTTACCTCCATTAACAAATCAAAAATGCTATTGCTATCGAATTTTTGACATAATTTTTTGGAAAAAAACTAACATGCCAGTTTATTATTGGTTGGTTTTGGGGTCTACGCGAGCGGGACCTAAAAACCAACCAATAATAAACTGCCACATCAGTTTGTTCCAAAGATTTGTGTCAAAAATTCAGTCACAATAGAACCAATCTTAAGAAATACATCTCCCACCATATACCCGTGAATCACCTCCATCCAACCTGTTCCTCATCTCAAACCCCCACCTCCGGCCCGTCCCACCTCGCCGGAGATGACCAGCGGACCCAGCTCTAACCGACCTGGATCCCATAAAACTCGATTCCCCGTTAACCTGGATTGAACCCTGATCGACCTCTGCTTCCCCACCTTAACCCACCGAAAAATCGGGCAGAAATCCACTACCAACCCGCGGCCAAACCCATACTAGACCCGAATCCATCTCCTTCCCCATTACCCATATACCCATGTAACCATTTCGACCCAGCACCTGTCTCGACCCATGTCCAAAGGCCCATTTCCCTCTCAGTAAATAAACTCGCACCCAAATAAAATCAAACAATAATAAATCGACATGTCTTAAACCTTAACCCCTTAGTCCAAGAATGCCCCTCATTACCCCACTATCCCATTACCCTCACTCTATTTACCACTTATGTCCCTCTAACACCTCACCATTGCCATGCACACCTTAGTCTTCCTATTTCACCCCTAAGAACCTTATGTCACATTATAAAACCAAGGAAGGAACATTTGAGGAGTTATGTAAAGAGAAAACCCTAAGGTGAGACCTAGAAGACAAGTAGAGAAATAAAATAGAGAGAGAAACACCTTCGTAAATAGTTTTTTTAATTTTTTATTTTAAAGTAGAGAAATAAAATAGACAAGATTTTTTCTCTTATCTCTACTTTTTTTTAACTTCATGCTTAGTTTGTTGATAATATTACATTTGTTGTGTTTTATAACCATGTTAGGCTAAATCCCCTTTCAAGGGGTGGGGTGATCACATTATTTGATGTTATTCCCATTTTAATTAGTTTATTTAAATTAAATATCCATTTGATGATTAACTTTGCACTCTTACATTTTAATTTACGCCTCGAGAGAGGATAAATGATTTTCGAGAGAAAATAGAATTTCTAGTCTTATTTTCCATTTTAGAATCAAACTAGAGATGGGTTTTTTTCTAAAACGTGAATTTATTTATGTGAATTTCAACTCTATGCTACTTTTCATGATTTAAATTAATTTAATAAATCGATCCTAGAGCGTGATTTATTAAATGAAGTTTACATCTACTTTTCAAGAGTTGTAGGAGTGTTGAATTTAATTTCCTAAAATGTTATTATTAAAATTACATTTGAGAGTTGATTTATGATTTTGATACTAACTTGGGATAATTAATTTTAATGAATTAATTAATTTTGATTAAATAGAATATATGGTGTCATCCTATCCCTTGTTAGTCCTCACTTTTAGTTCCTCACTAATCTCATATTTTACATTTTATTTAGTTATATTTCACTCATTTTTATCACACACTTTTTAGTTATTTCATTATACTTTACTCCTAGTTTAGTGTATCTCTTCCATTAGTTTAGTCATCTCATTACCCCATGAAATTTTTTTAATATAAAAAATCTAAAAAAAATAGAAAAAGGAAAAAATCTAAAAAGAAAATAACTTGAAAATTGAATTACATGACTTATCTTGTGTTTCACTCCTTGGAGTTGGATTGATACCCTTGCTTACCTCTATACAAGTTGGTGTTATTATTTTTTGTAGGTAATGAAGCATTTATAATTAGAGAGGCTTTCCCATAAAAGCAGACAAAAAGCCCATCTATCAACCAATACCAGAGTGCATTAAAATATGATATCGTGGAGGCTTTGATTTGCACTCGTGACTAGTTGTTTGGAGTGAAAGGTATAGAATTTGAGTTATAACTTTCTGAAATTTAATAATAGCAAGTTCTTGATTTTTTTTCTTCTCTTTTTTACCTTGTAGGTGACAAGGAGCTAAGTTTACATGAGCTAACTGAGGATATCATTCAAGTTGACAGAAAAAGTGATAACGATAATTAAACCGGTAGATATCACTATTTATAAAAATAAGCGCACTCTCTCTATTTTTTGACATAATAATATATTAAATTTTTGTATGTTTTATAATTTTGCAGGGCTGAGGAATGGAATGGCTGTTGTTTTGGAGACTATCACTATTATTTAGAGAGTTATTTCTTTTATTTTGGAAAGGCATAGTAACTTTATGCCATTGTTGTTTAGAGAGTTACTCGTTTTGTTTTGGACTATAACTGTGGTTTTGCTCTTTTATTTTGAAATGGTAAAGTAACTTTATATATGCACTTTTTTTGTCTTTCATAGTCACTATTATGCATAATTCATAACTGTGTGATGTCCTCTTTTTTTGGAATGACATAATTATGGAAGAATGTTTTCTTTTTTGCGGTTATTTTTTGCTGAACTAGTGTGTAGAAAATTTTTTGCTGTTATGCAGAATATTTGTTGCTCTCACTCAATGTTAACCCACCAATTTTTGTGTAGAATTCGGTAAAATTATTTGTGTGCGGAATTTAAGTACTTTTTATAATTGTTGTTGATAATTCGTTTATTAAAATTGTCTAGATAAAGACCCGAAAATAAAAATTGGATGAGAAATTATAATTCATGTTTCTCGTGTCACTCACGTTTCTCGTGTTAAATCGGATGTAAAATTATAATTCCTGTTAAACGTGTCATTCCGTGTTTTTGGTGGGCCATGTTTGTGGAACTAAAGCACAAAGTCGTATCATGTCATATTCATGTTTAATATTTATTTGTCATGTCAGGTTAAAACACGACCCAAATACACGAATTATCACCCCTAATAATAGGGATGCATATCATAAATAAAATACAAAGAAGAAAATTTAAGTCATGCCTCTCTCTAGAGAACCTGCTTAAGAAGGGGAGTGAAACCGTCTATCCCCACCTAAAGGCATTGAGGCACTAAGACAACCTTCCCACTACCCAACTGAATATGGTCGAAAGGAGTGGAAAGATGCTAAATAGGAACATCCTCCGGAGCCATCACTGAGCCACCCCCAGAGCTATCAACTAAAGATATCGATAAACTAGTAGCCCTCATTGATCCTGCTACTGGTGGAGGCATACCATCTATATCGTAACTAGACGACAACGTCAACCAACTGGTCACAAAATCTAGATAGTCATATCCTATTGTCGTGTTCGTGTAGAGCATCTGGATTTTCCCTCCATCGCCACTTCTTTTTCCTCGTTCAATATCTCCTTCACCTGCCTTATGAACACAAGGGGCAATGACAGTGGTACTTTCACCTCACCCTACATCGCCTTCCTCACCACACTCTCCCCCAAGTACCAGAGGAGCCAAAACTAATGTGCTAGTAACCTTCGCATCTGGGCATGAATGCCCGTAACCCCCGCCGCCCTCAAGGACAAATGCCAAGGGGAAAACGTCACCTGTCCATAAATAAAGAACATTTATTAAAAATCTAAAAAGTGAAAACAAAACATAAAATCCAATAAATAAAGGAAAAAAAACAAAGCGTCATGTGATCGCTCGTCAAGGCGTTCAACGAATTCGAAGTTGCGATCAGATCTATACATTAAAAAGAATCGATTCATTACATTTTTATGTACCATAGGTGCTATATTGAATTTGAATCAGATTTTGGATCAATTTATATTATTGACTGACTGCCTCCATTCTGTTGTTACTAACAAATACTACTATTTTTGGTTTTTGATCTTCCAAATCATTCTCACATGAGATACGGACCCATTTTTTGTGTACTTCAATAAAAAGCACCCACACATCCTTCAAAACCAAAATTTGGTTCGACTTCCTATTAGACTTCCTCCACCAATACAGTATCAAAAAGTCCCTGCCTCTCTCGCATTCAAGGAAACCAATCCAACATTATTCCCAATCACCTTATAGAACCACGTCTGCAGAAAAATGATACAAAATGTAATGAAGGATAAATGATAAAGACAACAGGAAGATAAAGAAAGTTGTATCTAAATATTACCTCCAAAAAGTACATGGGCCTAAAAAAGTCTGTCGGTGACACGGAATGAAAGCATAAAGGGATGCCAGTGTGAAGCTCCCCAGCCATAAAGATGAATACATGAGATGATCTTTATATAAGGTAGAAACCACAAATGGACAACATCACCACTCCTAGCCACCACAAAGACTCCCTATAAAAGAAAACTATAGAAATGAGTTGCCTACCTCACCTGCCACCCATCAATCTCTTCGATTTGTCTATATAATAAAGTGTCACTGAACACCAATATCCTATCCAACTCTCCATAAATGATATGCCCAATATCTTCTATAAATTCCTGAATCACGACATCAAACACGCATAAAGTTCTATTCACCATGATCTGATGACCCTCGCACTCCAGCCCAGTTAATTGATGAAGATCCATGGGCATAACTATCATCTCCCCAATAGCCTGGTGAAATTTATGGGTGGTGTCCCACCATCTCTCGCCTAGAACCCACAGCACCATCGAAGCATTAGGAGTCTCGTCCAAATCCCCCACTAGAGGGACAAATACAACAACCTCCACCATCAACTACATCACACAAGGGAGTTTCTCATACTCATTATTTATCCCTGTCGAGCCACGAGAATAAATATTCAATGACGCGATATCCACCTGCACACAAGTCGAAACCCTTTAGTATCCCAAAGATAGAAGAAAGAAAATAAAAAAAATAAAAACAAAGAGCAAGTACTCACATAACCATTTGGTTTCTTCACCCTCACAGAATGATGGTTCCCTGGCTCCCGCAGGAGGACCCTTTCATCTGAAATGGCCTTAAAACTATCATAGGTGTTCTCCCTTCCTAATATCATCACCTCAGCATCACACCACTACAGACCGGCCTAGTCATTACTATACATTCAAGCGTCATCCGCTGCTCCCTCCATAAATTCTTTCAAAGAGATATGCTCGAAACTAATTACTAAAGAGAGGAAGGAAGAGGTTCACTTGAATGAAGGTGTGAAAAATGAAGGAGGTCGCCACCTTTTTATAAGGTGCCAGGGGCATGTCGATCGACAGTCCCCTAGTCATGACTATTAATAATGACCCTTAACCTTCCCCGAGAAGTCTATGAGTCCATGCCCTATACCGATAGGCAAATCTCTGCCTAAGCCTATCGAAAGTCCCCTCAAATTGTTTCTCAAGAATTCTAAGAAAAATATAAAAAAATAAGAAGTTCATAAAAATTCTCGAAAAATCTTCAGAGGATCAAGTACATAAGAGCTTCAAGATTTTTTTTAAGAAAATTGGGCTGGCATTTTTGGAGGCCTCACTACCATCATAATCCCCAGTGAGATCGAAATAGAGGAACGTCATCCGTCAATAAAAATCTTTATGTCCGTAAAATTGATCTAAGTTTGAAGAATTGGCCTCGACTAGATGAATCGTTCACTTTAACTCTTTAGGTCCATAAAACCTAGGTCCACATATTTGGCCTCGACCCTCTAAATTAGTCTTCTCAACTCTTTAGGTCTGCAAAATTGACCTAGGCTCGTAGAATTCACCTTGACCCTCTAAATCGATCACTTTCACTCTTTACGTCTGCAAAATTGACCGAGTTTCGTAGAATTAACATCGACTCTTTGAATCAATTTCCTCAACTCTTTAGGTCCGTAGAATCATCCTTGACCCTCGGAATCAGTTGTTTTCACCACTTAGGTTCATAGAATTGACCTAGTTTCATAGAATCAGCCTTGGCCCTTTAAAACCGTTGCCTGAACTCTTTAGGTATGAAAAATCATCATCGACCCCCTAAATCGATTGTGTTCCCTCTTTTAGGCCTGTAGGATTTTTATAACCCTCTAAACCAATCTTTTCACCCTTTAGGTGTTTCGAACGGACCATAACACATTCCCTTAATAACCAGTGCAAACATTTACCCTCTAAACCTAAAAACCTTAATGAGGTGTCTATCTTTTGATGAGCTCTTCTTTTTCCAAGCTTACTCGTCACAAGGCACTATAGACATCCCGTCCTTGTACCATCTCAATGCCTCATTAAGTCCCTAAAACCTTCGAACTCCAGGTCCTACTCCATGCAATGATACAAAGGCCCCCGGGAACTATCGAGCCTCTATTTAACTTCAATAAACCCTCTAACCAGAGTATAAATGATTTCACTATTATTGAGCTTTAAATCCCCTTTTTAACGGTCTATACTGTGTGCAAATCAACCTTACAGTTCGCGCATACTCACCCTTTTACACCAAATCCTGGTCCAGAGGCCATTAAATAATCTCGGCCTCCATTTGAATTTGGTCATCCTTTAAACCCGAGTCTAAATCATTACATTCTTATGGGACTCTGAATCCATTTCCAACAGTCCATACCATTCATGAGTCGATCTTACGGTTCGCGCCTACTTGCATTTTTACTTCGAGAACCCTCATTTAAAGACTGTCAGATGCTTTTGAGAACCGTTTGACATTGGTAAACTCTAGAACCCTAGAGTGTCCCATATATTTTCATAGGGCTCCGAATCCCCTTTCTAAGAGTCCCAACCATGTAGATTTCAGACTTATGGTTCGCATTTTATGCTTGTTTTCCTTTTTGGACTACCTATAGGCACCCCAAACCCTCTGCCTATAGACAGAGTACTACTTTACTTCAACAATAAGCCAGCGGTATGACCATAGGTAGGATAGGTCTGATTCTGACCGACAGCCCACTTAACCTTAATTTTTCCTATTTACGGAGGTAATGACCTCATTCCCAAGGATCCCCCTTCTGAGAAATCAAAAAAAAATCCTCAAAATTAGTGCGCCATCATTCTAAAATTTAATTTTCCAAAAATTCTCTCCACTTTTCTTACATCATTTTCACCACACCATTTGCCACCCATCTTACCCTCACTCCACCACCATTCAACCGCCATAAAAATCATCCTACACCACTTAAGCATCAGTAGAATAGTTCTATAGGAGATTGATTTCTACTATTTTACATCTCAATTAATTAGTGTTCTTTATTTACTTTTCCCTTCACTTTTGATATAATTTTGCTTTATTTCATTTTCTCGCCTCAAATAATCTCATCTTATATTATTAGTACACACAAAACATATTCTTATAAAACAAGAAAAGAAAAAAAAAAGGTTCACTTATAAACCCCAAAGTAGGATTCCCTCATTTTTTTCTACACTTTTACACTTCAGCAAGTTTTCTTCACAACCAACTAACGGAATCCTAAATTTATATTCATGGGCTAAATCCCATCCTAATGATATGTCGAACTACATGGACTTTGATGCCTATTTTGGGAACATAAGTGCCCCAAACCATTATCGGGATTTCAATTTTATTTTGTTCATTGAGCTATTTTATTTAAATCTCATATTTAATAGTATTGTGCGTATGTATACGCCTACAAATTCGTGTTCCCACCCGACATGCACATTCACTTCCTTATAGTGAATCTTGATTCGATGGTCACTAACATCGTATTTTCCTATTATTCTCTTACTTTTTGTACTCCTTAGGATTACTCATCTTCGTCCTTCCTATGATGTGAGTAGAATGATTTATTTTTCTCACCAATTTTCGCATCACACTCATTACGCACATGAGTCAAATCTTGGAGAAAAATGAGAACATTATTATAGCCAATGAGAGACCAAAAGGTTAAAATGGGTGACTAACACCTTCCCATTTCGTAACTTATTCCCTTTACCCCGATTCATTTGGTTTAGTATGCATCAGTTTATCTTTGATTTGTCCTTTTGGGGACGGCTACGTTCTTTTGCCAGTTTTGAGAAAAATAGGCTGGCAAATCCATTTTTTATCTTTTCCTCCCCTCTTAACTATGGCCAATTTATATTCGTGGTAGCCCAGAAGATCACGTGAGTAGCAGAAAGAGGACCTCCATCCTTGAATCCCCACACGCGCCAAGAAGGATTTTCTTATTTTCTTCACTTTCGAGGCGATCCCACGCCAAAGGAATCCCGGATGGCCACACCTATCATATGGTTATTGGTCTTTATTTGAGCATTGCTTAGCAAAATACTATTAGGAACTTTCGTTTTATCATATACTTTTATTTTCAAATACTTTGCATGTTAAGGCTCAAGTTTCAATTTCTCAAAGTCAATTTTTAAAGTCAAATTTTCAAGTTCAATTTATTCTTTTTTCTATAAAAATAGTTGCATTCTGTGTTTTTAAGACTTCGCATTGTTTGTTCAAAAACAAACTACCTTTTCAAAATCAAGACATTTTGATTGAACATTTTCAAACTTTTCTCCTTTGTCACCAAATTCAATTTGAAATATCTTCAATTTTGACAAAAGTTTGATGTTTGACTTCTTAAGTTTTGAGAGACTCCTAATAAAATTCATCAAAAGCCTATTGTATTTCCCCACCTTCACAATCATTCTCTCCTTGTGATCCCTCATTCAAAGTGCCCGAATTAATACTACGACAAGACAGTGAGTCACTCAAAGACCTTTCACTTATAGTTCTCACTCGATTATTCTTTAGCACACTATTCAAAGGCATACAATCATCACTCTCTTCAACATTTTTTCAAGTCTAATCATGAATTCAATCTCACTCCCGCACTCAATACTAGAAGAATTATCATCGCTTTCAGTCTCCAAATCATTAAGAATATTTTTATATGCTTCTTTTTCTTCTCACCACTCTTGTTCTTTCAAGTTTCTTCAAATTTGTTGGGCACGCATTCATATGATGACTAATGCCACCATAACCAAAACCTTTGTCCTCATCATTGGACTTTCCCTTCTTGAACTCTCATTTCTTACCAACTGACATGTGTTCAGTATATTTGTAAGGTTTAGCTTAAAAATTTTGATAGTTTTTGAAATTTTGTTATTTTTTTTTGTATAATTTACGAAACCTTTTCACAAATAAAGCCATATTTACTTCCATGTTCTCTTTTGATTCTCACCATCTTTCATCGGATTATTCTCACTACACTCAACAAAAAAATTTGAGTCCTTTTTTAGTTTTGGAGCAACAAAATACTCTTGTTGATAACATATTTTAAGTGATCCAACCAACTCTTTAAGACTACACGTGTTTGTTTCCTTGATTTCTTTCAAAGTAGTAGCCTTTGTACAAAACCTAAAAGCTAAAGTTCTAAGGAGATTTTTCACAACTTTATTTTTAGAAATATTATCTCTTAACTTGAACGATGCATTTACCACCTCCATTAACCTTGTGTAATATTCATTGAATGACTCACTCTCATCCATCCGCATGGTTTTAAATTTAATTACAATGCTTTGTAACTTCACTCTCTTCACAGTCGAAGTACCCTAATGAGTGACTCTCAATATATCCCATGCTTCCTAAATGAAATTTTACACTTCCATACTAATCGAATCAAATAACACATTTAAGGTGTAGATATCTCATCCTATGCCCTTTAAATACCTCCTTAGATCCCAACACTTCTCCTTTGACACTAAGACCCTAATTCCTACACCAAACCTTGATCCAGAGGCCACGGGAAACAATTTCGAGCCCCATTTCACTTTGGTTAACTCTCCACCACAAGAGAAATTTATTGTACCTTCATTGAGCTCTGAATCCCCTCTCCAAAGGTTTATACCGTGTGCGAATCGACCTTAGGATTAGCGCAAACTCACGTTTTTAGTCTAAACCATAATCTAAAGGCCAATGGCACTCTCGAGCCCCATTTGAATTTTATCAACTCTCTACCCCAAGTCAAGCTTATTGCAACTTTATAGGGCTCTGAATATCCTCTCCAACGGTTAATGTCGTGCACGAATTAGACTTACGATTTGCCCGTACTCACCTTTTTACTCTAAACCTTAATCTAAAGGTCATCGGGAACTCCTGAGCCCCGTTTGATTATGTACAACTCTATAACTGAGTAAATCTAATTTCACCTTCATAGGTATCTAAATACCCTTTCCAACAATCCATACCGTACGCAAATCAAATTTACGATTCGCGCATACTCACCTTTTTACTACGATAATCCCCATTTAGAAGCCATTCGGGGCTTTCGAGCCCCGTTTTACTTTAGTCAACTCTAAAACCCGAGAGTGGCCTTATATATTTTCATAGGGCTTTGAATCATCTTCCCTTCCATCTTGTTCATGCACGATTTGGACCTACAATTTGCATTTTATGCTCATTTTTTCAAAAAAGTCCTTTTTGAACTGCCTATAGGCACCTTCGACCCTCCACCTATAGACAGAGGTGTATTTCACTTCGCCAACAAGCCAGGGATATAATGATAGGCATAATAGGGCCTATGTTGATCTGTATACCACTAACCCTAAATCTTTCTATTGAAGGAAGTCATGACATTATTCCAAGGGACCCTTTTCAGTAATCAGAACATTCCCTGTCTCAAAACCAGTGTGCCGCCACTCCCAAAAATTCAAGTTTTCAACATTCCTTTCACTTTTCTAACCTAAATTTTATACCACCTTTTTCTTCTTACCTCATCCCTATTCCACCATCGTCCCACCACTGTAAAATTATCCTACTTTCCTTCAAAAATCACTAGTAAAAGCTTTTAGGAGGTCTACTCATACTCTTTCTATTTCATTTAATTAGTGTTGTCTATTCACATTTCTTCCACTTTTGATATCTTTTAGTCTCACTCAATATTCATACATCCATTAATATATTTTTTATTACTATTATTAACATAATATATTTTCATAAAACCAAAAAAGACAAAAAAGATGGTTCACTTATAAATCCCAAAATAGGATTTCCTTATCTTTTCTACACGTTTACACTTGAGCACGTTTTCTTCTAAAAAAAATAAAGAGGGGTCTTAAATTTGGGTCTATGGGTTAAACCCTACCCTTGTGATATGTCAAACTACGTGGACTTTGATGCCTATTTTGGCCACGTAGGCATCCCCAACCATTATCGAAATTCGAGTCATCTCTTGTTCATTGCGATAATTTCTTTAAGTATCATACTTAGTATTATTGTATATATGCGTATGCCTAAAAATTATTGTTCCAACCCAACATATATATTAACTTCCCATGGGCACTAACATCATATTTTCTATTACCCTTTTTCTTTAATATACTCCATAGGATGACTCATCTCTGTCTTTCCCATGACGTGAGTAGGGTGATTCATTTTCGTCACTTATTTTCACATCGTACACATTGCACATATGAGTCACATCTTAAATAAAAAGGATAACATTATTATAGCCCATGAGAGATCGAAAGGGTGGAATGGGTGTCTAACACCTTCCATTTTGTAACTTAGTTCACGGAACCTCGATTCATCAGGTCTCGTATGCATCAGTTTGTCTTTCGATGCCGTTCAATTGGGGACGAATACATTCTTTTGACTATTTTGAGTAAAATAGGCTGGTGACTCCATTTTCTATCTTTTCCTCCTCTTTTGATGACGATCTATTTATATCCATAGTAGCGCACGAAGATCACGTGATTGGTGGAAAGAGGACCTCTATCCTCGAATCCCCGCACGCGTTGGGGAGATTTCGATTTTCTCTTCTCTCTCCCCTTTTTGGGGTGATCCAGCACTAGAGGAATCATTCGGAATGGCCATAATGGCGACTCCACTAGGGATTTATATTTTAGAGTACTAAATTCTATTTTACATGGGTTTTATTTCGTTTTCTCTCCACTTTCTCTATTTTTCTACATGCATACAAATGCCTCCACTTGTATATTCTTCTTACTCTCATAATTACTTATCATATATATATATATGTCGTGTTCATATCACGATGTTTATATCCTTCTCTCTACTATGCTCTCTTTTCATCACATGTATATACCATCTTCTTATCACGTGCTTCATGCTTTACTCAATTTTATATAGTCTTCATGTTTCACTCCACTTACTCACACTTGCACACTATTCACATTACTCATAGATATCCATGCTTCGTCTCACTAGCACACACTTCCACTTTTCTCCCACTTATATTCATATATTTTCTTCACTCACACATATTCTCATGTTACCCCCACATTGCATATATTTCCCGCTCATTCACATGCCTCACACTTTGTATATGCCATCATACTCTATATACGCTCCATCCTTCATGTACATACCTGCAAGTTTTACTCTCTATGTTTACCCCCCCCCCCCCCCCCCATACTACTCTTGTATATTTTATGCTCTCTCTCGTAGTAATAGTGTTTCTCATGCTTAGAATACATAAAACTCTCAATAAAATGCTAATTAAGACTCATGCATTATTGCACACTACATCACTTAAGGATTACAATATTGACAAAAAAATTGTCCCATACTGGGAGTGCATTTCGTGATGGGTGTCGATCCTCTGAGTCGCAATTAGCCTAAGTGATATGATTTCCACCTTCCATTGGCCTAGTATCTTCGATGTATATCGAACGGTTTCCCTTGCATCATACCTCTTGACTGAACTCACGACGAGAGGTATATAGACGAAAACTTGTTCAGGTACGTCGAGTATATCGAATTTTCTCTCATCAATGAGGTATATTGTGAGGCAATTAAAGTACACTCAGGTATATTAACTGTCTTTTCCACACATACTGATGAATGATTTCCTTCGTAGGCAAAAGGTATATCATGGAAGTAATGCTAAGGGGGAAACTTTCCACTAATCCACCAATGTATCAACCTTATATAGGTGTTTGCTACAGGACACTCATACCTAAAATCTGTCGGATTCAATGCGTAACTCTGTTGAAATTTTGAGTCATCTTACAACTTAAATTTTTTCACTAATTTGTTCGATTTTTTAAATAGGTCCCTGTCTATGAGTCTGGAAACAAGTCAAATCGTGTACTATCCTTCATCATGTACCTTATATTTTCCCCAGATTCGGGTCATGTCCGGCATTTCACTTGAACACTAGGGAGAACACTATAAAAGTTGAACTTAATAATAATAGTTGTCCTGAGGATGTCCCTTTCCCCTTTTTCAAAAATACCAAAAATATTTTCTCCTTTTAAAAAAAAACATATGTACCAAAAGAATTCATTTTTCCATTAAATTAAATGAAAATATCATTTTTCCCTCTGAGGTTCACATACCCTAGTCTTAGCCTGGCTCCCGATTGGCTCAAGTGTTCCACCGAGCCACATCGAAGACCTATTACTTCCTCCGCTACTTCTACAGAATTGTAACAATCCCTCCAAAGACTATTCATATAGAAAGTTTACAAAAATGTAAATGTCCAGCCAGATCTAATGGCAATCCGTACTCAACTCAGTGCAATGATCGACAATCTTCATGAAAAGGTCTAGGAAATGCAATGACATCAAGTTCATAATCCCTAGAATTAAGAGATGGATATTATCTTTTCCCGGCCTATGGATCCACAAGCACCAAAACCAGTATGAGTCTTGTTCAGTTTTTTGCAATAAATAGAACAAAGCGAGTAAATTCAATTTATTTATCATTGAATCATATTTCTTGGTTCGTACTACTAGTACCGAGTGTGTAGATATGGGAGACACTAATCATGTATGCAATTCTTTACATCGGTTCCAGAAAAGCAGGTGACTAAGTGATGGAGAGATTTAAGTAACTATAGGAGATTCTATGACAATAGTGGTAGTTGTTGTGGGAGATTGAAAAGATATTACTTAAGTCGTTTAATTCAAGATTACACTATCTAAGTAACTCCGAACTATTTTTTGGGGAAACTCTTTTCTTTAAATCAAACAGATTAATCACAAGATGTGTTTAATAAAAATATGTAAGAGATATGTTCAAGATTATGTAACTAGTTTTGAAAACAAAACTAAAACAGTTTAAATCAAGTTAAATCAGCACACCAACAAGAATGAGATGAGGAGATGTAGAAAGATTAAGTACACATAGATTTTAACGTGGTAAAATCTCACCCAACTGAGGAAACATCCATGGTGACTTTTAAGTCACAAATCAAAAATCCACTAAAAAAAATATACAAGTTACAAACTATTTAAAACACATGCAAACAAAACAAACCTATACAAGTTTAGAATATGTACCCACTAGTATGATTCTAACTTCTCTGCAGTTCTGATGTTGATGTGGCTTTCTTATCTTGCTAACTTCTCCACACTTTTTTCCATCTTTACGTGGACTCTGGACGTTTCAAGATCTTATAACCATCATGTCTCGTGTTGTAGTGTGACAAGTGTTTGTGACAGTGTTCTAACACATGCATGTACACACGCACACTTATTTATAAAAACAAGTCCTATCAAATTACAGAACAGATCTAAATGATAAGGTTTTCAGTTTCTCTCTTCTTTAGAAACCACAGACTTTCTTGATCTTTCAAATTAACCCAGAATCCAAGGTTACCTTGCTCAGAAGACTGCCAAGGTCTTAAATAATTTCAGAGGATTTTGAAAATGTTTTTGAAATTATAAACCACTGATTGCGATTCCAACTAGATCGGAAGTCTTGTTTCATAAGAACTAAAAACAGAAAAGAATTTGTTGATTCTTGAGTTGTGAAAAACATTTACAGAAAAATAATCAACAAATAGGATTTCTCAAGATGAGAAACTAAATAACGCAGATCTAAGTGTAATATGACGTAAAATAGCAAGATCTACTGTTTCTATAAAAAAGAAATATAGATCAAATCGAAATATCTAATTTGGTTACAAGATCTCAAACTCAGAGGATTCAACCCACGAACAAGCTCCAAACCATTACCAAAATAACTCTCAAACACTCAGGTTTGGTTTTGGATCTAAAATGAGTTTAGGGTTTGAAACGAAATTAGGGATTGTTTTCTCTCTCGAGTTTCTCTTTCTCTTTTCCTCTCTCTTCTCTCTCTTCTTTCAGTTGGACGAACTGACAAAAGTTTTTAAAATGCAGAGGCTCAACCTCCTTTTATACTAAGCAAGGAAGGTTCGAGATAATCAAATCAAATTAATGGCTGAGATTTGGTCTTGGCTATTTGACTTCCATCCAACGGTTTAACATCAGCGGTGGATTAAACGTCCTCTGATTGGTCTACTGGGGTTTCATAGGAATTGGGATAAAATGTATGCAGAATATCGATTAACTAGATCCAAGGGCTGAGATTGCGAACAGGTTCTGAGTCTATCAACAAATACAAATCAGGACGTTGTGACGATGACATCTATAAGGCTGAGATGACACCAAAAACGCGAATGCAAACTTAATTACAAACACAACCTAAAGTCTCAAGCGCTTTCGGATTCTACCCAACCAAACATTCAGGTAAGAAATGATAAAATCGGTATTAGCATAATGACCCCAAATGTTTTAGAACCCAAATTTTAATTTCTTAAAAATCAATTAAAAATTGTTTAAAAAATCCCCAAAATTTGTTGAAACCTATTTAAAAAGGAATCAACTCACACATAAGCAAATGATGCAATATACAATATGTATGCAATCCTAGTGTGTGTGATGGTTGAGAATTTACCTTTAAATGAATTAATTGAGGCATCATGAGAAGAATTTGAGGTTCTTTGGTATCTAGGGGATAGGACACAAATTTTGTCTCAATTTCCAAACTAGATGAGCACTTATACAATGTAGACTCAAGTGAGTCAAGAGTATAAGGTGCTTCAATCTCCCCCTTTGGAAATATGAGACAAAATATCCTTTAAGTCAACTAGGACTCTTAGGGATACGAAAAAATAAGAGAAACCTATTCCTATACAAAATTCTATCTACCCATATCCTAAAAAAAGAAAATTACATAACTCAACTAATTACAAACCAATAGCCTAATAACATCTGTTGTAAGATTCCTGGAAATAAGACTAAGATCAAGCGATTTAATCATACGTACAAGAAAAAATGAACTTATAAGACTCAAATTTCTCCCCCATTTTGTCTCAAATGGACAAAGGGGAAAAATACTTAAGTCACACAAGTTTATTCAACACAAACCATTCCTATAGATTTTTGCAAATAATGAAATCTATTGTAATCCAAAGGCTTAGTAAACATATCAGCGAGCTGCAAATCAGTAGGAAGATAATTAATTTCTAATTCCTTAGTCTCAACCAATTCACGTATAAAATGATGTCTAATTTTTATATGTTTTGTTCGCGACTGTTGAAAAGAATTTTTAGAAATATTGATCGCGCTTTGATTATCACAATAGAGATGCAGTTGATTTTCTTGAATGCCATAATCATTTAGCATTTTCTTAAGCCAAACTAATTGGTCACAGCAACTACCAACAGCTATGTATTCAGATTCAGCTGTAGATAAAGAAATACAGTTTTGTTTCTTACTACTCCATCCCACCAAATTATTACCGATATAGTAACACGCTCCTGATGTGCTCTTACTATCATTTGTACACCCTGCCCAGTCGGCATCAGTGTATCCTATTATAGTACTAGGAGTATCATTGGTGTACCAAAGTCCTAAATTTAGAGTGCCTTTTATGTATTTAATGATTCATTTGCTCAGCAATACCATTCTGTTGAGGAGCCTTAGGAGCACTAAATTCATGTTTGTAACCATTATAGTCACAATACTCTATAACACCTGTATCTATGAATTCTCCTTCTTTATCACTACGAATTCTATTTACTTGAGTGTCCTTCTCATTTTCAATATGAAGTAAGATTTTCAAAAAAGTTCTGAAAGTCTGTGACTTTTGTTTTAAGAAGGCCACCCAAGTCAACCTGGTGAAGTCATCTACCATAACAAGAATGTAACTGTGTCCACACAGACTAACAGTACGAGAAGGACCCATTAGGTCCATATGGATAATCTCCAAGGGTTTAAAGGTAAGGATATCTTTAACTTTCTTATGAGGTGCCTTAAAAAAAATTCTTCCTAACATGATCCACAGACAATGTTAAAGATAGGTTTTATCTTTGGAATTCCTCTAACTATTTCTTGTGAAGACAATCTATTAAGGCTATCGTAATTTATGTGACCCATCCTATTATTCCATATTTCATTGTCATCCATTATGGCAAAGTTACATACTTCAGTAATGTTCTGGACCGTATAAAAGTTGTCGGGAGTCCCGAGTCCTGTATTTATGCACTCACCTTTTTCATTTAAAATCTTGAAATTATTCTTTGAAAAGGTGACAATATGATTTCAGTCACAAAATTGTGATATACTAAGTACGTTAGCCTTAAGACCTTTTACTAGAAGATCATTTTCGATCACAAGCATTATTTCTTCTTGGAGTGTTCCTTTACAAATAATTTGAGATGATACACCATCACCAAAAATAACTTTTCCTCCAGCAAAGCTTGTTTTGTTTAAAAGTTTTGGATCATCCCCAATCATATGTTTTGAACACCCAGAGTCTAAATACCAACCAAAAGGAGTGTGTTCAGCTTTTAACGCAGTAATCACAATATTACACTTCATCTGGGGAAATAGCTCATCTTTTCTAACCCAAATAGCTCTTGTCTTTATTTTGCGCATATTTTCTCTCATTGATAAAACTTGTGAGCATTAGATTTTTGTTGAAAAATATTCTGCACATGCATTGAGTTTTATCGAGGATATGAGCATTTGGTTTAGAAAAGTACCTAGGAATTCCTCTTGTAAATGACCTTTTAGGTCTGGTCTTTCTCTTTCTATAGTTAGAGTTTTTATCTGGTTGTCTAAGCAGAACATAATTGTTACGGCTTCTCCTAAAGTAGTTAAAGTTTTAGTATAAAGGAGTATTACAAATAGGATTAACTAAACATCTAGAGTAGCAACCTTCGAAAGAATGTCCGTATATGTCATAATAAGAGCAATACAGATTACTTGAAGAGGGTATATCCTTAAGAAAGACTCTAAAAATAGGTTTCATGGGATTTTGACATTGAACCTTATTCCTAGGGACGCATAATCACTCTTCCTAATCGGAGGGAAGACATATTTAGCCTTAGGTAGACTATCACACTTAGAGTGACTTGATTCCCCAATATCCAACTTTGGTTGTTTTTTATCAAACTCATCACTTAGGGATTGAAAATCTGGATAAGTTTCCATAGGTATTTTGCCACCTGACACAAACTTAATTGATTCAAAGTTTTTAATTTTTGTCTTTGAATTTGGGAAAATCCTATTCCAGTTCGATCATCAGAATTGGTTTTTGAATCGGCAACAAATTAATCAAAACAATTGGAGTTGTTTTCAAACTTAGCAAATTTTTTTAAACCAGTTTTTGTCTTTTCCTTAGCTTGTTCCAATTCTAATAATGTCCCTTTATATTTTTTCTCCAGAGTTTCATTTGTTTCAATCAAAGTTTTCAATTTTTGATCAAAAGTCTTGATTTCATTTTCATGAGTTAGACATTGGGTATTATACTCTTCAGCGTTAAGTTTAACCATTAGACTTAGGTCTTCTAGTTTCTTAGTGATGTCTTTCTCTATCTTCTCTAGTCTAGAGCTTTTTTTGTGAGTTTTGGCATAAAGTGTGTGAACATCAGGGAGGTCTTCAGTGTCTGAATCACTAAGTGTAGTGTGTGAAGTGGCCCTTAAGGATTCAATTCTTAAACTCACACACATATTGACGTCGTCATTATCGCTTTCCCTTTGACTCACACACCCTGCTGTAGAACTAGCAATGTTCTCAGAAATTAAAGCATCTAAACCAGTAGCATCAGGATTCATAACAACGGAAGTAGAACTACTAGCATCATTCTCATACTTAGGCATAGGCATATCATCATTATAGATTATCTTGGTAAAGAAAGACATGCAAGGATCAAAAACATCAGATGACTGAGGTTCCTTATTGTTGATACCAAATTTAGTCTACTGACATGGACCAATCACATGAAGACATGTGTCAATTTACATGGTAAATACGAATACTCCAAATAAGAAAATCAAGACCATCGAGCAACTCAAGCTCTCCGAGCAACTCCGAGCAAGTCAAGTGTGACAAGCAGCTCTTGCTCGTCCCCGAACAACTCAAACTCTCCAAGCAACTCAAGCGTGTCGAGCAGCTTAGGCGGTCCGAGCAGCTTAAGCGATCCGAGCTACATAAGTGTACAGCGTATCCAAATCAAGAGAATCCAGGATATAATTGCGCATTAAATGCTCATTAATATGGTACAGATGTACATGTCTACTGGATAACAGTGCATTGTCCTTTCATTTGTACAGCCTCAAGGCTATAAATACATTGTAACCTCCTCATTAGCAGAGGACTCGGAATTTCTTGGTAAATCCTTTATCGAGAATTCTGCAAGCAGTCAGCAATAACAAATATAGTGGATGTAGGCCATTCTTACAAGGCTGAACCACTTTAAAAATCGAATATCTATTATTTCCATATTATTTTTATTTGTGATTAAAATAATTAGGTTAAATCTAATTTTTTGCATCAATAGATTGGCGCCGTCTGTGGGAATCGACTGTAATTATCGGTTTTCACCAAAATAATTCATCACCAATGACTGATAATTCTGAATCCAGTAATCAAAATGCTGGAAACCCCCCAAATCCATCTGCTCCCCCAAATGTTCAAGATCAGGCTGGTATAATGGCTAATCTAGCCCAAGGCCAGACAGCCATGCAAGAAACTATGCGATAACTCATACAAACTGTCTAAGGTGGAGTATCTACTCATTCAGGACGACGAAGTGTTCAAAGAAACACCTGTTTACCTTCTTCGTGTATTAGGTGAACGTTATTCCCAGAGGAATCTCGATCCAGACGTACCGATTCATATCGCATTGAGAGATCTAATGATTTTTCTTATCAACTTGGTCGAACTTCATCAGTACGAGCTACAGATACTCAATAAAACATCACTCTCTCTCCATAAAGGATTAGTGCGTTGGAGAGGTTAAGCAGGGTCTCTCCTTTTGATCGTTTGGGCCCTAGGAGGAATAGAAGTCCTCCTAGGATTGTATCGAGGAACTTTCAACGACCATCCGATCTAAGGGAGGGTTCAGCCCAATCACGACCAACTGCTCTTAGAGAAAGATCCCAGGAAGAAAATTCAACACGATCAGTTGCTCGAACCAACAGGCCCGAGGAGGGAAATGATGCATGGAAAGGCTCTATTCAAAGGTTGGAGGATAGACTAGGGGAAATGGATAAGGCCAAGAATCCTCTACAAAGAACTTTTATCCAAGGGACACCTTTTATCCAGGAAATTATGGATTTTACCACACCATCAAAGTTCAAAGCACCTGTTATGACTCGTAAATATGATGGAAAAACTGACCCGGTCCTTCATATAGAATAATACCAAGCTGCTACCGATATATACGTCATGCCAGATGAGATGAGATGCAGGACATTTTCAGGAACTCTTATCGGATCTGCTCAAATATGGTACAATAATCTTCCTAGGGGGAAGATTTCAACTTTCTTTCAACTGGCTGAGCTCTTTATTGGAAATTTCTATTTTGGAGCAAAACGAGTTAAACGAGTAGCACACTTGTTAAGTGTTAGACAAAAAGCAGGTGAGAGCACCAGGGATTATATAACCCATTTCAATAACGAGAAGCTCAAAGTTATTAATTACGAGGAAAAGACAGCAATTACTGCTCTGATGAGTGGACTGTTTTCAGACAAATTATACTACACTCTAGCCAAAGATCCACCTAGAACCAGGGCAGAACTAATGGTAAAGGAAGAGAAGATTATGAACGCCGAGGAGGCTATGGCTGCGAAGAAGAATATAGATACCAAAGAGACCAAGGTGGAGGTTGGTAAGGCTGAAAAGAAAGAGCATAAGAACAATGGTGGTAACAAGCAGTCAAAAGCAAAGCCAAAATGGGAACTGTTGAAGAAATTTGGAAATTATACTCATTTGAAAGTAGACATAAACCACATTCTGGAAGAAATCAAGAACAACGAGGAGCTAAACTGGCTAGAGAAAATGAAGACAGATCCTGACAAGAGGAATAAGACCAAATATTACGAGTTCCATAAAGACCACGGTCACATGACCAAAAATTGCATAGCTCTTCAGACGAGGAAAGCTGGCTAAGTATGTTGATCGTCGAAATGATGGAAAGAGAAACGATCGAGCAAGACAGAGATCTAAATCTCCTCGTCGAGCAAAAGAAGATACGAAGATCAGTCACAAAGAGGATCCGAATGATGACCAAGACGACCCCGATCTCCCCAAAAGACCAAAACAACCAGAACGTGAGGTATTTTCTATCCATTTTGGATCATTTGAATGTAATGTCATTATAGGTGTAGATGCATGAGGTGGAGATATGACTGCTGAGAGAAAAGCCTACCTCAATGAGGCTCAGGCTTGCTCGTACATTCAGCGAATAAATCTGGCTGAAGATGATCGCCCGAGGAAGGTGAATAAGGATAAGCTGGTCATTAGTTTATCTAAGAACGACTTGGCAGGTGTACTATATCCTCATGATGATCCATTGGTGATTAAGATGAAAATGAGAGAAGTAGTGATTTCACGAGTACTGGTGGATAATGGCAGCTCGGCAGATATCATGTTATATCTGTGCTTTGAGAGTTTAAATCTAAAGCTAGCCCAGTTGGAGATATATCATAGGCCCCTCCTTGGTTTTACTGGTGAGAAGGTTTTTCCACTTGGGACGATCAAGTTGGATGTGCTTATCGGTACATGGCGCGCTTGTCGAACAGAAAGAATACGTTTTTTGTAATGGATAAAAATGTCCAATCAGCTTACAACATCATCATGGGGAGAGTAGGTCTGAAGAAATTTGAGGCAATACCATCTACTGTGCATCAATGTCTAAAATTCCCAACCAATTTTGGGGTGGGAGTTGTGAAAGGCGACTAGAAAGTATCTCAGAAATGCTACTATTCGTCTACCGAGCAGGAAGAGCATGAAGAATTTATAAAGAAGACTACTACCTACAAAATAGAAGATGCGTAGATTGAAACATTAGACCCTAGAGACGAGTCCCAACTCGTGAAATGGCAGGTTATGGAGGCTACTGAGAATGTCATTCTGGACGACAAGTATCGAGAACAAACAACTCAAATTGGTGCATCCTTGGATAAATCAATAAAATAAGAATTGATAGCATTCCTAAGGTGAAGAAAGTAGACTTTTGCGTGGAGTCATGAAGACATGCCAGGAATAGATCCGAATTTCTTGTGTCACGAGCTGAATGTGAACAAGAAAATCAAGCCAGTAAAGCAGCGAAGAAGAGTGTTCAGCCCTGAGAAAAATCAAGATATACAGGAGGAAGTTGAGAAGCTGCAAAAGGCCTCTTTCATTGAGGATGTTAAATATCCTGTGTGGCTAGCAAATGTGGTAATGGTAAAGAAGAAAAATAACAAGTGGAGGATGTGCGTAGACTTTACCAACCTTAACAAGGCATGCCCAAAGGATCATTTTCCTTTGCCCCGAATTGATCAACTAGTGGATACTACCTCGGGGCATGAACAATTAAGTTTCATGGATGCTTATTCTGGTTATAACCAGATTAAAATGAAGCCTGAAGATAGGGAGAGTACCTCATTTATTACCCCAAGGGGAACTTATTATTATAATGTTATGCCTTTTGGACTTAAAAATGCAGGTGCTACCTATCAGTGGTTGATGAGCAAGGTGTTTACAGAGCAAATCGGCCATAACATGGAGGTTTATGTTGACGATATGATAACGAAGAGCAAGAAAGCTGCTGATCATCTAGCTGACTTAGGCCAAACCTTTGATCAACTAGAGAAATATCAAATGAAGCTGAATCCCACCAAGTGCATATTCGGAGTACGAGAAGGCATATTTCTCAGACATATCGTAAATCAACGAGGAATTGAGGCGAACCCTGAAAAGATCACGGCTCTATTGGAACTACGATCCCCAATGACAAAGAAGGAAGTACAAAGCCTCATAGGGCGAGTTGCAGCACTTAACAGATTTGTATCACGAGCAACTGATTGATGCCTCCCATTCTTCAAAACACTCCGAAAGACTTTTGAGTGGAACGAAGAATGTGAAAAGGCTTTTCAAGAATTGAAGAAATACCTAGGAGCACCTCCATTGTTATCCAGGCCAGTGATGGGAGAAAGATTATACTTGTATCTGGCAGTCTCAGAAAATGTAGTAAGCTCAGCACTGATAAGGGTGGAAGATGGAGTGTAAAAACCAATCTATTACACTAGTAAGGCCTTCTGAGGAGCATAGATCAGATATCCAAGGCTGGAAAAGTTAGCACTAGCATTGATCGAAGCAAGTAGAAGAATGAGGCCATACTTCCAAGCTCATACTATAGTTGTGTATACAGACATGCCATTAAGGCAAGTTCTGCACAAACCAGAGAAATCAGGAAGATTGATGTATTGGGCAATAGAATTGGGTTAATATGATATAATTTATGAGCCTAGGTCGTCACTAAAAGGGCAAGCAGTGGCAGATTTTATCGTAGAGTTCACCTATCCAGATACCTCCGAAGAGCAGAAGTTGAATACCGACCAGCCTGTGGATATTATGGGATCATCAAACTTAAACTCCGACCAACCTCAGTCGGTAGACGAGCAAGAGAAGATGGTCGACGAGCAGCAAGAAGTGCTGGAGGAGGATATAAGGAAGCATCAAATATTCCACCAAGGAACTCTGTCTGACCAAGAGTTTGATAATGAGATACCTGTGTTGAATTTGTATGTAGATGGTTCTTCGTGCATTACAGGCAGTGGAGCAGGGATTTTTTTAAACAACCCAGATGAGATCGATGTGGAATATGCTCTGCGCTTCCAATTTAAAGCTTCTAATAATGAAGCTGAATATGAAGCAATGATTGTTGGTCTTAGTTTGGCAAAAACCATAAAGGTTGAGCAGGTTATCGTATTCAGTGACTCCCAATTGATCGTAAATCAAATGTTGGGGGTATATGCAGCCAAAGGAGAATTAATGATCAAGTATCATGCAAAAGCAATGGAGATTGTATCAAGCTTGATCGCAGTACAGTTAATTAGAATACCAAGACTGGAGAATGCAAGAGCAGATGCCTTAGCTCGGTTAGCTTCAGCAACACGTACTGAGCTAAGAAGAACAATTCCAATAGAAGTCTTGGCTAGTCGGAGCATAGACGAAGATTTGATGATGAATTTTATTACCCTTGATTTAGGACCATCTTGGATGGATCCCATCAGGGCATATATTGAAGAAGGGGCTTTGCCAACTCATAAACTCACATCCAAGAAACTGAAATTTAAAGTTGCTCGTTATGTATTGACTAATGGTATTTTGTATAGACGAGGAATTATAGCAGGTTTGCAAAGATGTGTGCATCCCTCCGAGGTAAAAAATTTGATTGAAGAGGTCCATGAAGGGTCCTGTGGTGCCCATATAGTAGGTCGGATGCTTTTGCAAAGAATAATAATGCGGGGATATTATTGGCCAACGATGAGGGCTGATTGTATAGCCTATGCCAAAAAATGTGACAAATGTCAACGCTTCTCTTCTATCCGAAGAACTCCCTATGCATTGTTAACACCTATTACTTCCCCTTGGTCATTTTTCATGTGGGGAGTAGACTTGGTCGGGCCACTTCCAACGACCAGGGGAAGATTTAAATATCTCATGGTCACGGTGGATTACTTTACTAAGTGGGTGGAAGATGAGCCTCTTATTGATATGACATATGACAAGGTATATCAATTATTTGGAAAAATATCATTTGTAGATATGGTCTTCCCCATGTATTCTTTACTGATCATGGAACCCAATTTGGCAACAAGGAGTTTGCTGCGTATTGTCATCAGCTAAACATATTGAAAACCCACTCTGCACCAGGCCATCCCTAGAGCAATGGGAAAACTGAGGTGACAAATAGAACGTTACTGAATGGTTTGAAAAAATGACTGGACGATGCAAAGGCAAATTGGATTAACGAGCTACATTCTGTGCTATGGGCATATCATACTACACCACGAGCAGCAACAGGAGAATCTCCATGCATACTAGCGTTTGGAAGTGAAGCAGTTATACCTGCTGAGTTGGGTATACCCACACATAGAGTGCTGAATTTCAATTCTCCTATCAGTGACTTGATGAGAAGATTAGACTTGGATATGCTCGAGGAAGTTAGAGAAGAAGCAGTAATCAGGAATGTTGCATACCAACAACTAACAGCTATATTCTACAACAAGAGGGTAAAGAAGAGTGATTTGAAAGAATGGGACTATGTGCTAAAGAAAGTAATTCAAAAGCACAATAAACTGGAAGCTAACTGGCATGGACCCTACAGAGTAACAGAAGTTGTTCAACCAGGGACATATAGGATTGAAACCTTAGAAGGAGAAGAGTTTAAGAATGCGTGGAACGTAGAGCATCTGCGCAAATATTTTCAGTATTTAAAATCCCTATATAATGCAGTTTTCTTCAATTTGAATAAAGTTTTGGATGTTTTACCCAATTCTCTCCTTTTGTTGAAATTTTTCGGAGCACTAGTGCTACACACTACGCATCAAGTTCAGAATAATCACGCATTAAGTCCAGAATAAAAATACACCAACTCCGGTTGGTCAGGAATTAAAATCCACCAACTCCGGTTGGTCGGGAATAAAAATCCATCAACTCCGGTTGGTCGGGAATAAAAATCCACCAGCTCCGGTTGGTCGGGAACAAAAATCCATCAACTCCGGTTGGTCGGGAATAAAAATCCACCAACTCCGGTTGGTCGGTAAGCTAATTTCAATCAACTCTGGTTGTTTAAATTAAACAATACCATGGAATGTAAGTTGTTATATTGCTTAGTATTAAAAAATTACTACAATGAGATAAGTATGTCATAAACATATATATATTTACCAACCAAAAGCAAAAATATTCTACAAATTACTTAGAAGAAAATGAAATAACAAAAGACAAAAAATTTTCATTCAAATCGAGAAGGATTGCATATGCTGGAAAAAGAAAAACCATTACATAAAAATCCTATTCTACTGGTTTCTTGCCCTCTGCCTTTGAAACAGGTTCTACTCCAGTAGGAGGATCATCTAAGGCGTAAGGGGAATTTATGAAGTTCAGATCTCGAAGCATCCTGACATTCATCACAGATGGTCGATCAAGCAAGTGCTCCGGGCGAGATATCTCAAAATTAGAATGAAGATTGTAGTCACCGAGATACTTGGAGATTAAGCACTGAGGAATTGGCCGAGCAGAAATCCATCTCATATCAAGTTTAAAAGGTGGCACGGGAAGCTCGAGCAATCCAGGATCATAGTAATCCCATAGATAATGGCCCTGCTCCAACTTTAACACCCCCAGTGCATTCAGCCATCCATGTTTGTAACCCTCGTTATTTGAATTCTGGATCCGATCGTCGAGATGATAAAGGAATTCATTATATCCAGCCATCCAAAATTCCCTGAGATGTTTATGAAACTGGTAAGTTAACCTCTCCAGTTGATCATGGACGTTCTTCACTAGAAGATCTTTATTCTCCAAGGTAGAGTTTTGTGTGGAAAGTTGCTCGCTGAGGTTCAGAATCTTCTTGGACATCTCTAACAAAGCCTGATTCTTCTCCATGAACTGGAATGCTTGATTCTCTAAGACTGCTTGAGTTCTTGCCTCTTTAATAGTAACCTGAGCAGCCCTTGGTAGAGGTTCCAGTCCTCTTTAAGGTTTCCAATTCATCTCTCAAATTGGCATTTTCGACCTTCAAGAAAGAGAAACCTTCGTCATTGACAGGGACCAAGCTCCCGAGGTAGATGCTGCAGATTTCAATTGAGATATCTCTCCTCGCAAAACATTATTTTCCTGCTCCAACAGTTTTGCGATTTGCCTATTCTCCTCGACCTCAACCTTTAGAATTCTCTCTTTCTTTTCGTAAGCAACGATGAATTTATCATATCCTTTGTCAGCATTTAGTTACTGATATTTTTTCTCATACCCTTGATGCAAAAGAGTAGAAGACTCCTTATATTGTTGTTGGAGTTCTTCAATAGTTCCTTGAAGGTCCTCAATCATCTCATAATATGCCACATTATTGGCAACAGCTCGGTCAAGCAGGCATTTTAAATACTGATATGCTTCAACTTCTCATGCAGAAGTATTTAGACCAAGGATGTCAACAATTTGAGCCTCGTTTAGGTCTGCATGGCCAGCCTTGAAGTAGTCATTATATTTTTTCATCAGTTTAGTATCGTGAGCTGACAAGAGTTCCATCCTAGCCATAAACTAGTAAAGAGAAGAGATAGAAATAATCAATAAGAATGCAGAAAAAGCAAGTAGAAGAAAAAGTTAAGACAAACAATCCAAAGTTTGAATTTTTATTTCATCATAAGGAGAAGTACATAGTCCAAAATTACATTCAACAAAAAAGCAAAAGAAAGATCCGAACAACTCTACACCTTCTCTTTGCTTTCTACAACTTCCTCAGGAGGCTTGGACAAAGAGGTTGGTTGCTCAGAGGGCAAAGAAAGCTGCTCGACAGGAGTAATGGTTGGTTGGGGTTACTCGAAGCATGATTGAACAACTAGAATAGTAAGGGCCTGATCTCCAATTACCATGGAGAATTCTTCTGAGGCAGCTTCATCCTCTTCTTTTTCTCCAGAAGAGGGAGGAGGGCCATGAGTGTGTTGCTGAAATAAGTCAGAATCTTCAGCAACCTTTAGCTCTTATAGAGCTTCCACCCATCCATCCCTAAAGTATTTCAGGCTGGCGTATTCCATTTGTGAGGACATGGCAGCCAAACACTTATTCCAGCCCTTGTCCCAACCTACGCTGAAGGATTTTTGACAGCTTTCTTCCTTTTAACCTTTTCCGAGGAAGTCCTCTCAGTAAGAAGTTTCTCGGCAGTTTTCAGCTTCTCCTCCACCTCCTGCTTCTGGCGATCAACATCAAGGAGTCTACCAACCTCCTCTTCAGCAGCTTTGAGTTTATTCTCAAGCTCTGCAATATTCTTGAGTTTCTCTTTAAGTTCTTGATTATTCCTCTCAAACTCCCCCAATTTCTTCTCCAAATCTGTGGAGGCCTTCACAGCTCGATCTCTCTCTTGCTCGACAGACTTAACCTGCTTCTCCCAAGCAATTTTATTCTCCCCATACTTCTGATGAGATTCCTTCAAAGACTGGGTTAATCCAGTAAAAGCTTCTTCTACACCTCCCGAGGATATTGAAGCCTTGATGGCCTCATCCTTCTTCAGAATAATGTTGAAACATGTTACCAGCTGGAAAAAGAAAATAACTGTAAGTCAGTACAGGGACATAACATTAAAAATGAAAATTTAGACTAGTAATACTTACTAAGGCAATATGTTGAGTAGCCAAGGTAATGACCCTGTCACGAGAAAGATTGTCCTTAATACCTTGGACTTCAGGGATAATCCAAGACTTCACCGAGCTCATAGAAGAGCTCGTAGGAACAAAAGTGGGAACACCACCTTCAACATTTAACGACTGAGAGACAGATTATGCTGGTCTCTCTGAAGAACTTTTCCTTAATCTCCTCGTAGGAGCAAGGACATTCTCAACTAAAGATGTTGTACTGGTTGGTGATATAACAATGACCTCGCTTGGAGGAGAAACAACAACAGACTTAGTAGGAGCCACAGGGGGCTTTTCAACGACCTTACTCGGATCCATGGAGGGCTTCTTGCTAAACTTCTTAGTAGCATCAGAAGGGGGTATCTCTACAGTCTTTATCCCCTCTCCTGGGACATCTTTTTTACTTCTCTCTGTCTCCACAGCAGGGGAATCAGACTTGTCGAAAAAGGAAGGAACTTCTCTTCTCTTCATTATATCACCAATACGAATACTTAATTCAGAAGAAGAACCCTCCACACTAGACTCAGCAGCTGGTACTTGATCAAGACTAACCACCACTAGACGAGCAGTAAAAGATGAAGTGTAGCTCTTGTACTGCAATAAATAAGAGGCCGATCTAATCTGTTCCTCGGCAACAGATTGGTGCAAGCTCCAGATAAGTTTCAAATGTTTTAAATTAACCTCTGTATCCTTTGGAGATTTTCTTTTGCTATCAACTGAAAATCATAAAAAGTTAAATGTCAGTGATACATTTTGTCAAACACCAAGAAAATAATATTCCAAAAAATAAAAACAACCTATTCCATTACCATAAGGGGGACACCTAGGACCATGGTATACATCATTTCCATTTAGTGGAGCATGTTACCAATTTTTCATAACAACTCCATTCTCGAAGTAATCCATGTTGGCATCTGGGAGATTGACAACTAAAGCCCTATTTAAAAACCTAGTTTTTAAATAAAAAGTACTATCACTGACAATCCATCTATAGCAAAACATAATTTGTGGAATTCCTAAACGGGTTCCATGAATTCGGTTTAACCTATGGACTCCATTAACTATTCTCCAGGTAT
Source organism: Sambucus nigra (assembly GCA_949130495.1). Lineage (NCBI taxonomy): Eukaryota > Viridiplantae > Streptophyta > Magnoliopsida > Dipsacales > Adoxaceae > Sambucus > Sambucus nigra. The sequence goes on along the minus strand of OX422215.1, from coordinate 57,737,879 downwards.
TGGGAGCTATTTTGCAGGTGCAACGTCAAAATATTGACAGAACTCCAAACATAGGGGATTTGGAGGAAAAGAAAACCCACATTCGGCCGCAAAGAGACTGGGGAACCAATGTCCCTCAGCCAAAGAGAAATAATCAGAAGGTTCAGAAAGTTCCTCTAAAATGACCCACGAGGGAATTAAAAATTCAGAACGAAATTTGTCAAGAGGCTCAACAACGTAAACCATGATGATCAAAGAAAAATAAAAGAGAAGGAAGAAGATCTTACAGGTGAAGAGTGAACCAGTTGACAACGAACAAGGAAAGAAACGAACGCACAAGATAAAGAGAAAATGAAAAGTTCAGAGGCACAAATTTGAAAAGTGAAAGACGATAGGATTTCTGCCGCGTTTAAATACTTTACCTCGGGAATAGAAAAAGCAATGATTATCAAGACGGAAGTTTGCGTATCGGGTGGCTAAAAAGAAGAAAAGGGGCACAAAATACTAAGCGATTATGGAAATTCAAAATATTTAGGAGGTTTGATACTATGCATTTAAAAAGGAGCTGCATATAATAAATGCTTTCCTAAAAACCATACAACCCGAAAATCTAAGCAGCAGAATGTTCCATACTTTTCTTCAACATCAAACTACAAAACATTGGGGGCTTCTGTTCATACCAAATTTAGTCTACTAACATGGACCAATCACATGAAGACACATGTCAATTTACATGGTAAATATGAATACTCCATATGAGCAAATCAGGACCATCGAGCAACTCAAGCTCTCCGAGCAAATAATGAGCTTCGAGCAACTCAAGTGTGACACGCAGCTCTTGATCATCCCCGAACAACTCAAACTCTCCGAGCAACTCAAGCGTGTCGAGCAGCTTAGGCGGTCCGAGCAGCTTAAGCGGTCTGAGCTACATAAGTGTACAACGTATCCAAATCAAGAGAATCCAGGATATAATTGGGCATTAAATGCTCATTAATATGGTACAGATGTACATGTCTACTTTGTAACAGTGTATTATCCTTTCATTTGTACAGCCTCAAGGCTATAAATACATTGTAACCTCCTCATTAGCAGGGGACTCGAAATTTCTTGGTAAATCCTTTATCGAGAATTCTGCAAACAGTCAGCAATAAAAAATATAGTGGAAGTAGGCCATTCTTACAAGGCTGAACCACTTTAAAAATTGATTGTCTATTATTTCCTTATTCCTTTTATCTGTGATTAAAATAATTAGTTCAAATCTAATTTTTTATATCAACACTCATTATCAGAATCGCTTGAATCATCCCATGTCTTGAAAATGTTGGCCCTAGTATGTTTATTGGTCATGTTCAAGTTAACTCTACAATCTTGTGCTATATGACCCAATTTTCCACATTTAAAACATTTAATATTCTTAAAGTCTTTGTTAGGTCTCGTATGAATGTCTTTGTGATGTTTATCTTGACTTTTCTCATGAGGTTTGTGATTAGACTGAGTTGGATAATTTGTCTTGCCTTGTCTGGTTGCCATTTTATTTATAAATTTCACAATCTTCTTAAACTGCTTTGACATCAAGGAAATATGATTATCCAAGCTATCTTTATAACAGTCCTCGTCAGAATCATTATTGGGAATACGAAGCTCAAGTTTTATCAGCTTAGAGGAGAAACTCAAGCTGCAACTAGTCTGCTTCCTATGGGACTGGGTTAATTGTTTCTTGAATTCTAGTTCCATTTCCACAGTTCTCAGTTTACTACTGAGTAATCCAGGAGTGATATTTTGATCACTCAATTCCTTAATGGCATATCTTTTGTTATCAAATTTCTGTGGCAATGACCTTAGATTTTTTTAAACAATTTCATGTCTATCATAAGTTATCCCATTAGAATGTAATTTGATCACAATGTCAGTCAAATTCATGTAAAAGTCATCAAATGATTCAGAGTCTGACATAATTAAAGAGTTATACTGCTGGATAAGCATCTGTGTTTTAGCAGCCTTAACTATAGTGTCACCTTCATGTGCAGTAACCAGTGTATCCCAAGCTTCCTTAGAAGTGGTGAAAGATGAGATCCTTTTGAACTCGTGTTCATTTATAGACATAAAAATGGAATTCTTCCCTTTGTTATTGTTCAAAGAAGCTTGCTTCTCTTCTCGAGTGAATTCACTTAATACTTTCTTAATCCTCTTATTGCTTCCTTCAGTGGTTGGTTTAGTAGGATAAGTATATCCATTTTCAACAATGTCCCAGACATCATCTCCCAAGGTTCCTTGTATGAAAACAACCATGCTTACTTTCCAGTAAGGAAAATTGTTTCCATCAAAGAGAGGGGTATGGTCAAGTACCAAATCTTTCATATTTCTCATCCATTGTTTCATTTTAAGAAAATAATTTTAGAAATAGAAGATCTTTAAAGAAAATTTTCAAATCTCTGATACCAATTGAAAAGCTGTTACTTAAGTCATTTAATTCAAAATTAAACTATCTAAGTAACTCTGAACTATTTTTTGGGAAACTCTTTTCTTTAAATCAAACAGATTAATCACAAGATGTGTTTAATAAAAATATGTATGAGATATGTTCAAGATTATGTAACTTGTTTTGAAAAACAAAACTAAAGCAATTTAAATCAAGTTAAATCAGCACATCAATAAGAATGAGATGTGGAGATGTATACATATTAAGTACACAAAGATTTTAACGTGGTAAAACCTCACCCAACTGAGGAAACATCCATGGTGACTTCTAAGTCACAAACCAAAAGTCCACTAAAACAAAATATACAAGTTACAAACTATTTAACACACATGCAAGGAAAATATACCTATACAAGTTTAGAATATATACCCACTGGTTTGATTCTAACTTATCTGCAATTCTGATGTTGATGTGGCTTTCTTATCTTTCTAACTTCTCCACACTTTGTTCCTGCTTTACGTTGACTCTTGACATTTCAAGATCTTATAGCCAACACTTTTTGTGTTGTAGTGTGACAAGTGTTTGTGACAATGTTGTAACGCGTGCATGTACATACGCACACTTATTTATACAAAAAAGTCTTATCAAATTACAGAATAGATCTAAATGATAAGGGTTTCAGTTTCTCTCTTCTTTAGAAACCACATACTATCTTTCAAATTAACCCAAAATCCAAGGATACCTTGCTCGGAAGACTGCCAAGGTCTTAAACAATTTCAAAGGGTTTTCAAATAATTTTTGAAATTGTAAACCACCGATTGCGATTCCAGCTAGATCAGAAGTCTTATTTCATAAGAACTAGAAACAGAAAAAAATTTGTTGATTCTTGAGTTGTGAAAAACATTTACAGAAAAAAAAATTCAACAAATACGATTTCTCAAGATGAGAAACTAAATAATGCAGATCTAAGTGTAATATGACATAAAATAGCAAGATCTATTGTTTCTATGAAAAAGAAATAGAGATCAAACCGAAATATCTAAGTTGGTTACAAGATCTCAAACTCAGAGGATTCAGCCCACGAACAAGCTTCAAACCATTACCAAAATAACTCTCAAACACTCAGGTTTGGTTTTGGATCTAAAATGAGTGTAGGGTTTGAAACGAAATTAGGTTTTGTTTTCTTTCTCTAGTCTCTCTCTCTCTCTTTTCCTCTCTCTTCTCTCTCTTCTTTCAGTTGGACGAACTGGAAAAAGTTTTTAAAACGCAGAGGCTCAACCTTCTTTTATACTAAGCAAGGAAGGTTCGGGATAATCAGATTAAATTAATGGCTGAGATTTGGTCTTGACTATTTGACTTCCATCCAACAGTTTAACATCAGCGGTGGATTAAACATCCTCTGATTGGTCTACAGGGATTTCACAAGAATTAGGATAAAACGCATGTAGAACATCGATTAACTAGATCCAAGGGCTGAGATTGCAAACAGGTTCTGAGCCGATCAACAAACACAAATCAAGCCGTTATGACGATGGCAGGTGTAAGGCTCAGATGACGCCAAAAATGCGTATGCAAACTTAATTACAAACACACCCTGAAGTCTTAAGTGCTTTCGAATTCTACCCAACCAAACATTCAGGAAAGAAATGATAAAATCAGTATTAGCATAATGACCCCAAATGTTTTAAAACCCAAATTTTAATTTCTTAAAAATTAATTAAAAATTGTTTAAAAAATTCCAAAAATTAGTAAACACTTATTTAAAAAGGAATTAACTCACACACAAGCAAATGATGCAATATACAATATGTATGCAATCCTAGTGTGTGTGATGGTTGATAATTTACCTTTAAATGAATCAATTAAGGCATCATGAGATGAATCTGAGGTTCTTTGGTATCTGGGGGATATAACACCAATTTTGTCACAATTTCCAAACTAGATGAGCACTTATACAATGTAGACTCAAATGAATCAAGAGTATAAGGTGCTTCAGAGATGTTCATTTAAGCTTTAAAAATGACTGGATTTTACTTTTAAAAGATTGTCTTTGTGCACCTTCCATTGGGAGGAATTTGATATCAGTTTCTTATTTATCATTTTACGGATATTAAGTTTCTTTTAATAAACTCATGGTTATTAGGAAAACTAAATCTTTTATTTTTCTCGTACATTAGTTGATAATCTTTATATTGTTAATCTTATCTCTCCCAAACAAAAAATTAATATTTTTCATAATTCAAGTGGACAAAATTTAAAGAGAAAGGAACCCTCCTTAGTGAACCAAACGTAAATTTGGCAGTTACACCTAGATCATATTAATTTAAAAAGGATTCATAGACTAGTAACAAGTGGGCAATTGAGCTCACATGAAGTGAAAGAACTTTTAGTTTATGAATCCTATTTAGAAGGTAAGATAACCAAGAGAATTTCTCGGCCAAGGGCTATAAAGCCAAATAACTATTGGAATTGGTTCATTCTGATCTATGTGGACCGATGACAACCCCAACAAGTGGGGGCTTTGAGTATTTTATGAATTTTATAGATGATTACTCAAGGATAAGTACAAAGCCTTTGAGAAATTCAAAGTTTATAGGGCAGAAGTGGAGAATCATCAAGGTAAAAGTATCAAGATACGGATCTTTGTGGAGTGTACCTCTTACGGGAGTTTAGGAAATATCTAGAAGATCAAGGGATCACATCCCAATTGTCTGCACCTAGTATGCCTCAACAAAATGGTGCAGCAGAAAGGAGGAACAATACTCTTTTGGATATGATTAGGTCTATGTTGAGTTATACAAATCTCCCAAATTTCTTTTTGGTACATGCTTTAAAAATTGCCACTTATTTACTAAACTTGGTACCTTCAAAGGCGGTCTCTACTACACTAATGGAATTGTTGATTTCGCGCAAGCCTAGTATGAATCATATTCAGATCTGGGGTAGTCCATCATATGTGCTGAAGAGAGATCCTAGTGAGTTGGAATCAAGATAAGAAGTTTGTTTCTTTATAAGATATCCTTAGGAAACTAAAGGTTATTTATTCTTTGATCCTAAGGATCATAAGGTCAATGTTAGCACTAATGCCCGATTCTTAGAAGAGAATTAAATGATGGATCATAAACCCAAAAGTAAAGTTGTTCTTAAAGAGTTACGATGGAACCATTAAGATTCTTCAACACCACCAATATAGGGTGAAATAATACAACGTGTTGACATTAGTACACAAGCACAAGGAATACCTCGTCGTAATGGGAGGGTTATACATCAACCTGAATGGTTTATGTTCTTAGGAGAGTCTTATGACAAGATTCCCGATGAACTCGAAGTCGATCCCGATAACTACGACGAGGATATACAACATAAAGACGCAGAACTTTGTCTTAAAGCTATAAATTTTTAGATAGGATCTATGTATTCTAATCAGGTCTAGAGTCTTGTAAATCTACCTGAAAGGATAAAACTAATCCGATGCAACTGGGTCTGTAAGAGGAAAAAAGGGGTGGACGGGAATTTTGAGACCTTTAAGGCACGTTTTGTTATGAAAAGATTTTCTTAGAAAGAGGGCATCGATTATGACTAAACTTTATCGTCGGTAGCTATGATAAATTCCATCTGAATACTCTTATCCATTACGGCTCATTTCAATTCTGAAATTTGGCAAATGGATGTCAAGAATTCATTTCCTAATGGGAATCTTAACGAGTGTATCCATATGGTGCAGCCAGATGGTTTTATTACCCAAGTCCAAGAGCATAAATTATGTAAGCTTAAGGATTCCATTTATGGACTTAATCAAGCATCTAGAAGTTGGAACATTTGTTTTGATTTGGTAATGAAATATTTTGGTTTTGATCAATGTCTAGATAAGTCTTGTGTGTATAAGAAATGCAACGAAAACGTAGTGGTGTTTTTAGAATTATATGTGGATGACATTATTCTCATTGGAAATGGTGTTGGAGTGTTGTCTTCAGTTAGAGTGTGGTTGTCCATCCAATTATATACGAAAGACTTAGGAGAATCTAATCACACCCTTAGGATCAAGCTTATGCGTGATAGCAAATAATTGGATGTTGGGTTTATCACAAGCAACTTATATCAATTCCATTCTTCAAATACCTCCTTAGATACCTAACCCTCGGTCCTAATTCAAACCTTGATCTAGAGGACACTAAACGTTCTCGAGCCCCATTTGACTTTATTAAACTCTCCACCCTAAGCTAAGCTCATTAAACCTTCATAGTTCTCTAAATACCATTTCCAACCATCCGTACTGAGGGCGAATTGGCCTTACGAATCGCATGTACTCATATTTTAACTCTAAACCTTGATCTAAAGACCATCGGGCGCTCTCGATACCCATTTGACTTTGGTCTACTCCCCACCTCGAGATAAGATCATTACACCTTCAGAGTCTCTAAATCCCCTCTCTAATGGTCCATACTGTGTGCGAATCGTCCTTACAGTTTTCGTGTACTCACCTTTTTACTTTAAACTCTGATTAAGAGGCCACCATGTGCTCCTGAGCCTCATTTGACTATATTCAAATCTCAAACCCGGATTCAAGCTCATTAAATCTTAATAGATCTCAAAATACCCTTTCCAACAATCCATATTGTGAGTGAATCTGCATTACGATTTGCGTGTACTAACCCTTTTTTACTCCGATAACCCCCATCTAGAGGCCATCATGTGCTTTCGAGCCCTATTTTACTTTAGTCAACTTTCGAACCAGAGAGTGGCCTAATATATTTTCATAGGTCTCTAAGTCCCCCTCCCAACGGGTATGACTGTGCATGATTTGTACTTACGGTTTTGCATTTTATGCCCTTATTTCAAAAAAATCCTTTTTCGATTGCCTATAGGCACCACCCCCCCCCCCCCCCCGACCCTCTGCGTATAGGCAGAGGTGTATTTTATGTCGCCAGCATGCCAGGGGTATGTTGATAAGTAGCCTAGTGACTATGCCGATTAATATACCCCCAAACCTAATTATTTCTATTTGAGGGTGCCATGACCTCATTCCGAGGAATCCTTTTCAGCAATCAGAATATTCTCAATCTCAAAATTAGTGTGCTGTCACTCCAAAAAATCCAAGTTTCCAATGTTCCTTCACTTTTCTTACCTCACTTTTATACGATCTTTTACCACTTATCGCATACATATTCTTCCATCATCCCACCAACATAAAACTAGCCTACGCTCCTTCAAAAATCAATAGCAAAATCTTCCAAGAGATCTACTCCTAATATTTTTTATTTCATTTAAATTATCTTCTTAATCTTACCCCCATTATCATACATCCACTAATATCATTTTCATTACTAGTATTCACATAATATATTTTTATAAAATCCAAAAAGAGAAAAAATAGGGTTCACCTATAAACCCCAAAGTAGGATTTCCTCACCTTTTCTACACTTTTACACTTGAGAACATTTTCTTCAAAAATCAACTAAGGAGGCATCATAAATTGGAGCTTAAGGGTTAAACCCCACACTTGTGATATGTCGAACTACATGGACTTTGATGCCTAATTTGGCTACATAGGCATCCTCAACCATTATCGGAATTTTCGCCCTATCTTGTTCAATGTGATATGTTTTTTAAACATCGTACCTAGTATTATTGCATATATGCATTGGTTTATCTTTTGATGCTAATATTTTCCATTTTATAACTTAGTCCCCAAACCCTCGATTCATTTGGTTTCATATGCATTAGTTTGTCTTTTGTTGGTGTTCTTGGAGGGATGACTGTATCATTTTGCCTACTTTAAGTCAAATATGCCGGTGACTCCATTTTTTATGTTGTTATCAAATTTTAAGGACAGTCGATTTATATCCATGGTAGCCCGTGAAGATCGTATGAATGGCTAAAAGAGGATCTCCATTCTCGAATCCCCGCATGCGCTGGAAGAGATTTTCATTTTCTCTTCTCTCTCTCCCTTTCTAGGCGATCCCGCATCGGAGGAATCATCCTAGATGTCCACACAAGGCAACATAGTTGAAGTTACAATCAAAAAATTTTGCTTTCTTCCATAGAACTCTTATTTTTTTAACTCTTACCCTATCTTCTTCAATGGTAGGGCATATTAAACCTTCTTCAACAGTCATTCACACATGCCCATGTTTAGATTTAAGATGTTCTCTTATCTTAATCTTCCAATGCCCATAGTTAGAGATATCAAAATAAAGAGGACGATTTTTGGAACTCGAATCTCTAAATTTATCCATAAGAACAAATTAGAACAAATCACAAAATAATCGAATATATGACCAACAATCAAATATTACATACATAACAAGATATATACTCTAGCACGTTAATGCTACCAAACTAAGAAGTAATGCTCTGATACCAATTAATGGAAAGGGTGATGTGATACTTACCCAATTAAACATAAACTAACCTAGAGAGGGACTGAATAGGTTAGAAAGCATCCTTGGTCAATTTTTTGTGATTCAATAAAATTGTTTCCAATTTTAAATCCTTAACACTTAATTTTAAAAAATCTTCACATATTGATTTTAAACACATACACAAGTTGAATTAAAGTGAATCTAGTTAAGAAAACCTATATCCACAACGCTTAACCAATTATAAAGCAAAACACATGATCAACACAAGTCTATGTGAGATGTGTGAAGTTAATTGTGAACAAACAAACACAAATTAGCATTAGATAAATTTTATGAGGAAAAACCCCACCTAGGGATAAAAACCTTGACTCACTCATAAATTCCATTTCTATTTGGAAAATAATTTTACAAAAGGTAAGAAGGTACCTCTCACATAAACACTATTTCGTAGTCACTTATTAACCTTTAAACTCTCTCCTATAGAAAATGAAAATCCACCCCAAGCTTAATAGAATGAATGAATAACTCTGGTCTTCCTTGTAGTCGCGTCATATCTCAATCTCCCCAATAGAAAGAGATGCTTCCAATTTTGGATTGTAGAGTGATAAATCATAAAAAATCCATAAAAATAGTTTAAGTTGACAAAGATATTGTAGGATGTGAACCAAAGCACTCTCAATTATCTTTTAAATACATTAGATAAAATATAGATCTAAGTTTAAGCAAACTTGGAGGGTACAAGTGAATTTGGAAAGAAAAAAAAAGCAAAGACAAAATTCTAACTTTGAAAATTTTCTCAGAGTTGTGATTTAGTTATGAGGTTTTCAGATCATTTTACAATGGTGGAAAATTGTCCTATTTATGAGAAAAAATAAAAATATGGGTCACCCGTGCGCACGGTTAGATATGGTCTGGGTATGATTTTTTCCAGTGTGGATATTGTGGACAAGCCGTGTCCATAGGCTTAAAATGAATTCGTACGAACGAGGGTCGTGTGAACGTTCATTGCACAACACCTTTTAAAAAACTTTAAGAAATAAAATAAATTAGGATCAAATCCCAAAATAATTTCAAAAACATTTTAAACTCTCTAATACTATTAAAAAAACTCTTATTCCTTTTTTGTAAAATCCAGGCACACTTTCAAATAAAGTATAACTTTTAGAAAACGTTCACTTGTGCGTTTAGCCTTGTATAAATCACAACTATACATCTTCTTAACTTTAAATGAATGTATGACTCTAAAATTCTTCAAAGAGAGGCAGTGAAAGATTTTCAATCTTCAAGGTTCATCTAACCTAAATTAGATCGCGACTCACTCATAACGAATCAGGTCTCTTCGACTTAATGAAATCAAAGACTCAAATGTTTTGTTACGAAAATTTATCCAACTTTAAACTAAATACAAAATTACATTTTCAGATTCTTAGAATTAACTCATTTTTCAACTCCGCTAGATTATAAATAATCTATTGATGAGTTTTATTCGTGGAATAAATATTATAAGTCTATCAAAGGGGTATCACAATTCAAGCTATCCCCGAACGAGGATTACTCTTAATAAAGATCTCATACATACTTACATAATTGTCACCGAATATGCGGAGATCATTTGATTCAATCTAAGATTGAATTTCACCTATAGAAATTAAAGTAACAACTACATGAGCATTCCAATCCTCATAATTCTTGGGATTAAGCATAATTTGCAAATGGTGTGAAATTGTTCGAATCTAGTCAAGACAACCCTTAGACTCAAATCTCTTCGGTGGTCCTATTGAATACATTCATGATATGAACCAATCATAATGCTCCGTTGAACTACCGCATAAATTCTCAAACCATCATATAAGTTCATGCAGTTTGAGATAAACTACTAAGATTGCATCATAATTATTCCGATAGGATGTCAACTCCCTATCTAGGTTATGAACATTTTAATAGTGCCAGAACTAGAATTCTAATCTCCTTGTGATCAACATGTAAACGACTCACTAAAATTCCTACAAAGCCCTATTGACCGACATTCACATGAAATAATATATTTAAGCAAATATAAATAATTCTCACAAACTATATTTTCATTTCAAAATGAATAAAACAATTATTTATTAATTATTAATAAAATATTGTATATAAGGTTTTAAGAATAAATCCCAATAATCTCCCACCTAAGACTACCATTTAAGAACGTAGTATTGGAATCCATTTTCCATGTCTCGTAGTAGAGATGTAAAGTAATGGATAAGAGAATGCGGATAGACTTAATCATGGCTACCAACGAAGAGGTATCCTCATAGTCTATCCCCTCTTTCTGACTGAACCTTTTCAAAATAAGTCTATACCAACAAAGGTTTCCACATTTTTGTTTACCCCTATCTTTCTCTTGTAGATCCACTTACAACCTATGGATTTTTATCTCATCCGGAAAGTCTACAAGATTCCACACTTGATTTAAATACATCGAATCCATCTTAGTATTTATATCCTTTAGCCAAAACTTGACATCCATGTCTTGGAGTGCCTCACCGTAATTAAGAGTATCCGGTTCATGTTCTCTTAGGACTTCCTTGAAGTTCTCTCCCAAGTACACTAAACTATCAGGCTGAAGACTGATTCTCATACTACAGCATCCTCCACTAATGATCTAGTATAAGTGACATGTGAATCCTAATCATCGATAATACTCCCACTATGGTCAGGAAGTGTTTTATCGATATCAGGTTGTATTTCATCATTTAAGGGTGTTCATCAAGAATTTTCTTGATCTTGACCTCTTATCTCTTGCAAGATAATATTTGAAAGAGTGACCCTCATGCTTGTGTTTCAAATCAAACCAATTTTCCCCAAAAAATTATCCAATTTTTAATGTGCACCAAACCAAGTTATGAAAAAATAATTTTTACTTTAAACCAATTTTATCTTGATTAATAGTAAACATGCATCTAGTGATTAAAGAAAGTAAAGTAAAGAACACTCACAACGCAGGATGTACTAGGAAAAACCCAAGATGAGAAAAAATCTCGGACGGACCAAGCTAGACAATCACTCTGAATCTGGAATTACAACGAACAGACAAAATACTCACTTAACGACTCGATCCCCATGGGTCTTGACGCTCTTTCGATCTTCAACCACTCCTCTCACAGTGCCCACGCAGAAAGTCCTTCTTCCACGATACATATCCACAACACACGCGTCCACGTATGTAGCGGTGTCCACCGAATGGCTTTGATACATCTATGATGTCGAAAAAGAAGTCCTTCTCTTTTCTTCACCGCAAAACCTAGATGTTCAAGTATAGAACAAACCTTCTTGGTGCATCAGGATCACATAAAAATATAGTAATGATAACTCGGATGTTTGCAAACTCTAAGGAAGTGTTTAAGCTTTGAAACCTTAGAAAAACATGTGAAAAACTCGTACTGGATTGAAAACTATTTTCCAGATTGCACCTCTCTTTAATTCTGATGAAATCACGCTTTAAATAGGAAAAACTAACTACCTCAAAAAATGTGTCTCTCAAACGAGATCGATCGTTCGTACGACATAGCCATCTCGCTTGAATGAGATACAGTTATCGTTTGAATGGCACGCGTGTCAGTTTGACTTTTTTTAAAAAAGTTTCTTCCAAAAGAAATCCAATTAAGTCAAACTCTTTTTTGATCTTATCAGAATAAAACGTAGTGTAAAACATTTAAAAAACTTTTAAAAAAACTTTAAAACATTTTTCTTATAAAAATTCATCCTTATCCTTTTATAAAAATAATTCTGAGCTCCATTAATTATACACATTCATACCTTTATGATCTTGGAATGCAATAAACTTGAAGACGAATAAACTTGTACCAATTAAACTTCGGCATGATTAATTCTTTGAAGCTTTTTCGCAACGTCTTCAATTTATTCAATACGTTATAGACCAAGTGGGATCGTGAGAAAATAAAATCTCCCTATGACATATTACAAACACAGTTTTTTTCACGGAATTAAGTCAAAACAATACAGGGCTTCAATTGGAAATTTATGTCCTTAAAAATCCCCCCCCCCCCTTTGACTATTCCAGGACAAAACTAAACTAGTGAAATGCTTAAGCCGGGCCGTCAAGCCGTATGACACCTAAATCCCATCCCATAAACCCAAAATCAAAATACAGGACACGGACTAGTATATGCAGCACCGGCAAGCATGAACTTTCTGAATGTGATGTAAACTTGAAATCTCAAATCTCTATAGCATACCTACACACATGAAACAGACAAACAAATACCCAGTGAAGTATGGTGGAACAAATGAAACTAATATATATATCCAAATGATACGAATTTTACAATAGATACAAATATGAATAAACTCTGAAAATCCATTGTTAAACAATTGAGCAACAATATGATACCAATTTGTAAAATATGTAATCAAACAGCATTTAAATCAAATCTCAATAAACATGCTCAACAAATCTCCCCCTACATCACATACATCTCTCCCCTTTTTTGCCTCGAATAGACAACCCGGTGAAAAGATAAACCAATCAACAAGTATCTAGCAACAAGTATCTAACAAGTATCTAGCAAAAATCGCTAGATAATCATGAACAACCAGCTAAATATGACCAAGTAATGACAAATTAGTAGCTAGTAAACGAAGGAATCACATAAAGAATATAGAAAACTAATCAGGTGTGATAAACGGAATCATATGCAAAATATCAATTTTAAAACAATATAACCTGCATATAAACCAGTCAGTCCAGAAAGCTTCTAGAAGAACCAAAAAATATACCATAATAACCAGGGTGCTTCAAACAAAAAGAAGAAGAAAATTCCCAGACTGTCCTTCGAACGAGCCAGGGACGTCGCTCAAACGAGATGAGAACGTCGCTCGAACGAGGCTTATCGTGACATGGTAATGTCGCTCTAACGAGGTATTCTCGCAACATGATATGTCGTTTGAACTACTTCTCGCTATAGCCAAACTTTCCTAGATTCCCACAAATATCCTATATTTTTGCCCAGTGAAAAAATTTCCCCAAAAAAATTCCAGGAAGGGATTGACAGCAGCAAAACAGTGCTGAAATAGTAAGCTTTTTACCCAAAACGCAAAAATGCATAAAAACTAACAATGTGAGTTACATGCAAGCATAGTACTTATGTGCTCAAACGTGGACATGGAATGTATGGGCATGAAACAACAACAACAAATGAGTCACAATTCCAACACATAGAAAAGATCAAGAAGCTCTAATTAATAGCGATAAATCATCAAACTTTATCATAGCCATATGACAATTAAAGTGTGAGCTTAATAAACTAAACATACTACATGCACACAAATCCAGATTTTTGACGATTATACAAACAATAGCATCAAATTGCAATGCTTCAACATTAGGATCAGATGTGCAAATTCGTTAAATTTTCTCCAACCAAACTCCCTCATATATATATATATATATATATATATATATTTCAAGTTCTTTTGAGGTTTCTAGCATTCGCAACTTAGAGAAAATCTTATTGGCCCTTTTCTTAGCATTTTTTTTTTCTTTTGGGCTCTTTTAAACGGTGGCTTTCACGACGAGTCAATTTTGAACTCTCTCAGCCCTTTCTCACAAATCACTCATCATTTTTTAGTTTTGATATCAATACAATTCCTCACGGTAAACGATTCTTACATGCACACTTCTCCTTAAGTCTACTTACGCATATATGACAAGATTGAGATAAGAACGCCTCACCAAATTCAAACATGTAAGAGAAGTCAAACATCCATATAAACTCGTGCATGTGTGCATTGATGGCATATATATAAAGTCGAACAAAATGCATATCAACATCGAAAAAACCCCATATAAACAATGGTTAAGATCATTCTAAGCATCGATAATAATGACCAAATGCCCTATCCACATGGATATTAAACGATGGGGGTCCAAGCACACCAATATGCCACATCAAACATGTAAACTCAAAAACAAAAAAATCACAACTAAACAAGAAAATAAATTATTTTCGATTTTTCAAAAATTTTATCAAAAACATAATCTTTTTGTATTTTTCAAATAAGACTCAAACAAATGAAAAATATAATACAAAGAGATAAACATGTCATAACACTAGGAATAATATATCATGGAGCAAAACTAGTGTATGATGAACAATATCATGAAAGCACTATTCATAAGAAATAACATGTGACGAATCATGTGCAACCATGTGAGAATCAACCAACCTAGCATTTAGCATCTCCAAAATGGATTTCCTAACCCAAACCGGTGTATACCTAACAAAATGGGTTTTGGTAATCATCAGGACACTAGGTTTAAACTTCCTTGGGCCCTTTTTAAGATCATAGCAAAAACTCCTAAGGTGACCTTTCCTACCAAAATGCGAACATGTGTAAATTTGATAAGGAACGAGACCTTTAGGTTGACCTTTTCTATCACCCTTGGATGTGATTGATCCTCTAAAACAAGTAATGGTTTTGGTATTAGCAACGGAAGCATTAGAACAAGACGATCCACTACCATCACTACATAAACTACTCGAGTCATTAGAAACACTTTTAAACTTCAAAACTTTGGACTCAAACAAAAAATTAAGTTCCTAAAACATTAGGGACTCCTTCTTTAAATTATTAATTACCCCTAAAAGGTCATCTCTATCCCCCTCAATGTGATCAAACTTATCCCTAAGAGCCTTTTCTCGTGCCATAAAATCATTAATTGAATTATTTTCCTCAACGGCACAAACCCTAGAATTTCTCAAATTTTCTAACTCTTTTTCTAAAACGAGGACTCTATCATCACTCTCATTTTTCCCCAATTTCAACATATTAAAATCACTAAACAAGGAACCAAACTTCTCATGACAAATATCTCTTTGAATTTGAAACGTTTGCAAATATTCAATCATATTTTTAAAACAGGAATTTTCTTTCTCCAAAACTTCAATACGTTTTGCAAACTTTAAATTCAAAAGATGTAAATCATCAAAGCTTTGAGAATTCATTGAGAGAAAATAAACACGGGAGAGATAAACAAACACACAACATCATAAAAATAAATAAATTATGTTTTCTAGCTCTGATACCAATTTGAAAGAGTGACCCTTATGCTTGTGTTTCAAATCAAACCAATTTTCACCAAAAAATTATCCAACTTTTAATGTGCACCAAACCAAGGTTTGAAAAACCAATTTTTACTTTAAACTAATTTTATCTTGATTAATCCTAAACATGCATCTAGTGATTAAATAAAGTAAAGTAAAGTAAAGAATACTCACAATACAGGATGTACGGAAAAACGAAAGACAGGAAAAAACCTCAGATGGCCCAAGACAGACAATCACTATGAGTGTTGAATTACAACGAACAGACAAAAGATTCACTCAACGACTCTATCCCCATGGGTCTTGACGCTCTTCTGATCTTCAACCACTCCTCTTACAGTGCCCACACAGAAAGTTCTTCTTCCACGATACCTGTCCACAACACACGCGTCCACGTATGTCTCGGTGTCCACCGAATGGCTTTGATATGTCTACGATGTCGAACAAGAAGTCCTTCTATTTTATTCACCGCAAAACCCAGATGTTCAAGTATAGAACAAACCTTCTTGGTGCAGCAAGATCACATAAACATATAGTAATGATAACTCGGATCTTTGCAAACTCTAAGGATGTGTTTAAGCTTTGAAACCTTAAAAAAACATGTACAAAACTCGTACTGGATTGAAAATTATTTTCCAGATTGCACCTCTCTTTAATTCTGATAAAACCACACTTTAAATAGAAAAAATTAACCGCCTCAAAAAATGTGTCGCTCGAACGAGATTGACCAGTCGTTCGCGCGACATAGCCATCTCGCTTGAACAAGATACAGCTGTTGTTTAAACGACGGGCGTGTCAGTTTGACCTTTTTTTTAAATGTTTCTTCCAAAATAGATCCAATTTAGTCAAACTCTTTTTTGATCTTATTAGAATAAAACGTAGTGTAAAACATTTGAAACACTTTTAAAAATATTTTAAAATATTTTCCTTATAAAAATTCATCCTTATCCTTTTATAAAAATTATTTCGAGCTCAATTAATTATACGCATTCATACCTGTGTGATCTCGAAATGCAATAAACTTGAAGACAAATAAAATTGCACCAATTAAACTTCGGCATAATTAATTCTTTGAAGCTTTGCTGCAACGTCTTCAATTGCTTCAATACGTCATAAACAAAGTGGGATCGTGACAAAATAAAATCTCCCTATGACATGTTATAAACACTGTTTTGTTCACATAATTTAGTCAAAACAATACAAGGACTCAATTAGAAATTTATGTCCTTACAATATTTCTTTTGGGCTTATGGTCAATCATATAATCTCCCTCTAAGAACTTAGCCTTTATGCTAACAAATACTTTATGGTTCTTAGGATCATGTAATCGTATAATCTCCCTCTAAGAACTTAGCCTTTATGTCAGTCCATTGACATTTGCTTCAAGACATCGAGTCCAAGGTGCTCGTCACGCATGCGATACCCGAGAAGGAGAACTCCCCCTTGTGGCTGCGTGAACAATGAGGCACGATGTATATTGCTGGGTGTGTCAATTAGTATATCATGTGGCCTACTCACCTCCTCAGAGCTAACCTTACCCTAGACATATAGTGACATTATTTGAATTGTTTTAAGTTGTTACATTTGAATTATATTTGGATTATATCGTGATGCATATTGTTTTGAATGTATATTTGCATTATGTCTATTTTATTTGGATATATGATGTTTGAACAGGTACAACGTTGCTATAATAGGCACAAATATACTGTTGGGCCGTGGCAGCGGTCGTACTGCCCAGCAGATATTTTTTCAATTATGCCCAGAATTATCACGGTCATTGACCGTGACAAGCCCGTGACAAAGAAACTTGTCACGGTCATTTACCGTGACAAATTTTTATTAAATGTCACAGGTTTGTCACGATCCTTAACCGTTACAAAACTTGTCAAGGACCGTGACAAGTCTAATGAATTTTTCACAGTCAATGACATTGATAAATTCGTGACAACAAAAGTTCTCTCCCCCATAATTGTCACGATCAATGACATTGACATGTCCAACTTGTCAAGGTCAATGACTGTGATAATTCGACAGATTTGGTGCAGTGATCGATATATGTGGGACCTTTTTTAAGTATCGAAAGGGTGGGACTAACTGCATATAAGCTGGACTTACCAGAGAACTTACAACGGATTCAAGACATGTTCCACGTGTCATCAGTGGGAGGTACCAGAGGAGCGAGAGAGCTTTTTGGATATTCCATTAGAGGAGATATACTTGCATCCATTTTTCTCGTTCAAGGAGAGACCAGTGGTTATACTTAATCGTAGTGAACGTGAGCTGCAGTCAATGTTTAAATCATGGTCGCGCAGGGTGTCGCGTTTTGGTTCCGAAATCGAGTCACGCAAATAGCGTCGCGTATCGCACAAGCAATTCGTGCATTCCATATTTTTAATTTGAAAAACATGTAACAAATATAAATAAATAAATAAGCTCAAGAAATTACTCCAAATCATTTCAAATATAGTCATAAAGCCATAAAGTGCTACAACATTCCAAATAGAACACAAAAATAGGGCCATATTGTTCCAAACATAGGACCATATTTTTCCAAAACTCTCAAAGGCATGAAGTTTAAAAATTAAATTAACACCAAATGAGGTTTTTCAAATATTGTCAAACATAAAAAATAAAAATAAAAAGAATTGTGTAAATTCTTACCAAAATTGGATCGGGGCTGCCAAACTGTGGAAGGAACAGTCCGGAGCACTGTTAATGAGGTTTTTTTTTTTATTTTCAAGATCGGGGCTGTTAAAAGTTATTGAGGAATCAAAACTATAATGAGGAAGTTTTTTTTAGATCGGGGCTGTCAAAAGTGAATAAGGAAGTGTCTGCGTTTTTTTTAACCTTTGTACTTACCCAAATGACGCCATTTTGGTAAGCCATAAGGTTTTAAAAAAACATGCATCGCACGACTATAGCGCATTTTTACGCTAAATCACTTCAAATTGCTCCCAATAGCGCACACAACAGCAACATCCCAATTAGCAAACCCATTTGCATTGCCTTTTCTCATCGCAAAAGGCAATAGCGAGCTATTGCGTTCGCAATAGCGAGCTATTTAAAACACTGGCTGCAGTCTAAGGTGGTACCCTTGGTTTGAGTTTAGTAGGGAAACCATAATGTTGAGGACTCGACATGGGAGTGGGAGGATTACATGTGAGAGCAGTATCTAGAGTTATTCGACGTACGTACATCCTAATTTTGAGGACAAAATTCCTTTGTAAGGGGGGAAGTATGTAACACTTTGTATTTTTTAGTATTTAGAATTTAATTAATTCGGTCATTTTTTTTAAATTACATGTGTGCCATAATTTAATTGAATTAAATATTATATGTATATTTAAAATATTAATCGAGAGATATAATGATTAATATTTATGGGATAAATTTACTAAGTGAGTAGTAAATGACTTGCAATAATTATTAGACGTCGTAGCGAGTGATATCGACGTGACTATGTTATATATCAATTAGAAGTCGCATGTAGACTATAATGAGGTTAGGATAGGAAATTTATGTAGAGTTACTCGGATGATGATTTCGAGGTCATGGTTGATTCCGAATGGGTCGAAATAGGCCTAATAGTGTACTCGGGTGTATTGATTGGGTCCTAGTGTAGTTTTAGACCAACTAGGCACCACGCCAAGGAACTCCCAATTTGAGAGTTTTATATTAGCCCCTTTATTTTATAGGCTAGGGTTACAACACCTAGGAAAGAGATGACACCATAGGAGAGGAAGGGGAGAAGAAATCAAGGCTATTCCACACCTTTTCGCATCACCAACATTGCCAGAATTGAGATCAGAGCAAGGGAAAAAATTCTCATCATCTTAGAACGAAAATCAGACCTATTGTTATGAGAAAATTGTTTATCTCGCAATTATTTTAATCATGTTATAATGCCCATGTAGTGTAGGGTTTAAATTACATGATTTAGGTGTATTCTTGGGATTTATTTGGGTATAATCCAAGATTTAGGGTAGGATTCATGTTGGAATAAATACCTCTATTCTGATAATACAAAATCTGAGGTCATGTGATGAATAACTTGAAAGAAATCTGGCCAACTTAATGAATATGCATGAAGAATACAATAAATTATGGTTTTATGAATTATGGTGTTTAATTAGTTCTTGGGTGGATTTCTTATAGATTTGATGTATTATTTACGTTAGAAGTTGTCCTTACACATTTGTTTGATGTTTGGGTATGTTGGATGGGAGTTCGGGAAGGTTTCATGAAGGTTTGAGGTGTTAACCATGGAAAAAATGAGTTTGGGACGAAGCTGTGAAAACTAAGGATCAATCAATCGACCAATTTTGTCAATCGATTGACCAAAGCGAAAATGGGCCTCTTTATTTATTTAGATAGTTCTCATTGTTGACGATCGTGGGGGAATTTGGTAATGTAATTTAAACTATATAAAGACTTAGAGGAGATCAGTAGACATGTAGTTAAGGCCCGATTTAATCTTAATGAGTGTAAAATTGGGATTAGGACCGACGATAGTTAACCGATTGGGTTGCATATTGGGAATTTACAAATTGGGTTACGGGAGAAGTAAACGATAGCCTAAGATCAATACCTGTAGGATAGTGATGTTTTACTACTAAAATTACTTAAATGATAATTAGGACCCTCAAGGTAGTGAGTGATACTAAAAAAAATGAAAACAATAACAAGTGTGAATCATTAAGACGTTGAGTATTCGAAAGATATAAATACTACGTACATGATATATTATAGGTTGTGGGTATACCTATACAGAAGATATACCTATACAGAATATATATATATATATATATATATATATATATATATATATATATATATATATATATATATATATATATATATATATATATATATATATATGTGTGTGTGTGTGTGTGTGTGTGTGTGTGTGTGTGTGTGTTGTGTGAATACCTATTATGTGCTTTGTTATATGTGTGAACATATCTACGTTTCTTGCTATCACGGGAGGTTCCCCACAGTGGGTTGCCACCTTGGCGATTTCAGCAAGGTTTGGATGTGTGCCCAAAAACATAGAACTTAAAGAGGCTCACTATGTGCAGTGTATTAGTGGGAGTGGAAGGTGATACATTAGATATGTGTGTAGTCCAAAGGCTTAGAACTACGTTCGCCTCCACTGTGTGTTGTTCGATGTATCGTTGTAAGGACACAAATTTTCAATTGAGTCCTTTATAGTTTTGGCTCAATTTCGGACAAAAACGTTTAAGTCATAGGATAGAGTTATTGATCATCCTTAAAGACTATGACGTACTAAAGTTGAAGATGTAGCGGCCAAGTTTAAAGCTTCATCAAAATTCCGAGTTTAAAGTGCCTCGTTTCTACATCATCAACATGGTTCTATTGCTCCTAAGGTATGAACGCATTTTAATATATATATAGGAGCTTGGAATAGTTTATATTAGTTGTACGTTTATTTAAAACTGTTGTTTAATTTCAGAAAGATTTTATTAAAACTTTAATATAAAGTATATAAAGTTTCTGGGTTAAAAATAGAAATTTTCAAACTTTTTGGAAGTTCTTTCGAAGTGTCGTTCGAACGAGTTTGTCGTTCTAACAATAATGTCGTTCGAACGAGTTTGCCAACGAGTTCCCATATTGGCCACTGGAACTTCGTTCAAAATTTCGTTCGAATGAGATGGATGTTCGAACGAGATTTCCAATGAGATTTCTAGTGAGTTCACACTGGAACTTCTTTAGAAGGCTCGTTCGAACGAGACTTTTTTCGAACGAAAATCTCGTTCGAACGAGTTTTGGCGGGAACAGTTTTTGGCAGTTATGAGCAGTTTTTTCCCCACTTTTCCACTTCTTTTCCCACTAAATTTTTACCTGAATATGTAAGTGCGGGAACTAAGTTTTCTAATTTAACTTTTTCATATCCTACAACCTCTAAGAGAGAGTTTGAGAGCAATATTCAAAGGGAAAAAGTTCATTGTTTTTTAGTGTTCAATTCTTGAAGAAAATATCTTTTAAACACTTGTTTACACCCAAGGTTTGTTTAATCCAAGTTCTATATATATATACTTTGCTTGGAGTGTTTGGTACTCGTTTATCTCTACATCTATTTTAAGAGAAGTTTGGGTTTTCTTCTAAATCCCATAAAGAAGAAGATCTTGTTTTGCTGTGGGATTCTTATATGGTGAAAGGCATCATGTGTGGTTGACGGTGTACCTATGTCTCATTGGTGAATGCCAAGATTCCGATGGAGCTCCGGGGTTGTCTACTAGGCGGAGGTGTTTACAAGATGAAGCGTCGGGACTTGAGAGGGATCGAGTCGAGTGTTTTAAGTCTTCTGTCTTATAATTTGTAAATCCATACTTAGTGGTCTTAAGGCTAGGGCCGTCCGAGGTTGTTTCCTGTTGTGGGTTTTTCCTCGTACATCGCATCGTAGTGATGCATTGTTTATTTTATCTTTGCTATACTCACCTAGAATGCATGCTTAGCTAAAAAGATAAAATTTGGTTTAATCACTACTTATGTTTAATTTGGTGCTAAATTAATATTGGATAATGTTTAGTTAATTTAATTCAAGTCATTTAATTTAATTTGATAAAATTGGTTTGGCCTAATTTGTTAAAAATGAAAAATATGACTTAGGAAAATTTCTAGGACTTGGGTTAAATTAATTGTGTTTTAGTGACATTACATAAGTGTGTCTTAAAATTTAATTTCACGTTGTATAAATTTAATTTGTGAAAAATTAAAATTTTATTAAGTTGTTTTAATTTGAACCATCATCTTATCGCTTTCGCATCTATCTTTAAAAGGAGATTGAAATTACTTTTTGTCATAAGATTTATAAAAATTGGGGGTCTCGCGCGCCAACAAAGTGGTATCAGAGCCAAAAACGATAAATTACTTCGTTAAGATCCTTGAAATATTTTTGGCTAAAATGGATTTTCCCCCATTTTCTAAATTTCCTATTTTCGATGGTTCTAACTACTCGTAATGGAAAGCGCGAATGAAATCGGCACTTATATGTATCGACGAGAGGGTTTGGTTATCTGTAGTTAACGGTGGTCTCCACTAACTCATTTAGTAGATAATGAACGTGTTCCCAAACCGGCCGATAGATGGAGTGAGAATGAGTTTAAACTTTCAAATTTTAATTCCAGAGGTTTAAACGCCTTGTATAGTGCTATCACACCAGATGAATTCCGACACATTATGACGTGTGAGACCGCAAAAGAAGTGTGGGATATTTTGCAACTCACTCATGAGGGTACAAGTGTTGTTAAAGCTTCGAAATTCCAAAACCTCACCACTCAATTTGAAACCATCAAAATGAACAAAAAAGAAACTTTTGATGAATTTTATGCTAGACTTTCAGATATTGTTAATTTATCTTTTAACTTGAGAGAGAAAATACCCGACAACCGAGTTGTAAAGAAAATTTTATGGTCCCTACCCGATAGATTTATTCCAAAAGTGACAATTTTAAATTCTTTACCAACTTTAGTCTCTATGAAATTAGAAGAGCTCGTAGGTGATTTACAAACCTATGAACTAGACATGTTTCCCTCTAAAACCGAGAAGAAAATTAAAAAGGGAATTTCTTTAAAAGCCCGAAAAGAGGATAAACAAATACTAGAGAGCGAGAGTGATAGTGACTTGGAAGGCATGGCCTTGTTTGCTAGGAAATTTCAAAAGTTTCTTAAAATTAACAAAGATAAATTTAAAAATGACTTTAAAAAATTTGAAACTTCTAAGCATGACAAAGCCGAGAGGATAACTAAATCTATTAATGAAAATTTAAATAGGGACGATTCAAATAGGTGTTTTGGTTGTGAAGGTTATGGCCATAGGGCTTCTGAGTGCCCCACTAAACTAAGGAAAGAGGGTAAGCGACCCATTTCATATAATACGACCCTTAGTGATAGTGATAAGGAAGAGGGACCCAATTCCCCCACTAAGCCCAACTTTGTAACTTTTATGGCTAGTCATGTGAGCACCGATAGTGAATCTTCTCATGAAGATATTCAAGCACATGACACTTCCGTGGTCAAAGTTTTTGATTCCCTTATTTTTTTTATAGTAGTGAGAGTGAAAGAGAGAGAGAGAGAGTTAAAATGATGAGGTTGGTGTGAGTGGAATTCAAAATGCTTTTCAAGAACTTTATGAAGAATATATTAAATTGAAAAGAGCTAATTTGAACTTAAAAGCTTTTTTAAAAGAGCGTGTCAAGGTCATTGATGATAGTGCGTTAGTGGAAGACCTTAGGACACGAGAGAGATCTCTTCGAGAGAAGCTTGAATATGTAGAAGGTGAGAGAGATAGCCTTAGAGGTTTAATGGAATCCTTGAAAAAGGATATTCTCGAGTTTGAAGAGATAAATATTTTATTAGAGCCTAATATTTTAGAATTAAAAAATAAATTAAAAGACTCTAGAAAAGTCAAATTTGATTTGGATCGTAGGTTCGAAAAACTAGATAAAATCTTAGGCATGGTCCAAATAAAAAATGACACTTGTGGTTTAGGCTTAAATCCTTGTAATGAATCAACTCATAAATCCTAAACCAACATTTTAGGAGAATCTCCTAGGAAGGCCTTTAGAGATCACTCCTTAGGTAAATATTTTCGCCGTGAGTTTAGGTGTTCACATTGTGGTCGAAAAGTTCATCTTAGGAAACTTTGTTTCGATCTTAAAAGAGGTCCTAGAAAATCCTAACATAAGGAAACCAAGGTACCCAAGATTACTACACCCCGAGATTGTCATTCATCATTAGTTTGGGGTAGGAGATCCGACTTGGTAACTTTACAGGATAGGGTATTTGATTCCCATTTACTTTCACATGCTTCCTCCATTATAAAAATCTAAAGGTTGAACGTGTTAGTTTTGTTTGCATACTCTAGGTTTTTGTGCTTCATATTATATATCATTGCTAGGTGTATGTATGTTTAGTCATTTTCTAGTCATTGCTTTATTTCATATCTTATGCTAAAAATCATGACTTGTTTATCTTTTGTATTATATTTCCTTCATTTTGTGTGCATTAAATGAAAAATACAAAAAGAATTTTGTTTATCATTTGTGTTTTATTTTTTTAGTAATTTAGGCTTAACGAAAAATACAAATGATTTTTGTTTGTCTTTTGAGTATATATTTTTATTTTTTTGGTTAAAAATTTCAAAAACTCAAAAAGATTTTTATTTTCTGTGTATTTTAGTTTGACACACTTTATGTGGCATTCACTTGTGTTTGAATCCCATCTTTTACGCTCTCATGTGGCTAGAACTTTTGGTTTAGATTGTCAATCCTTATTATGTTCTTTACCATGCTTACATGGAGTAGTTGGATTTTTTGTTGATTAAATGGATTCTATTTTTATATGCCTTTATTCACACATGAACGAGCTTTTTAAACCTTAACGTCACATGTTATATTTGAGCTTTGTGAGGTGTTCTCCTACCAATCTAGTCATCTACATATTTGTAACCTAGGAGGACTAGTGCATGTCAAAATTCGTTGCACGTGAGATTTGTGAGAAATAAAAAAAAGATAAATATAAATGTGCATGGGGAAGGGCTCCGAAAGGATTTATTATCCATTGCGAATAGTAAGCCACCGTTTGTTTGGACCTAAAAGAAATACGTGGTCCAAAGGCCTAAAAATAGAATTATGGCATTAAAAAGAAAATACTCGCCAAGGCCTATGTTTGATTGATATATTCATTCAAAATTAATATATGCTTATTGAGGGAGTTTAGATGATATACCACGGTTTGTACAATGTTCGTTTATCCTAGTTTCGTTTTCAATGTCATGACTCTATTGGTTTGTAGAATCATCAACATGTTAGGCTTGTATGCATTGTTTATGTTTATTCATTGAATTCAATCTATATTGTCACATGAGGTTATATTCACATGTGATGAAGTTTGCAATCAATTGAGAACTCCGTGAACATGTTTTAAGTGTTTGGGTCTAAATTTAATTGTTACTAGTTCATACCCCTACACTTTCGTTTCTATATGACACATTTTTTCCATACGAGTGTGAAAAGCTTATCTTATTTTGTGTCATTTGTGTGTTTATATCTATATATATATGCGTGTGCATCTTTGGTATATCTAGAGTATGTATATAGATGATATTTTTATTTAGTCTTTGCCTTGCTTTCTAGCCCATCTATGCTATAATTCATAATTGGTATCTATCTTATTGCATTCATTGTTGATATCACATGCTTAATACTTTATGTATCATATTGGTATATGTTTCTTGCATCTTAGTTGGTATCCATTATTAATTGTTGGATTAGTTATGGTTTTGTTTCCCATGTGCTTTGATGTTCTCATCACTTTATGCGCAATTGCCTGTTTTTAGCTTGTTATCCCATTTTATTTATCCCTCGCTTAGTTTAGAGGGTGTATATGCTTTAATTGGGGAAGATAAGTTAATGTTTGGATTCTTAAGCCTTTGTTTATTCCTGAATAAAAAGGGAGAGAATGATAGGGAGAGAAATGGTATCTACTCCTATTGTAATCGTATCCTAGTTTAGGAGATTTAACTTAGGTGGAGTCGCGACCTTCTTAGGTAGATCACAGTTGATAAAGGGGAGAATTAATTTAGGCGGAGTATTTATTTAATTGCATTTAATATTTTGATATTCCCTATACGTTTAAAGTGTTTGCTTAAGTGTGCAGGAATTATATTCTAAGTGGCATGCAACTTTCACCGGAAAAGATTTTGATCCTTGGGTCTTGTGTCAAGTATTGGGTGGGATGTTTTTGAATCTAGTGAGCTTGAAGGCCCTTTAGAATTTTTGTTTGGTTTTTGTCCCGGAATAGCCAAAGGCGGAGATTTGTAAGGACACAAATTTCCAATTGAGTCCTTTGAAGTTTTGGCTCAATTCCGGACAAAAACGTTTGAGTCATAGGATAGATTTATTGATCATCCTTCAAGCCTATGACGTACTAAAGTTGCAGATGTAGCGGCCAAGTTTAAAGCTTCATCAAAATGCCGAGTTTAAAGTGCCTCGTTTCTACGTCATCAACATGGTTCCATTTCTCCTAAGGTATGAATGCATTTTAATATATATATATATATATATAGGAGCTTGGAACAATTTATATTGGGTGTACGTTTATTTAAAACTGTTGTTTAATTTCAGAAAGATTTTATTAAAACTTTAATATAAAGTATATAAAGTTTCTGGGTTAAAAATAGAATTTTTCAAACTTTCTGAAAGTTCGTTCTAAGTGTCGTTCGAACAACAATGTCGTTCGAACGAGTTTGCCAACGAGTTCCCATATTGCCCACTGGAACTTCGTTCAAAATGTCGTTCGAACGAGGTGAATGTTCGAATGAGATTTTCAATGAGATTTCTAACGAGTTCACACTGGAACTTCGTTAGAAGGCTCGTTCGAACGAGACTTCATTCGAAAGAAAATTTCGTTTGAATGAGTTTTGGCGGGAACAGTTTTTGGCAGTTTTGAGCATTTTTTTCCCAACTTTTCCACTTCTTTTCCACTAAATTTTTACCTGAATATGTAAGTGCGGGAACTAAGTTTTCTAATTTAACTTTTTCATATCCTACGACCTCTAAGAGAGAGTTTGAGATCAATATTCAAAGGGAAAAAGTTCATTGTTTTTTAGTGTTCAATTCTTCAAGAAAAAATCGTTTAAACACTTGTTTACACCCAAAGTTTGTTTAATCCAAGTTCTATATATATATATATACTTTTCTTGGAGTGTTTGGCACCGGTTTATCTCTACATCCGTTTGAAGAGAACTTTGAGTTTGCTTATAAATCCTATAAAGAAGAAAATCTTGTTTTGCTGCGGCATTCTCATGTGGTGAAAGGCACCATGTGTGGTTGATGGTGTACCTATATCTCATTAGTGAAGGCCAAGATTCCGGTGGAGCTCGGGGATTGTCTACTAGGCAGAGGTGTCTACAAGAATAAGCGTCGGGGCTTAAGAGGGATCGAGTCGAGTGTTGTAAATCTTTCTGTCTTGTAATCTGTAAATCCATACTTAGTGGACTTAAGGCTAGGGACGTCCGAGGTTGTTTTCCGTTGTGGGTTTTTCCTCGTACATCGCGGCGTAGTGATGCATTGCTTATTTTATCTTTGCTATACTCACCTAGAATGAATGCTTAGGTAAACAGATAAAATTTGGTTTAATCATTACTTATGTTTA
Source organism: Sambucus nigra (assembly GCA_949130495.1). Taxonomy (NCBI): domain Eukaryota; kingdom Viridiplantae; phylum Streptophyta; class Magnoliopsida; order Dipsacales; family Adoxaceae; genus Sambucus; species Sambucus nigra. The sequence continues at coordinate 57,709,831 of OX422215.1, read as the reverse complement.
ATTTGGTGCTAAACTAATATTGGGTAATGTTTAGTTAATTTAATTTGATAAAATTGGTTTGGCCTAATTTGTTAAAAATGAAAAATATGACTTAGGCAAATTTCTTAGACTTAGGTTAAATTAATTGTGTTTAAGTGAAATTAACATAAGTGTGTGTTTAAATTTAATTTCACGTTGTATAAATTTAATTTGAGAAAAATTAAAATTTTGTTAAGTTGTTTTAATTTGAACCATCATCTTATCGCTTCCGCGTCTATCTTTAAAAGGAGATTGAAATTACTTTTTGTAGTAAGATTTATAAAAATTGGGGGTCTCGCGCGCCAACAATCGTTCGAGGAGACATTCTGAATCGATAGTCCTTGATTTGGTACGAGAAGTATATGGACTTGATAGAAAAGTATGCATGCATCGCAGTGGCCATTCCTGGGGATGTTTTAGTTGTATATATTGTAGTGTGATAAATATATGAAAATGAAATTATTATACTTATGTGTGATGATAGAAAAGATAATAGTGTATATCTCAAAGTAATTAAGTATGAGAAACTTAATTAACGGTGCAGTATTAATATTCAGTTAATATTAATCATTGGCTTTACTGTAGCGTATCATATGGGCGGTACGGGGGAGCTAAACATGTTTTGTTTCGTTAGATACTTGTGTCTAGTTAGACTGGATAGCATAGCTAGGTGGGTGAAATAGGAGACGTTAGGTGTGCACTATAGATGAGAGGTGAGGAAATAAAGGGAGTGTACGTGAAACTAACTTGTGTATCTAATAAGTTCTTATAAACTGCAATTTAAATAGTTGTTAAATGTTTTTCAAAGATTTTAGGCTCTGACCTGTGTCAAATCTATTTTTCTAAAACATTTTAGGTGTGCATCCACAGGGACACCAAGCTTGATGACTCATTCCAAGGATGCGTAGTTGCAGCACTTGTGGAGGCTTGTAGGATTTAGGTAGACGCTTCAATTATTCATTCCCATATTAGGGCTTATGATTCAGTATTTCATTTGGGAGTGTTTCCCCTTCAGTTGATACACTCATTCAGTTTTATTTATCAGACTATATATTCGGATTCCATTTTATTTTTGTAGACTTATGGTTTGGATATTTGTTTTGGAACCAATGTTTCATTCGGTATTTATCATTTATTTATTTATCTTGTGATGATTCAGCCTTCTTTTAATTGTGTGGATGGTTGAGTTATATTATTTATCGTTGCATGTTTTTATATGCTAATGAACGATAAAATTTGGCACCAGTTTAATTTAACATAGGTGGTTAGTAATTTAAAAAGTTTTCGACAGTGATGCTTAGAATGAACCAAGTGAGATTCTTGTTTATTTTGATAAATGACTTATTACCCATGGTTAAAATAGGTGGGGTGTCACGATATGGTGGTCTCTCTCTAGGCCTTTTCAAAAAAATATGAATATGTTTTCTCTAACCCCTATCAAACCTTAATAATAATTAAAACCCCTTCCCACACCTTTTTATACAAGTACATATGGTGGGCTTGGGCCAAATTGGGTTTCTTAAGAATATGATCTTGACTACTTGGGTATAAGGACTACACCAAGAACCTAAGAGAAATAATTAAATTAGATCCAAATAAATACTTGAAAATCCAAAATTACATTTACCTTCATTTATTTTCCTTTATTTATTTAATTATAATTATATCCACTAATTAATTATGACTACAGTCCAATTAATTATATCAGAAATCACTCAGATGTAATGAGGACTTATTTATAAAGATAATAACGGTATATAATATGATTCTCCGTGTAAAGATTCCGATAACTATTTGGTCAAATCAATTAACCACCAATTAACTTCAACCAACATCTAATAAATTTCTTGATTCTCATACTTAACTCATTTTGCTATTCCGCCTAATTATAAATAATCCACTAATCAGGTTTACTGGTGGAAAAAATCTTATAAGTCTATCAAGGGGATATCATAATATAAGGTATCCCCGGATGTGTATTCCTCTGAATTAATATCTCAGACCTACTTGCATAATTACCAGTCAATATGCAGAGATCATTTGATTAAATCTAACATTAAATCACACCCATAGCAATCAAAGAAACAACTACATAAGCATTCAAATTCTCAAAATTCCCAAGACTAAGAATATAAACACCCTTTGCAAATAGTTTGAGATTTTTCGAGTCTAATTAAGGCAGTTGATTAGTCACATATATATTATATTATCTCACATTGTACTTAAGCATTTTAGCACAATTGTAGCCATTAATTCCCGTATTTAAGCTCTTACATTATATAACATGTGCTCTCTCCCTCTCTCTCTGTATATATATATATATATATATATATATATATATATGTGTGTGTGTGTGTGTGTGTGTGTGTGTGTGTGTGTGTGTGGTTTTCATGGTTTATTTTAGCTTTTGTAGGTATTGGAATGTTAAACGGTGAAATTGTAGGCTTTTTGGGAAAGTCTCAACGCAATACGCAAATTTGGGGGAATTTTAGTCATTTAAGAATTTTAGCTTCGTGTCTAACTCTGAAGAAAGTTATAGCTCTCTGAGTTATCTTTGTGTAGCCATTGAGGGTGCGTCAATCTGGTTCGTAACATTCGAGTTATGATCGCCTTTCCTAAAGTCCCTTGTGCTTGAATTGAATCGAGGATTTGGACTAAAAAACAGGCTGCCGACCCATCGCTTCAAATCCACCAGTCAATCGGTGATGTTGATTTTTCTACGATTGAAACTAGTGGGATTAATTCCTAATGTGCGATCGATCGCTCATAGGACCGATCGATCAGTCCTATCAGATACTCGATTCTAATGGTGGGTTCATTTGGTTTGGTTTTGATTCCACATTATATAAGTAGAAAGTGTATTTTATTTGTGAATATCTAAGTTTTATCGTGTCTTTAGATTGGAAGATATATTTTGAAACCTTTTTACTATCTTATCTCCCTATGAAAATCGACTCCGATCCTACTAAGTTTTATACTACACTTGTGATTAGCGTACACTTGTGTTGTACAATATTTTAGGCTAGTCAAGTTTTTAATGCCGTTGTCAGAGAGATATTACTAACATTTATATTAATTTAGTGATTTGTTGATAAGACCTATTGTATTTGATTATTTGGGCTATTGTTGTTTTGAATGTTATGTTTTTTATCCAAATGAGCAATAACTCGAATTCAGGGTTTGACGAAAACTCCCAAGATGTGAACCTCAACTCATCTTCTAGTTCGAATAATCCATTCACCAATTCAAGGGCTTTATTCCAACAACACTTTACATTAATACAACGCCTTTCTAGAAATAATTTTTAGTCTATATCACATTTGTGACAACCTGCCTATTTTTAATATCGAATGGCCAATCCTCTACTAAAATAAAATAGGAATCTCAGTACGGTTCATTATCAGCATCACTCTCACAACTATAATATAATATAAATCATACGAATAAGCCATACAATCAAAATGAATGAATAAGTCATCATGTATAAAAAGATAATAAGAGTGAACCGAATAAATCATCGGTCACCAAATAGTAGCATCCTCGATATAAAGATGAATAATAATAACTGGGTCCTGAAATAAAATGTATAATAGAAATATAAAAGCCTATCCATCTACGACAATCATGCCCAAAACTGATCTGAACTGAAATGATCATATCTTGATAGCATAGGCTGAGGCGTATAAACAAAGATGTAGCATCCACAACTACCACGTGGTAAAAATGACTCTATCCCTACGGTTTCGACTGCTCCTACTGTAAAATGAAAAACAAGGAAAAGCAAAAGCCTAAGGTTCAAAGCCTAAAAACAAAAAAATATTTTTGCAAGTGCATAATTGTTTTAAATTAATTAAAACAGTAGTGTATTACTTTCATAATTAATTGGCCACATTCACTTGGGATAAAACCTCACATCTCATCTACAGTGCACACCTAATGTGTTCATTTTACTATCCCAGTTAAACTACCCAGTCTAATTAGGACAAATAACTGCTATCAAAGCCTAAACCTCGTTAATACTCTCTATTATCTAAGTATAACTACCTTCAATATGTATACATTCATAAACAATATTATAGAGACACACTTGCTATAAATCAATTGTGACACCCCGCCTAATAAAATGTCGGGTCATCAGTCCTTTACCAGATTAAAACAGGAATCTCATAGGTTCATTCTTAGCATCACTGTCGAAAACAAATTTAATTATTAATAACTTATTAGGCTGTCATCAAAATTTTATTTAATTAATCTTTTAAACCAAACCACCCAAGTAAAACATTCACGTAGTTTATATACACAAAAACTAAAATGAAATAATATAACCGAACACTCGGTTTAACATAATACAACCAAATCGAATGCCGCATTAGAAGGCGGTAAGAGAATAAATGAGTACAATTGGGCTATATGCCCGAATGTTTCTACGATACCTCCTATCTAGATCTTAAGGCTAGAAGCGTCTACAATAAACCCGCATGCATCCATAGCTACTGTGGCAAGCGTCTGATTCGAGAGAATCATCATCCAGGTGTCCATGTGTCCGGACACCTAATAGATATACATATATAGAAAGAGAGGGAAAAATAGAGGAACGGGTCAGGGTCCGAGTTTTGAAAATATTCATCAAGTGCATCAAATGACATATTTTAAAATATAAAATCTCTCATGTTTATACTGGTATCGCACTCTCATGAGATACACCTCACCCATGTTCTAACAGTGCACACCTATCGCATACGTTTTAAACAACCTAGTTAAGCTACCCCGCCTAACTAATCTCTTTTACCCATCTTCTTAATTCTCATAACTATCCCTTACCCGACGTGATATACTATGTTATACCATAAGCTATTACATAATATTTTAGTTAATATAATCATCAATGTGATAGGAATATAGTCCTTGTTTCTATATATAACTATACCCTTCATATTCCGTACTTTCACTAGTCTAAATTACCATTTTACTTTAACATATAATAACCTTTATATATAGTTCTCACTAGAACCTATGATTCGCATTTGAATAAATACGAATATAAATCTACCAGAAGGAGAATAACATCTTATTCATTTTACACTTTACACAAGTCAAAGTTATATGATATCTCATTTCATATACAAACAATATACTATACGTAACAACTATATTTATACCAATTTTACGATCATAAGTATAACAACCATCCCACCGAGCCATAACTCGAGGATGCAATCTCAAAGTACCTATCTAAATCCGGGTTTGTTCAAATTAACCCTAATACCAAGTCAGACTCTCTCATGATCATGGTAGAAATACAAAACGATGGTGGCGGTCACATTCCCTCCTGAAAGTGGGATAAAAATATTGTACCCATATGTGGGATGATATGACCTGGGGATATACTCTCCCTGTTCCACAAGCCAGTGGATTCACCCTCATCGTGCGACCTCCCTGGATACCACAAGAAATATATATAGAATCTAGTTGTCCAACCCTATGCCCGTGGAACCAGACTCTAAATACAAATATACCAATCACACGCAGATATATTTATATTTATATCATATCATATATATACTATAAAAACTCTCGTATACATATCAACTCCTCAATATACCCTTGCTATATTTGCCAAATCTCATAGCAATAGCCAAAAATCCCGAATGATCACATTCGTAATAGCATATAAGTATTCTCTTACTTAAAATATAACTCTCACCTTAATCAGTTTTAAGGATTATAATTAAACCCGAATATACCAATTCGTAATAATTAAATAAGTATACTAACTAATTAAATGAGTATACTAACTACTTATATTAATTCCATAGGTATCGCATCACCTATAATAATAGTCGTCAATAGATGTAGGATAACCGCTTAATTCTCTTTAGCCCATATCCTAAATTCCATCCTCCTCGCATCCTATGACTCACTCAATTATACTCGGCCCATATTTATTCTCTATGCATAAATATCTATGTAAACACACTTGCCGAAGACTTCTCTCAATTGTTATTCATCCTAAACACTCACTGAGTTCATACCCCGAATTGTACACTCAACTAACCCAAGGTTACTATACAACTCCTCAAGTCCTTTAGATCATAACCATCTATAATACACTAATTAAGAAGGCCCCTAAGCTTTAAACCCAAAGAGCAAAAGGAATAGAAAAATCCTAATCTTGGGCAGAAAATAGAGTACCAATCGACCGGTCCCGGACCCCCGGTCGATCGCAAAATGCGATTTTGCCTTGCGAGCCAACCAGTGGCCTTTTCCCCTTGTACCGGTCAACTGGCTACCTGGCCAGGTCGACCTGTCACACCAGATATTTCGTCCAATCTCTCTATTTCTTATGAAACCTAAATCTCCAAAATACCAAATATCAACCCAACCTCCATTTTTATGGTTTCTAATCTCAACCAACAACACTACAGCCATCTAATCCATGATTTGTAACTAACTCATCAATTATTTTGTGATATTAAACCATTTCTCTTAGATTTAAACCTTAAAACCATTAAAGTCCTAGTTTTATCATTTCTCCCATTTTTATCCATTTATACACTCCATTATCATGGGTTTAACACTATAAATCATTAAGAGTTTACAATACATTAATTTGTAAACTAATACTCAAATTTCCCAAATTTATTTTAAAGGTTCTCACCCGAAATTTATATAGGTTACCAATTATAATATGAGATACACACTCAAATGAGTAAAGCAAGTAAATAATTGCCTCATGGATAAAATCTGACGACCTCGAGTCAAATCCCGCGGAGTTTGGCCCGAAATTCCCTTTTCTCTCTTCTTTTCCTTATTCCTTTCTTTCTTTCCTCTTTTCTCTCTTTTCTTTCCTTTATCTCACTCTCTCATGACTTATATGAATGAAAAGGAGTTTATCTCCTATTAAACCCCAAAATGACTCGTTTACACAATTTTGAGTCCCTACTAGTCCAAAAGTCCCCGAAACCCAAATGTTACCCCTGGATACTCTAATCTGACTATCTCGACCATTCCAAAACCAACCGTTTACTCAAAATCTCCATCCGAGTTACCTAACTAAAATTTACTAGTCATGCCTGACCCTTCTCTACACTCGTTTCCTATAACGTAAACTATCTCCTGTCACTAACCCAGCTGCGACATGACATATAAATATTCCAAATCATCTAGTAAGTCGTATAAGAAAATATAACCCATGTAAATATTAATCCGGCACTAGCAAACTAATATTTAGTATTCACTTTAACTTCTAAATTCATTAAACTACACTCATAAATTTCAAAATTGCTATTCACGTAATTTCCTCTAGTTACCAAATTCCGCTACTTATGTAATTTAAATATCTATAAAAGTATGGGGTATTACATACTTCCCCCCTTACAACATAATTTCATCCCCAAAATTCGTATACAGTCTGTACCACCAACCTAGGATCTCTATTCATACTACGTCCAAGTACACCGAAGTCGAATGGCACTACCCAATGGTACCCTACCATATACCACCTATCTCAGGGCTTATATTCTAACACACTAGCTTAACGACAAGCTTATCTAAACCTCCATATGCTACAACGCTACCTAGGTCGTAAGGTTGACTCTAACAACGTCACATCATACCTAGTGCTTCTATAACTGCATATAAAGAAAATAAACCAATAACTGGTGCTCTAACGTATTGATCCCATCGTAGAACCACGACTCTAAGCATCCACTTATCTATAATAGGACATCAAATTTCCCTAAAAAAGGAAACTACTCTAGTGCTTGACTATTCACGTCAGTCTTCTCACTTATCTTAGGTGTGCTAAATCTTATTGCATATATATTATCAGATTATCGCGTGGCTCATACGACGTTCAATTCATCAAACTCCAAATGCAAATCCATTTATAACTGACCCACAGCATATTCTTCAGCTTTATATATTATGCCTCTTCTATCTCAGACGATATATAAAATCAACTTACCAAAGTTCCCCCACACCGTTTAACCCGTGCCTATCTGCACAACCAATTCAAATGTTACACACGTAACACTCTCTTTAAGAATGGGACTCATTTTCTCAGCCTGATACTAACACCTGGGTACTCCCTATTCGAATAACTCGAAATTCAGTTCTTCCCATCCCTAGAAATTAATCCTTCTTAAGGTTAACCCACTAATATTTTTGTGGTTAACTCATTACAATCTTCTTATCTCAGCGCCACTTTCCCTACTAGCCTAATTTCATGGTAGTTCTAAGATCGATGTGTTTCCTACACATCTAAAATAAGTAATATACTATCTATATCCCCCAAGACCTCTCTCAAGTTTCAGCATTCGCTCGGTTTCATGTGTTGGACATCTCGCAAAGCAAAATCCAAACAAAGAACCCTCCCATTACACTACTTCCTCGCATCGTCGGTCATCAAGATATAACGACCTAATGCACACAACCGGGATGCTCTAAAATCCTATCTCGTAAACATACTAATGCTTTTCTACCACTATGTCCTTACATTTTTGCAAAATGGAAAGTCTAAATAATCGGGGGGCCTATACTCTACACAAGTGTTACGAACATAATACCCGAAATATCTTACCTCACGATTTGCCTTCCACTCAAGGACTGACTATAAGCCTCAAATCGATTTCCTTTACCTTGCCTCACCCACATACTTGCCGTGTGAGAAACATTCCAGTGCTTTTCCACAACACATCTACTTTAATTTTCATAAGCCTCTAATCATCATATGGCTCTCATTTTATAGTGTTCTCTTCACACTAGGTAACTTATCATCAAAAGCATTCAATAACATCTCTCCACTCCCGACGTAGTTAAGGTTCAAGCGTGGAGTGCCTCGCAAGAGAAATCCAAACAAGGAACCCCTTTGATACACTACTACTTAACTTTGTCGATCATGGAGGTCCATCAACTTCAAATATATAACCAGGAACCCCTTCTTCTTTCTAGGAGCCATACCATAAGGCGCTGGTACTAACACTAAGTCCTTTGCGCAAACAATAACGAGTTTAAACTCACAGCTTAACAATAAATTTTGTATACCTTAAATCATAAATATAAGGTCACCACGCACTAACATCGTGATAATGAAACATCTAATCATCAAAGTTCCATCTAAATATATAATAAATGGCGAGCTCAACCCGTATCTAGGTGAGATATCGCAAAAATAACTAGTCCCACCCTGGAATCGCAGATACGATAGCCTTGCAATCATTAGCCCATTATCGCTCCGTCCAAATAAAAACATATTATACTCTGAATCATATTATACTCGTATAACATATACAAAATGAGCAGTGAAAACCGAATATAAGCTCAAAATACCAACACCCGTTTTCATGACAAATGAAGAAATTAGAATCCCACTATTGTAGAAAAATATATAGATATACGCTCTATAATGTTACTGATACTGGTACAAAACTCGAATCACACATACCAATCTAGGGTTAACAAAATAATGTGACGCTATCTAGCCACATAAAGTATACCTCCTTCATCCGAGGTGAACTCATACTAACAGCTTTGCCAATATCCGTGACTGCTCTAAATGGTCCTCAAATATAGTACACTTGCCTTAACTGAACCAAAAATTACTTTTATCAATGCCTCATCTCGGCACCCTATTCTTTTCCTTTAACTTCTATTGGTCAAGGACTAACCGTGTGGTTCTACATTCCACGCCACCCTGACCATGATAAGGTTATCAGTATCTCGAACACTAATAGCCTCGATCCTGACAATTATCCTCATAGTTCCCTTAGCTCCTCTGACGAAAAGGAAACATGCTACCAGCCTCAACTACCCTATTTTAATGAATCCCCGGGAGGATGTCCACCTGTGGTGTTTTAAAAACATAAATTCTCTATAAGTGTTAGCAACACTTACCAGTGAGCCTGTCATTCAACTAAAGGACTCTTTATTTATTGTACCTTCCTTGCTTCGGTACAAAGTTCCCTTTTCTATATCACTCTTTATTCACTGTCGTCCTCTGACCGATCCTCATGTGAATAATCCAGAAACTGCATTCTCTTCATTCCTAATAAACCAAAGGAATTTACGGTTAAAACCGTCCATATGATTCCTCTTCGATCAAAACATCCTGCTCCCCTAAATTTGGTGGCCACCGTTCCCACCATTTCGACATTGCTCTAATGAGTGAAAAACAATTCCTCGAATTTTCACATCTGGGCATTCCCATACCTGCTTTAATCCAAAACTTCTAAGCCTTCTACTTCCTTTGGATCACAATACACTGCTTCCGCATCACTTAACTTCAACGTATGGTCCTTATCAAAGACCTTTCAAGCTTCTTCCCAATTTAACTTCACTGGGTATGTTAAGTTTAGCACCACTCTTTACTATAGCGGTACTTGGATAAATATAACTACTATACTTTAGTAGTCGTTGCAGTGATCCATGACAATGCCACAAAGGGAGTGACCTCTACTGCGGTCCTCGTCCCCAACTTCAAATTACAGATCCTACTAAGCCCCACCTCCTAGTGACCTCATCACGGCCTTTTCTTGTCGACCTTCATCGATCAGCACACGAATCTTGAATGAGCGCGCAAAATATATACTAATATCTTACATAATAACAGGAGAACGAAATCTCATAATAGGAATAAACAATCCTAGTCATAAGGCTCTATATCAAATAGAAAGCAACGCTGAAAGCGTAGTACGTCTGTACAGATTTCTATGGACAATAGAACCTGATGCACTGATACCATCTGTGACACCCCCGCCTAATAAAATATCAGGTGATCAATCCTTTACCAGATTAAAGCAAGAATCTGATATGGTTCATTCTAAGCATCACTGTCGAAAATCAATTTAATTACTAATAACTTATTAGGTTGGCGTCAAAATTTTATTTAACTAATCTTTTTAACCAAACCACCTAAGTAAAATATTCACACAGTTTATATACACAAAAACTGAAATGAAATAAAATAACTGAACACTCGATTTCACATAATACAACCAAATCGAATGCCGTATTAAAAGGCGGTAAAAGAATAAATGAGTACAATTGGGCTATCTACCCGAATATTTTTACGGTACCTCCTATCTAGATCTCAAGGATAGAATCGTTTACAATAAACCTGCATGCATCTACAGCTTCTGCAACAAGCATCTGACTCGAAAGAATCATCATTCAGGCATCCCTGTTTCTGGAAACCTAATAGATATACATATATAGAAAGAGAGGGAAAAATAGAGGAACGGGTCAAGGCTCGAGTTTTGAAAATATTCATCAAGTGCATCAAATGACATATTTTGAAATATGAAATCTCTCATATTTAAACTGGTATCACACTCTCGTGAGATACACCTCACCTATCTTCTAATAATGCACACCTATCGCATATGATTTAAACAACATAGGTAAGCTACCCCGCCTAACTAATCTCTTTTACCCATCTTCTGAATTCTCATAACTATCCCTACCCGACGTGATATGCTATATTACATAATATTTTATTTTATATAATCATCAATGTGATAGGTATATAGTCCTCATTTCTATATATAACTATACCGTTCATATTCCGTACTTTCACTAGTCTAAGTTACCATCTTCACTGTAACATATAATAATCCTTATATATAGTTCTCACTAGAACATATGACTTGCATTTGAATAAATCCTGATATAAATCTACCGAAAGGAGAATAACATCTTATTCATTTTACACTTTACACAAGTCAAAGTATATGATATCTCATTTCATATACACATAATATACTATGTGCAACAAGTATATTTATACCTATTTTGCGATCATAAGTATAACAACCATCCCACTGAGCTATAACTCGAGGATCCAGTCTCAAAGTACCTATCCAAATCTGGGTTTGCTCAAATTAAACCCGATACCAAGTCAGACTCTCTCATGATCATGGTAGAAATACAAAAAGATGGAGGCGGTCACATTCCCTCCTGAAAGTGGGATAAAAATATTGCACCCATATGCGGGACGATATGACCTCGGGATATACTCTCCTTGCTCTGCAAGCCAGGGGATTCACTCTCATCGCGCGACCTCCCTGGATAGAACTAGAAATATATATAGAATTTGGATGTCCATCCGTATGCCCGTGGCACCAGCCTCTAAATACAAATATACCAATCACACGCGGATATATTTATATTTATATCATAGCATATATATACTGTAACAACTCTCGTATACATATCAACTCCTCAATATCCCTTGGCTATATTTGCCAAATCTCATAGCAATAGCCAAAAATCCCGAATGATCGCATTCGTAATAGTATATAAGTATTCTCTTACTTAAAATATAACTCGTTCCTTAATCACTTATAAGGATTATAATTAAAATCGAACATACCAATTCGTAATAATTAAATAAGTATACTAATTAATTAAATAAGTATACTAACTACTTATATTAATTCTATAGGTATCGCATCACATATAATAATAGTCGTCAATAGATGCTCAATTATCTTTAGCCCATATCCTAAATTCCATCTGACTCGCATCATATGACTCACACAATTATACTCGGACCATATTTATTCTCTACGCATAAAGATATATGCAAACACACTTGTCGAAGACTTCTCTCAAATGTTATTCATCCTAAACATTCACTGAGTTCATACCCCGAATTGTACACTCAACTAACCCAAGGTTATTATACAACTCCTCAAGTCCTTTAGGTCATAACCATATATAATACACTAATTAAGAAGTCCCCTAAGCTTTAAACCCAAAGAGAAAAAGGAATAGAAAAATCCTAATCTTGGGCAGAAAACAGAGTACCGGTCGACCGGTCCCTGACCCCCGATCGACCGCGAAATGGGATTTTTCCTTGCGAGCCAACCAGTGGACTTTTCCCCTTGTATCGGTCGACCGGATACCTGGTCGCGGTCGACCTATCACACCATATATTTTGGCCAATCTCTCTATTTCTTACGAAACCTAAGTCTCCAAAATACCAAATATCAACCCAACCTCCATTTTATGATTTGTAATCTCTACCAACAACACTACAATCATCTAATCCATGATTTATAGCTAACTCGTCAATTATTTTGTGGTATTAAACTATTTCTCTTAGATTTAAACCCTAAAACCATTAATGCCCTAGTTTTATCATTTCTCCCATTTTTGACCATTTCTACACTCCATTATCATGGGTTTAACACTAGGATTCATTAAGAGTTTACAATACATCAATTTGTAAACTTATATTTAAATTTCCCAAATTTATTTTATGGGTTCTCACCCAAAATTTATCTAGTTTACCAACTATAATACGAGATACACACTCAAATGAGTAAAGCAAGTAAATACTTGCCTTGTGGATAAAATCCGACGACCTCGAGTCGAATCCCGCGGAATTTGGCCCGAAATCCCCTTTTATCTCCTCTTTTCCTTCTTCCTTCCTTTCTTTCCTCTTTTCTCTCCTTTCTTTCCTTTCTCTCACTCTCTTGTGCCTTATATGAAAGAAAAGGAATTTATCTCCTATTAAACCCAAAAATGACTCGTTTACACAATTTTGAGTCCTTACTAGTCCAAAAGTCCCCGAAACCCAAACTCTATCCCTGGATACCCTATTCTGACTATCTCGGTCATTCCTAAACCAATCGTGCACTCAAAATCTCCATCTGAGTTACCTAACTAAAATTCACTAGTCCTGCCCGACCCTTCTCTGCACTCGTTTCCTACAACGTAAACTATCTCCCATCACTAACCCAACTGCGACATGACATATAAATATTCCAACTCATCAACTAAGTCGCGTAACAAAATATAACCCATGTAAATATTAATCCGGCACTAGCAAACTAATATTTACTATTCACTTTAACTTCTAAATTCATTAAATTACACTCATAAATTCCAAAATTGCTATTCACCGTAATTTCCTCTAGTTACCAAATTCTGCTACTTATGTAATTTAAATATCTATAAAAGTACGAGGTATTACATCAATAATCTTATAATAAACATAACATAAATACGTGCGTGTTATTAATAGATATATACACTATATCGGGTAACATGCATACATATCACTCGCTATATGCATATATATGTATCCCCAGAGCCTGGACCTCATGGATACATCCCTCGTCTGCTATCCAACTCCCGACATCACACATCACACTGAGCCACTAGGTTAAAATATCGTCACCAATCCCAAACGCAAACACATCAAACAAAGGAGGTCATAAACATACGTTTGGGAGTTGAAACTATACCATATCTCAGCCACCAAGTCTCCAAACTAATATATATCCTCACACATAGATAGTGGCAATGCAATAGACCTATGACCCGGGGAATCAATCCAACACCTGCTGATCAATGTCAGGGTAGACTGCCCACTACACGCAACCTTCTACGATAGCACTACCGAGTAGGTATGTTTGATAAAAACAAGTAGTATGCACCCATACACACACATGCATACACACACACACACACACACACACACACACACACACACACACACACACACACACACACATATATATATATATATATATATATATATATAATCAATCCAACACCTGTTGATCAACGCCAGGGCGGACTGCCCACTACATGCAGCCTATTACGAGAGCACTACCAAAGAGGTATGTTTGATCAAAACAACTAGCATGCACACACACATACATAAGTATGTGTGTATATACATATTAATGTGTATATATAATAAGTATCAAACTCGTATGCATATCCCACAGTGTACGGTTCAGCCAATCTCGAAGTTCAACCCAACTTCCCGATTAATATTTGAAATTCACTCACTTGGATCTTCAATTCTCCTCACTCGAACCAATCTAACGTTGGCCTATCACACGTACCGAACACTGTAATGTCTTCCACAGTATTTCCACAGTATCTCGAGAGCCCCTACGATCAATCCCCAAGCCCTAACGAGTCAAAATAATGCACAACCAAAAACTGGTTAGGCCGGCAAATCAAACTGGTTCACTGGAAGACGAATCATTTCTGTTGAGCGAACCAGTTCACGCCCCCAGTAAACTAGTTCAGTATATTGGGTTGCCTGTCATTTTCTTCCTCGAGTTTTTCTCTTCCAAATCCTCAAATGGAGGTTCCCAACCACCCCAAACACGAAATTATTCTTTTACAACATTACCTTAACATTCTAAAATTATTCTAACAAGTAATTAACCCCAAATCCCTAATCAAACCCTTGGATTTTAAATCAAACTTCAATTTAATCTAACATAGAATTTTTCCCAAATTAATTTTCAAAGATTCAACCTTTCTATTCATGTTCTACAGGTTCATCGATTTAATCCCATAATTTATTTTGAATTTGAAGTGTGATTAATCTCAGTTAATAATCAAACTACAATCCCAAATCGCTTATCATTTATATCTTTACATCAATTAAACAAGTGTCAATTATTAACAACTTAAATCTCATATTTCTACATCTAATCATAAAAATGATTAACTACTCTTAATTTGCGACATAAAGCAAGTAACTAATTGCCTTGGTGGATTAGAATCCAAAGTTTTTTACAAGTTTGATGACGGGTTGAGTCATCTCTCTTCTCCTCTCCAAGCTTTCTCTTCTTTCTTCATCTTTTTCTCTTCACTAGGACTCTCCCTCATCTCTTGTGTAAAATATGAAAGGTGGGCTACCATATACTTTCCCAACCTCTTAAATACTTAGTTAATTACCCTAATCCCCTTTTTCTTCTTAACCCTAAGTGTAAAATGACCCTCCTACTCTTATAAGGGTCCTGTTATGTCTAAAAAGTCCCCGAAACCCAAGCATAACACCCGGGTACCTATTTTGGACTATTTCGACCCTTCTCGAATCATACTGCACTTAAAAAGGTCATCTGAGTCACCCAACTTCAAATATTCTTTCATATCATTAACCTAGCTCGACACGTGCATACCCTATGTGTCGTCTATAAATTATACCAATCCGTCGATATAATACTCTATCGATATATAACAATAAATCGTCGCTATCAATTATAATCGACATATAATAAATCACATAGCTATTTACTTATCACACATAAGTAAATAATAATAATAATAATAAATATTAATCATTTATCTCGCTTATTAATATTTGCTAAAATCCAATTTAATTTTCTCCAATTAAATTAATAATATTAAGAACGTGAAAATTAATTAATAATAAAAATGTAGGATATTACAACATTATCATAGTGCACAGCCCTCGGTGAAATCCTTCAAACCTCAATTGGAGTAAAGTCATGGGCCAACACATGGTGTTTATCCCTTACGTCAATTGTTTGGTGACTACCTCCACCAGAAGTCGGTCACATCCCCTGGGTGCATCAAGCTCCCCTTTATCATGAGAATTTCCACTTTCAGAATGAGATGATCAATATGTTTCCTTCCTGTCATGGAATAGAGAATGAAAACCCGTGTCAGGATACCCAAGACTTTAAAGAGGTGTGTAATACATTTTCAAACTAAAATTTCACATCCAAACTTGTGTGACTTAAGCCATTTTCTTTCTCCGGCAAATATAAAGTTAAGAATTGGTCAATCACTCTTCCTGCCAATTTTATTGGAAATTGGCAACAACTTCGAGACCTATTTTTTAAAATATTTTTTCCCATGCATAAGATGAATGTGAACATTAAACATATTCAAAACTTTCAACAATATGATCATTAGAAATTCTACAAGTATTGGGAGCTTCTGAAGTCTTAAGCGGTCTTGACCCCACTATAACTTTTCCCAACTGCATTTGATCTCCAATTTCCATTGTGGATTAAACCCATTGACAAAAAAAATTGGTCGAAACAAGGTAGCCTACTTGACTTAAGTGGTGTGGAAGTTGAGGCAAATTTTGAGTTTGTTTCAAAGACCTCCTGGGGATGGGATACCACAAATACTTTAGAGTGCACTAGTCGTGAAAACCCCATCAATCAAGGGCAAAGCCAATGTTTATCTATCCTAAAGGAGAGTGATGATGTGCACACAAAATAGGACCAATTATGTCATAGGATCTATGCTTTGCAATATACACGACAATACCTCCCCCCCCCCCCCGAAGTCATTCAAAGGGTTTTTATTATGGAGGAGTTATGTGCATTATATGTGACCACATTGGCCATCAAACGAAGGAGTGTCACATACTTCCTAGTAGGGGTGGCCATAGGCCCGAGGCCCACCAAGCCCGCCCAACCCGCCCAATAAAAAAATAGGGCTTGGGTAAGGTGAATAGGCCCGCAAAGCGGGCTTGGCAAAATTTTATAGGCCCGATTTTTTTTCGGGCGGGCTTGGGCATGAGTTCTTAAGCCCGATGAGGCCCGGCCCGGCCCGAGGCCCGAAAAATATATATATAATATTAATATATATATATATATATATATATATATATATAATATTAATATATATATATATATATATATATATATATATATATATATATATATATATTTATATATATGTGGGGTGGGAGGAACTTTTATAAATATAAAAACGTATACTAAGTTTTTTCATGTAGAGTGGGAAACTTTATATATGAACTTTGTAATATATGGAGTTTAAAACAGATTTTAAATTAAAAAATTGGTCTTTAAATAAAAAAATAGGTATTTTAATTTTTTTTTAAATCTTTTAATTAATATAATATGGCCCGATCGGGCGGGCCTGGGTAAAGATCTTTCAAATCTGGACGGGCTTGGGATTATGTAATAAGGCCCGATCTGGGCCCGAGCGGGCTTGGGATAGCCGTTAATTTTTCAAGCCCGGCCCGAGCCCGACCGGGCCTGCCCAGGCCCAGCCCACGGCCACCCCTACTTCCTAGTATCAAGTGCCAGTTACAAGAGTAAGTAAACATTATAGGGGCGTATAAAAAAAATATCCAAACACCCCATACGATCCCAATAGTCCTCCCTATAATCCAAGTTGGAGGACGACACACACTCTATTAATGTGGAAGGACCAAGATCTGCTACCTCAAGGCTATCAAAGACCGTTTCCACATCCACCCCACAATATTAATAACAACCCCCAATATTATCAACCTCCACCTCCTCCATATCAATAATCACAACATCCTTCGACGAGATCTCCTCCCCCCGCTTCGTATTTTCCTCCTTAAAGAAGGACAAATGAGGAGGAATATGCTACCATTCTTAAGGTCACCCAACTTCAGCAATCCATACCCCAAATGGTGCCAACTATGCAAGAGACGAAAACATCTCTTTCTTAATTGGTCCAAAATTATCAAGGAGTTGTGAGACCGCTTTTACTACTTGCATTAACTATTACCTTTTCAACCTAGGAATCTTCAAAAAAGTTGGTTAATCGATCATGTATTTGAAAAACATACTAAATCTCCCTTTAATCTAGGGGAACTAAACTCGAATAACCTGAGGAGACTAGATTCCCTAAAAGACACAACATCCCTAACAACTTCCCACAACCACAAGATGTACTCCTTTGAAATATGAGTTGCCATAATACCAAATAAAAGCATCGATACAAGAAGGAAGAGAGGAACTTCAATCCTCTATAGACCAAAAATCATTCTCACCAAGGAGGGAGAAAGAGGATCTATGGGATACAACCACCTTATTAGAGGAGGAACCTCATACTACTTGTCGTATTCATTCATCAAACATTGAGGAAGGTAGAAGGACATGAAAAATTGGATGAAAAGTGGAACATAATTAAAAGGACCTACAGACAGATAAGGTTCCACAATTCACGCCACGAAAGGAACCATTGAATATTGGAATAAACGGAGTAAAAAAGCTAGCATACCTACTCTTCCTCAATCTCTATGAAGTGCAGAATCAACTCACATAAAATAAAGTCAGACTGATGGTAGTGGAAAGATAATTGATCTTTGATCAAGCTCAGCCTATCAAGAAACCAAATATACAAAAGCAACGATAGCAAAACGAAGGTCAATGTAAGTTGAACTCGTAACCTAAAGGTATTAAGACACCAAGGCTAAGGCCAACACACTATTATGACCACAACTATATCTCCTCTTAGGAACATCATTTAAAAATAACTCAATCATGAACAAGAGGTCAATACCTTCATCCACGATGAACTCAAGAGCTGTAGGGAAATCTACTTCCAACAACTCAGCAAGAAAAGCAGAAGGGATAAACTTCTAGGTACCAAAAATGATTCGCATCCTTCAAGAAACTACAATATATGGTGATGGTCCTCTAAGATAACGTATGCATCTAAGACCGGCTCGGGCCATGTGCCAAATGGGAAATGGCACATGGCCCATTATATGTATATTAGAGGGTTCAAAAATATTTTATGTATATTAAAAATGTCAACTTTTAAAATAAGTTTAATTTTTTAGCGCCCATTTTCTTAACGACCCAAAAACAATTTGTACAAAGAATGATTCAACTATCCAAAAATCTCACCCAACTAAAATTCTCCTAAAAAATAAGTTTAGTTTTTTAGGATTCGATTTTAGGTATTTAATATATTTGTACAATATTTTTTAGAAGGGTCCTAAATTTATTTTCGCACATAGCACTTTCAATCTTAGGACCCGCCTGTATGCATGAAGCCATTACGCTCCAAATTGGGAAGCGAACAGCCATCAAAGTAATGAATGAAAGACTCGAGTTAACGACTAAAAGCGACTTGAAGATTAGAGTTTGGAAAGGCCATTTCAAAGACACCAAAGAGGACAAATAATTTTTTAACAATACAAGGAGATGAAGAAATTAAAAGTGTGAGCTCCTAAGTCCAAAGTCATTCCCTCTATATAGAGAGAACCAAGGGAGTTAGAAAATATCGATTGGTCCTCCAATAGTGACCCAAGACCGATCAGTTATGGCTGACACATGTAGCTTTCGCAGTATGTTTCTTGCATGCATGCAATGCATAACCGCATTCTGCTGCAGCAGTCGGGAAAATGGGAAACTCTTAAGAATGTTTGAGGTCTTTGGAAAAGACTTTTCCCCATTTTGTATTATTTTTTCTCATCTACACTTTCCTTTTACTAATGGCCTATAATTATCTCAGATAAATATGAAAGCAATAAAAGGAAGATAATATCCAAATACAAAATATATTTTGTTAAACAATAATTCTCATACAATGTTTTCTTAAGAAATAAAAGACAAGCCGCTTTAAATACTCAAAACAAAACAAAAAGTAAATAAAAATTAAAAATCACATCTCCTAATACCTTGTAAGGGTAAGAGTATGAAAATAAATATGCTCGGTCAAGGATGGTCATAATCAAAACTTCTATTTTTGTATTTTTCAGTTTAAAAGTCCAAGCATACAAAACCAATTTTAAACAAATTTTAATCTTTGATTAAATCAGTTATGAAGGCACATACGTGTTCAAAATAAAACGAATATGCTACGCATTCATGAACACGCTCATTGAGAAAAATCCCTTTTCAGGGCAAAACCTTTATTCAGTTGTTTAGAAATAATACAAGATAGTTGACTTACAAACTACTTGATACCAATGCGCTAGTCTTCGTAAATCGCTAAAGAATATCAATTGTCTCCAAACAGGACACAAGTGATAAATTTTCTCTCGGTATCCACCGATCCAGCCTCAGCCTTTTTCTTCAGTAGTGATCCTTTCGGGTTCATAACCTAGTCATGGAGGTATCTCTCCACAACATGTATAAAAGGATACAAAAAATGTATAGCGTTTAAACTGGTTCACAAAAACTATTTTGGGGATGCATGTTGTGAATCAAAAGTGATTTATCAACACAAAACTTTAAAAACTATTGGAACGAATATTCAGAAAACATTCTGGAAAAAGTCTTAGAAAAACTAAACACGAAATGCGTATTTATAAGGTGAACACTTTTGAGGCGATGACTTGTTCGAACGAAAATGAGGCTCGTTCGAACGAGAACAACAGTTCGTTTGAACAAAATAATAACTTGTTCGAACGAAAAGGCTATCTCGTTTGAACGAAAAGGCTATCTCTTTGAACAGGCTTCAAACAACCTTCAAACGATGCCAAACAGTATGCCCTCATTAGATGCTCGTTAGATGAAGATATCGAACGACCCTTCTAATGACTTTGTCCTCTCGTTCGAACGAGAATGTCTTGTTTCAACGAGTCAGGCGAAATTAAAAATAATAATTTTAAAAAATGCCTCGATTTTTAAAATCAAAAAATCATGTTTCAGATTAAATAAAAATAAAACAATCCAAAATAAATTTAAAGTCCGACAAAGCTTTGTACCTTTATGTGATGTAGTGGAGTCTTGAACTTGGGGATGTTGGCATTCGATTCGACGAATGAGCGCGAGTCGATTTGTAATGGAATACGTCAATTATGCCAAAGTGCAAATAAAATAAATAAAAAAGCATGTGCTAAAATATTTGTGCTTACAAATCTCCCCCTTTGGCTATTCCGGTACAAAAGCTAACCGAAACCCAAATTACCGAAAAAATCCCCCTTAAGATCAAAAAATTTAATTCCCTTCCAAAACCCTAGAAATGGAATAGCATATAAAAGTAAGCTTTATCTTCAATACCCACTTATTCTTCTCTTTGACACTTTCTCTTCATTCGGTGTAATATGATCTTTCGTCAGTACCTACACACATTAAGTAAATAAAATACCCATCGAGTTTGAAAAAGAAAACAAAAACCAAAACTCATAAGCAAAAGCAAAAGCAATCTCCCTATAAATCAACCTCATCATCAAATCAAATCTCCCCCTTGTAATTTATTCCCCCACCCCATTTTGTACCATGTAGAAAAAGGAGTAAACATAATCCTGAAAGCAAAGCATCACATAGAATAGGTAAGATATCATCACATAGATATGTAAACAATGCACAAGTAATGATAATGTCAAAGGCCATTAACACCAAATATTTTTGAGAATTTTTAAATTTTTTTCTATTTGTATTGCGTTTAATCTTTTATTGGGCTCTGGCCAACGGTGACTTTCATGCAAAGGAGATTCGCTCATTTCATAGCCCTTTTCCCGTGCTCACTCATATTTATTCAATGCTAAACATAATCTCGCATGAGCAATGATTCTTACATCCACAAGTCCATCATAGTCACATAAACATGTAGATGACAAAATTTATGGGAACACATCTCACAGAACTCAAATATACATGTGAAGTTAACGTTCAAAAAGCTCGTACATATATGTGCGGAGGCATATACAAAGTCAAATCTATAAAGCAAATCAAGTTCAAAATAACTCCATAAATATGGATAAGATCAATCTAAGTATCTAAAGTTGTAACCAAATAACCTAGCCACATGGAAATTGGGGAGTAAATTAGATTCAAACGTACCAATATAACATACCAAATGTATAAAACTAAAATACACAAAATCAAAAATCTTTTTGTATTTTTCCAATATAACTCAATAAAAGAAAAACATAATGAAAAAGATACACATGTCATAACAATAGCAAACATATATCATGAAGCACAACTAGAATATGACAAACAAAATCATGCAAGAAATCATCCATAAGATATAGCATGTGAAGCATCATGTGTAAGCATGTGAGAATCAAGCAGTCTAATATCTAGCACCTCTAAATATGATTTCCTAACCTAAATAGATGTATATCTAATGCGTCGGGATTCAAGAACGAAAGGAACACTGGACTTAAACTTCCTTGGACCTCTTAAAAGATCATAATAAAACGCCGTAAGGTAACCTTCCTACCATAGTGTGATCATGAGTATACGCGAGGAATGCTACCTATGGGTTGACCTTTTCTAATGTCTTTGGATGCGATTGACCCTCTAAAACAAACAGTGGTCTTGACTTTGACACTAGAATCTTTAGAAACACAGGAGCCATACCATCACTGATAAAACTACTCGAGCCTTTTAAATAATCTTTTAACTTCAAAATTTTAGACTCGAGCAAATAATTTAACTCTTCAAGTTTTAGGGACCCTTCTTTATATTTTCAATCATTCCTAGAAGGTTATCTTGCTCCCCCTCAATGCAAGCTAATTTATCCCTAGAAGTCTTCTCTTGTTCCTTATAATCATTTATTAAATTATCACTATCCTTAATGGCACAATTACAAGCCCTAGAAATTTTAGATTCTTCTAATTATTTCTCTAAAAATAGGACTCTATCATCACACTCTTTCTTGGATAATTCTAAATTGTTAAAATCACGGTCCATGTCCACAAACTTTCCATTAAAGAAATCTCTTTGAGTTTGAACAGTTTGCAGAATTTCCATAACGGCTTTAAAATGAATTTTTTTTTTAGAATGTTAATTTTTTTATCAAACTTCAATTTCAAATGATTTAAGTTGTCAAAACTATGGGAATCCATTGAGAAGAAAAACAAATATACCAACACAAGAGAGATGAATAAATAACCCCCAAAAATCAGCACTAAATAAGGATCTACACGACAAATTAGTGCGACCCACTCTAATACCACTTGTAAGGTTAAGAATTCTGAATGCTTTCATACTAATTTGAGAACGCAAAAATAAATGTGATCCTTCAAGGATGGTCACAAATAAGAATTCTAATTTTATATTTTTCAATTTAAATGTCCAAGCAATTTTAAACAAATTTTAATCTTTGATTAAATTAGTTGTGAAGGCACATATGTGTTCAAAATAATATGAATATGCTATGCTTTCAAACACAACAATTGAGGAAAAATCCATTTTCATGAAAAAAAAACTATTCAGCACTTTAGAAATAATACAAGGCGGTAAACTTATAAACTACTTGATACCACCTACAAGTATAATGTGTTAGTCTTAATATGAATATTAATCGAGAGATAGATACTAATTAATATTTTGATAAAATTTACTAAGTGTGAATAGTAAATAATAAATTATTATTATTATACAGAATAGCGAATAATATGTGTGTATTCTAGTTTATCTCAACGGGAGTTGCGTGCAGACTATCTTGAGGTGAGGAATGAGAAATATATTTTAAGTGACTCGGATGGAAATTTAGAGGTCCCGAATAATTTTGAATGGCTCGAAATATTCGTAATAGTGTTCCCGAGAGTATAGTTTGGGTCTCGAGTCAATTTTGAACCAAACCAACACCTATTAAGGGCGTTACGTTCATTTTTAAAAAAGAGGTCAAGGGACCTATGAAAATTAGATCCATATATCTAATATTTAGAGATTGGGGTTAGGGATCATAACACAAAATATTAGAGTAACCATTAGAGAAAAGAAATAACCATTTTTTCAAAGCCTAATGAAAGAATTGAGAAGGTGGTGAAAGGTTTCTTGCACCTCAAGACAATTGAAAAAGAAGATTAGAGAAGAAGCAATCAATCATCAACCAAGAACCACGAAATCTGATCAATTAATATAAGTCAAGTGTTTATTTCAAATTGAATTGAAGTTATAATACCCATGTGTAGGGATTTCATGAATAGATTGATTTTTATTTCAAAACCTTGATGAAGAGTACTAATTGATTTCATGTTGGGTAACATTGCACGTAGTTAGGGTTTATATCTGTAAAGGATATTAAATCGGAAGAGTTTTGATTGTTATTACGGATTTAAATTTGGTTTTTGAATTGAACTTGATGGATTAACACAAAACTAGATTGTGATAGAGTTTTGAGGCTTTGATTTAGTTTGATAGATTCCAATAAAGTCTTAATGTGTTTGAAACACTAGAAATCATACTAACTCATGTAGAAATAGTTAGGAATAATCAAATTTGAATTTGGTGAAGAATTATGGAAGTTGGGTAAAACAGAAAGGGTGAGAAATCGAAGAAGACGGTCATACACCTGTTCAATTGATCGATTGAGTCGATTGATCGACCCATGAATGTCGATAGATCGATCGACCCTGGTAGATTTTGGGTTCTTTTCGTAGTTGAATTTCCTAGGATTTCCATTGACGGAAGGGGATCTTGGGAGTGTTATTATACCTATTTAGGGACTTGATAAAGACTAGTAGGTGTATAGGTAGGGAACCTTAGAGTTGTGTGAACACTCAACTAATTACGAAAGTGAATTAAATTCATAAATAAATGATAAAGTGCGGTGAATATTAGAGAGAAAATATTACGTACAAGTATAAATAATTTGGTTGTGTGAATACCTACTATATTGATAGTTAGGCTATGTGAATACCTAATGTATTCTTTAATTCGGTATTCGGGTCGATGATTTTCTGGACCAATACATGAAAGCTCGATTTGGGGTCGATGATTATCCAGACCAATTCGAAGTTAAAAGATATTAGGGTTGATGAGTATCCGGACAAATATACATATGCATAACATTTAATTTGGGGTTGAGGGATATCCGAACCAATGTAAATGATAGGATGATTGGGGTCGATGATTAGCTGGACCAATAATCCTTATAGTATATATTATCCCAAATGTATATACTTCATGATATTCTACTTATGTGCGAAAGGATACTTGTATACATACATATATATATATATATATATATATATATATATATATATATATATATATATATAGAGAGAGAGAGAGAGAGAGAGAGAGAGAGAGAGAGGCCTTCTCTTAAACGGACGTCCGTTTTGGGGACTAAAAACAGACTAAAACGGCCTGATTTTTTAAAAATAGTAAAATGCATTTTTTTAGTTGATTTTTTTCTGAGATATATAGACATACATGGGAACCCCTACAAAAAAAATTAACTCAAAATGAATTTGTTTGCTATTTTAAAAAAATCTTTCAAAATCTGCCAGATTTTGTTGGCACAAACCCAAACATATATTGACATATATTGAAAGATTTTGACAGATTTTTTTTAAATAGCAAAAAAATTCATTTTGAGTTGATTTTTTTTTTTTTTTGGGGGGGGGGGTACCCATGTATGTCTATATATATCAGGAAAAAAATCAACTCAAAAAAATGCATTTTACTATTTTTAAAAAATAAATTCGTTTTTAGCTCAAAAACGGACGTCCTCTTAAGAGAATTCCTATATATATATAAAATATGGGACAATGGTGTTATGAATAGTAACTCATGCATGATAAACATGTATGATAAACATGCATGGCATTTTATGTGTTGCATGCTTGCTTGCATACACATGCATGTATGCATGCCTACATACATACATACATACATTATTATTTTATTATTTTTTATTAAAATATTTTTAAAAAATATATTTTTTTTTAAAGATTTTTAAAAGTTTTTTTTAAAAGGCGGGTTATTATGGGTTGGGTTTTATCACGGATATATATATATATATATATATATATATATATATATATAGAGAGAGAGAGAGAGAGAGAGAGAGAGAGATACATCTCTATGATAAATTAAGCAAAGAGAAACTTAATTTCAAGATTTAAAATGGATTGGGAATATCTATAGTAAATTAAGTAAGTGAAACTTAATTATGGAAGTTGAATGATAAATCTGGAATGCTTTATGAATTAAGTAGTGAGGCTTGATTATGATGATTAAACAAAACATATGTGAATGATATATGAAAACTGAAATACGCGAGGATGTTAATAATAAAGCGTGTTGTATAGGTGGTATGGTACAGTAGACCATTGATAAGATCGGTTATATACTTTAGTCGAGATAGCTTGGGTATGACAGCTAGATGGGCTAAGTATAGGACGTTAAGTGTGCACATTAGATGCGAGGTAAAGAGACTCAAGGGAGTGTGCGTGAACCTAACATGTGTAATCAATAACTGATTTTAATTGCGATAAATTACTTGTTAAATGTTTTCTGACTATTTTGAGGGGGAATTATTTCACATGTGGTTAGAAAGGTCACAAGAGTAGGGCTTGTCCACATCTTATTAAGGCACACTATCAGGGTGCCCAATAGGGGCAACATGCTCCAGAACCAGTGCTAACCCCACCCCAACAGCATAGCTAGATGCACTACGGGTGTGTATTCAACGTCCAGGATGTGTCTATGCCTTTAGCACCTTCGGCGCCACCTGCAGTAGAGCGTACATTTTCTATTCATGGATCTGAGGGTAGAGTAATTTTTTATACTGGAGCATCGCATTCATTTATTAAGACTAGATTTTCACGATCCATCGGTTTATTATAGAAAGCCAAAAGTCTCCTTATATGTGTAGAGTCACTAGTGGGTAGTGGTTCATTGATATATGCGATCTGTAGATGAGTCGATATTATGATTGGCAGACTGAGTTTAGCGACAGATCTCCTAGTGTTAGATATAGAGGGGTATGACGTTATTCTAGGTACGGATTAGTTAGCAGGCTACAGAGTGGCAATAGATTGCTATGAGAGGACGATTGTGTTTTCTATTTCGGGACAGGAGATGTTCCTGGTGGAGATGCCTCTTCTCGGGGGAGGATCGTACACTCAATTATATTACATCAAGGAGGAGACCTCGCAGGAGGTGGTCATTCCCTTATATTCGATTCCAGTAGTGAGGGATTTTGAGGACGTGTTCAATGAGATACTCGGGCTGACACCGAGCCGAGATATAAAGTTTATCATCGACTTAGCACCAAAGATGAGATTGATTGCCAAAGTACCGTATCGCATGGCCCCCTCAAAGATGCAAGAGCTGAGAGAGAATATTCAGCAGCTCTTGGGTCATGGTTTCATTCGGCGGAGCACATCGCCTTGGGGTGCTCCGGTGTTATTTGTGAAGCAAAGGGATGGTTTGCTTTGCTTGTGTGTGGATTCTAGGGAGACGAACTAGGTGATGATACGGAACAAGTATCAGTTGCTTATGATTGATGACTTATTTGATCAGTTAAGAGGGTTTGCATACTTCTCCAAGATCGATTTTAGGTCCGGCTATCACCAGTTGTGTATTCGAGAGGAGGATATTTTTAAGACCGCTTTCCTATCATGGTACGGGTCCTATGAGTTCAGGGTGATGCCATTTGGGCTCACCAATGCACTTACAGTGTTCATGGATCTTATGAACAAAGTATTCAGGGGTTTCTGTATTAGTTTGTGATAATATTCATCGATGACATCCTGGTTTACTCACGGACGGAGGAGGAACATTTCCAACATTTACGGATGGTTCTGCAGACGTTTTAAGACCATCAGTTGTATACCAAATTTAGAAAATGTAGATTCTGGCTTTGGGAGGTACAGTTTCTCGACCCCATTATGTCCGATAGGGTTATAGCTGTTTTTCTGAGTAAGGTCTCGACAGTGAGGGAGTGGGGGCAGCCCACAACACCGATCGAGATTCGTTACTTCTTAGGGTTGGCCGGATATTACCATCACTTCATCAAGGGGTTCTCAAAGATTGATGGGCCTTTGACAAACTTGACTCGTAGGGGAGTACCATTTGTGTGGAGCGACCAATGCTAATTGGACTTCGATGAGCTGAAGGATAGATTGACATCAACACCCATGCTTGCGTTGCCTAGGAGTGAGGTAGAGTATCGGGTCTACACGGATGCATCCTTACAGGGACTTGGGGGTGTGTTGCAGCAGGAACAGAGGGTGATAGCTTATGCATCTTGAAAGTTAAATCCCCATGAGAAGAATTACCCCACCCACTACCTAGAGTTGGGAGAGGTCATTTTTACGTTGAGGATATGGAGACATTACCTGTTGGGGGAGCAATTTACATTCTTCAAGGATTATAAGTCACTTCAGTATATCTTCACACAGAAGAATCTTAACATGAGGCAGAAGCGGTGGATAGAATTTATGAAGCACTACCAGTTTGATATACAGTATCATCTTGCAAAGGCTAACGTGATAGCAGACGCGTTGAGCCGACGACCAACTGGAGATTCAGTGAAGGTGTGGAAAGCAAAGTGGAGTGAGCTTCAGTAGGAGTATGAGGTTACCAGATCTTATATGCCAGTTATGACTATCAGTCCTGAGATCGTTATGCGGGTAGTGAAGGCACAGGCAGAGAAAAAGATTTATCAGGACAGAGTACGACATTTCTAAGCTGAGGGTGAAGAGTCTGTGACACCCCACCTAATTAAATACCGGGCGATCACTCCTTCATTGAATTAAAATCAAGGTGAACAGTTGGTTCATTCTTAGCATCACTGTCGTAAAAATAACTTTTTCAATTTAAACACCCTAATTAATTAAGCTAAGTGTCAAAACCATTTTTAGACATTACTTTCCAAATTTTATTTT
Source organism: Sambucus nigra (assembly GCA_949130495.1). Classification (NCBI taxonomy): domain Eukaryota; kingdom Viridiplantae; phylum Streptophyta; class Magnoliopsida; order Dipsacales; family Adoxaceae; genus Sambucus; species Sambucus nigra. The sequence continues at coordinate 57,680,709 of OX422215.1, read as the reverse complement.
ATAAACCAAGATTTAAATATTTACAACAATTCAATATTAAAGAATCACACCACAATTATCCTGGAACATATAATCCAACAAAATTAAACATTCAACAACTAAATCCCAACATTAAAACTTAAAGTAAAACATCCAGACAGTAATAAATCCCAAAGTGACAATACTAGAAATAAATGAATCACAATGTCCAATAAAATAAATGGATAATGGAAACGGGCAACACATGCCCCACTGAATAAATAAGCTAGGACTGGAATCAAATAAATGAATTCGTCTAAGCAATAGGCCTGCAACTCCCACCTAAGCTGCAGCGCGTTCCTTCCAAAGGATCCTACGCAAGACGCCCCTGTGGCTGGGCACCTGTAATATATACATATATATACAAGAGAGAAAGGAAGAAGAAACAGGTCAGAGCTCGATAGTGTAAATGATTTAAAATTTGTTTAGCAAGTATTTAAAATGTTTACAGGCCAATGCAACAACATATTAGTGCAGAACTCTCTTGCGAAATTCTCACCTCGCTTCTAATGTGCACGCCTATCGCACTAATCTTCCCAACGGATTATCTTATCTTATATTGCACTAATCTTCCCAATGGTTTAACTTATCTTAGGTTACTCGTAAGATTTAAAACCGAACAATATAATTGTTTAAGAGGATAATTTCATTTGATCACAAAGTTCTCATTTAAATCTTATATACTAATAAAGTTTCCAGTGTTCCATTATACTTTTCAAAACAAGTATTTCCAAATTGAAGTCAAGATTCATTTCTTACTTACCATAAGCACAATATGAAATTCCAAATTTCAGAATTTAATATATATATATATATATATATTAAATCCTGGTATAATATATATATTCTAACAGCACCCCACATAAAAATTATGGTGCGGGCATACTCTGCTATCCAATCCCCGTATCACTCGTACTAAGGGAAATACAAGTTCGGAATCACTCTCGAACTGTATTAACACATACACAAACAATATTGAGGCGAAGCATAGATTCCAAGTCTCTAAGAGGCCAGTACATACCCTCACGTCTCTTAGGACCGTCTGACCATCGATCAGATAGCCTGTACCAAGGATATCTATCTTCTAGGGTACGAGTCAATATCCCCCATAAAGGTCCCATCTAGATAAGACTTTCCCAGCGTCGTAACCTTAGGGATAGCAAGTAGCGCGGGCATGATTTTCACATGTATATAATATATGCATACACACAGTCATATAAATATACTACTTTTATCATATCAATTTAGGTTCATCCCATAACCCATAATCACGACATTTATCCTTATTTTCCCATTATTAGTTATCACGTATAACGGTTCGTCTCTAACTTTAATTTGAGGGATTATTCCAACTTACTACGTAACACTCATGGACTCTATCCTCCCAAGTGTAAAAATTCAGTAGGTATTCATCTATTTTCCATCGTAACCATTTTATGTATCTCTCCCTTTAATACAAAATTCCATCGTCCCTTATATAAACACCCCAAAAATGTAAATTTCGCCTTACATTAAAGATCTTTTAATCATTAATAAATCCTACTGCTCATATTTATCTCCCAAAATATTTTAATAAGGGTGTCTAAGGAGTATTCTTCATTTAGAATTAATTCAACTATTTTAAAAAGGGAAATATAAGTCTTCTAGAAGGGGTCGATCGATCGAAGCTCCTGGCTCGATCGATCGATCGATCAAGCAGGTATGGCGAATTCTGCAGTTAATCAGTTACGAGTTTTATCACACAACCTCATCCGAATCCAGATTTTTCATTCCCAATCGCCCAAAAATTAGTACTACTAACAGTATAAACCCATTTTATACATCTTCTACGTAAAGCATGCAAGTTTTCATCAATAACCATGGATTAATAGGCCAAAAACTCATATTAATCTCAAGAACCCTAGAATTTCTTTATCATAGATCTACTCAGTCTTTTTCCAGAAATTTCTACTCCTAATTCATCAAAAATTTGTGGTTAAGCCTCTACATATGAAGGAGTTTCCATATTATCATTCAAACCATTTCTACATGCGATTTTCCTATCTCCAACATGGATTTTCTTCTACTAATCTCCCTAGATTAACATGAACAATGCATTAACGAAAATAAGCAAGATAAATACTTGCCTGGGATTTTCAGAGTTCTGATTTGATGACGAATTTGGTGTGGTTGCGTTCCCCGTCACGCGATCTACGTGTTGGTGGTGGTGGCGGTGCAACCGGATGAATTTTAGATCTAGAATTTGCTTTGAAAGCTCTCTCCTTCCCTCTCCTATGGCCGTCACTTGTCTTTGGTTGTTTTAACCCTAGAAGGAAACCTTAGACATCTAATATAACCCTGGAAATTTCGTGGGTTTAATTACCCAAAAATGTAAAATGTCCAAAATGCCCTCCCGGGGTGCTAAATAGGCCTAAAAATGCCCCGAGACCCAAACTAAACCCCCGGGTATACTTTTATGACTATCTCGACCCTTTCGGACACTTTGGCACACTCAAAATGACCATACGAGCAACTTATAATTTATTCACTTTTATTAATCAATATCTAGTCCCGACGCGACACGGGCGCGTCCTGACTCAAATTTCCAAAATTGTCATTTTATTCACTCTTGACATTTAATAGAACCAATATTATATATATTACTCTACTAATTAGTAATATTCAACAAGTTTCCCATAATTACTAACTCACATCACGTTAATAATTATAAAGTGATTAATTTACGGATTTATATTAAATTAATAACTCACATTAAATTTAATAAATCCCCAAATTAATATAGCATAAAAATACGGGGTATTACATACTCCCCCCCTAATAACGTAATTTTGTCCCGAAATTCGAAAAATAAGGCATACCTGGTAAGAATAAATCTGGGTATCTCTCGCGCATATCTGCCTCGCTCTCCCAAGTGGATTCCTCCACATTATGATGCTCCCACTGGACCCGTACAAGTGGAACTACCTTCGACCTCAATCTCCTCTTGCTATGGTCTAGGATAGCCACAGGTCTCTCCTCGTAAGATCTGTCAGGAAGTAAGTCTATCTCATCTATCGCGATGTGAGTATGGGCCATATCATCCTGAAGATATCGTCTCAACGACGATATGTGGAATACATCGTGAATGTGATGTAAATGCTCTGGCAATCCCAATCTGTATGCTACCGGCCCAATCCTCTCGATAATGGGAAATGGTCCCACGTACCTCAGGGCCAATTTCCCTTTCTTCCCGAACCTCATCACTCCTTTCATAGGAGATACACGTAGTAACACTTAGTCCCCCACATTAAACTCCCGGAAGAACCGTTTTGCATTGGCGTAGCTTTTCTGCCTGTCCTGGGCTACTCGAATGCGACTCCTGATCATCTCAATCCTCGCGGAGGTTTCCTGAATTACCTCTGGTCCGAGCAACTTGTCATCCCCCATCTTGAGCCAGTAAGTTGGGGAACGAGAAGGCCTGCCAAACAAGGCCTCGAATGGAACCATGCCAATCGTGAACTGATAAGAGTTATTATAAGCAAACTCTACCAGTGGAAGATGTGGCTCCCAACCTCCTCCAAAATTAAGAACACACATGCGTAGCATATCCTCAAAATTCTGATTAGTACGCTCTGTCTGTCCATCTGTCTGTGGATGATAAGATGAACTCAACCTCAACTCAGTACCCATAGCCTCCTGAAAGCTCTCCCAGAAATGCGACACGAAAATCTTATCTCTATCTGACACAATATTCAGGGGCACCCCATGTAATCTGACAATCTCAGCAATGAACAACTGAGCATACTGACCCGTGGTATAGTCTATCCGCACCGGTAGAAAATGAGCCACCTTGGTCAAACGGTCTACAATCACCCAGATAGAGTCGTGGCCCCACTGTGATGTAGGCAGCCCGACAATAAAGTCCAAGGAAATACTCTCCCACTTCCACGCGGATATTTCCAATGGATGAAGCAACCCTGACGGTTTTTGATGGTCCACCTTTACCAGCTGGAAGGTAGAACACTTGGACACGAACTCAGCAATGTCCTTCTTCATCCCACTCCACCAGTATTACCGCCTCATATCCTGGTACATCTTATCTCCTCTAGAATATACCATAAATCGGGACCCATGAGACTGGGTCATCACTGCATGACATAATTCCGATCCTTCTGGGACCACTAATATCCCATTAAACCTCAAACCCCCATCAGAACTAACAGAATAGGACTTAGCACCCTCAGCTACAAGTCATACAATATGCTCTTGACAAAATGGGTCTTCGATTTGTGCCTGTATCACCCTCGTAATAATCTCGGGTGTCACTGTCATAACAGATATGAAGGAATGGGCTACTGCGTCCTGGTGGCCTAACTCCTTCCACTTTTCTTTCCAGACGTCCGCTACCTCGTCTACTGGTCTACGGCTCAACGCATCAGCAACTATATTGGCCTTCCCCGGATAGTACTGTATGTCGAACTGATAGTCCTTCACAAACTCTAACCATCTGCGCTGACGCATATTCATCTCTCGCTTAGTGAACAGGTACTGCAGTGACTTGTGGTCTGTGAACAAGCGGAATTTCTCCGCCAATAAATAGTGCCTCCATATCCTCAATTAAAAAATGACCGCTGCTAACTCTAGGTCGTGGGTGGGGTAATTCTTCTCATGCGACTTAAGCTTGCGGGAGGCAAAATCTATAGCCTTCTCTTCCTGCTGAAGTACTCCCCCAAGTCCCCGTAAAGAGGCATCGGTGTAAACTAGGTACTCCACACCTGGCTTCGATAACGAAAGGATCGGTTCTGATGTAATCTTGTCTTTCAGCTCGTCGAAAGCCAATTGGCAAGCATCATCCCAAACATATGGAACCCCTTTGCGACTCAGGTTCGTCAATGGACCCGCTATTTTGGAGAATCCCCGAATGAATCTCCTGTAGTAACCGGCTAACCCCAAGAAACTACACACTTCCGTCGGTGTCGTGGGCTATCCCCACTCCCTCACCGCTGACACTTTACTCAGGTCAACTTCTATCCCCTGCTCAGAAACAACATGCCCCAAGAACTGTACTTCTCACAACCAGAATCCGCACTTCTCGTACTTAGCATACAACTGATGCTCTCGTAAAGTCTGAAGAACCTGTCTCAAGTGCTTGGCATGCTCCTCCTCGGAGTGTAAATATATCGAAATTTCGTCTATGAAGACGATGACAAACTGATCCAAGAACTCTCTGAACACTCGGTTCATTAAGTCCATGAACACGGCTGGAGCATTTGTGAGGCCAAATGGCATCACCCTGAACTCATAGGACCCATATCTCGTCAAGAAAGCAGTCTTCGAAACATCCTACTCCCTAATACGTAGCTGATGGTACCCCGACCTCAGATCTATCTTCGAAAAGAAAGTTTCTCCTCTCAGCTGGTCGAACAGATCATCGATTTAAGGCAACAGATACTTATTCCGTATCATGACCTTGTTCAACTCCCGGTAGTCCACACATAGCCTCAGTGAACCATCTCTCTTCTTCACAAATAAGACTGGAGCGCCCCAAGGTGAGGTACTCCTGCGAATGAAGCCCTGACCTAACAGCTGCTCTATCTGATCTCGTAACTCTCGCATCTTTGTCGGAGCCATATGGTATGGAGCGCGTGCCATCGATCTAGTATCCGGTAATAAATCTATGACAAATTCTATCTCTCGACTGGGGGGTAGGCCTGGTATCTCCTGAAATACATCGGAATACTCACGAACAACTAGGATCGAGTCTAAGGGAATCACAACCTCCTTAGAGGTATCCTCCTCTATGTAATACAAATGAGAGGTCGAGCCTCCCTCTGGGCGAGGCATCGCCACTACAAACATCTCTTGCCCCGGAATGGCAAAAACAATTCTCCCACCAAAACAATCTACCATGGCCCTGTAAGCAACGAGCCAATCCATACCGATAATAATGTCATGCTGATGCATATCTAAGACTAGCATGTCTGCAAGTAATACCAAGCTACCAATCTCTACCCCTCACCCCGGCATATAAAGAAAATAAGCGAACCATTTCCTAGTGGTGAGTCTACACACGTCACAGTGCTCTCTGCTGTGAATAATAATCCTAAGGCCTTCGCAAAATGGGTAGCTATAAAACAGCGCATCGCCCCAGTATCACATAAAACTCGACCCATAGTACCATGGATAGGAAAAATACCCTCAATCGCGGGTGATGCCTGCGGAGCTGCTGCCTGGTGGACGCTATAGACACCTCCATACTGTAATTGCCCCTGCAGGACTGGAGCTGATGGAATGGATAGTAGGGCTGGTACCTGAGCTAGTGCTGGGAGGGCAGCTGGAAAAAGTGGCCTCTGTGGTTCATTATGGGAACCCTGCTGCTGTGGGACCCTCTCTCCCTCTGGACAATCCTAACACCTATGGCCATTCTTTTCACATCTGAAACATCAGCCTCTGAAGTTACCTCCCCTCTGACCCTGCTGACCACGGCCCTACTGGCCGTTACCACCCCGCAACGGGCCCTGTTAGCCCTGATGAAAATGATGTTGGCCCGGTTGGCCCTGCTGTTGACCCTGCTGCTGTCGGTGTTGGCCTTGCTGGCCCTGCTGATTAGGCTGGCCCTGCCTACAACCCTCAAATCCCTGCTTGAAATCACCTAATCGAAAGCTCTTGGCAGGGTCCCCCTGATGGGAACTCTTCTCGTGCTGACGAGTCTGTCCCTGGGATGTCGGTGCTCCACTAGCACTACTACCCCCGGTCCTGCCCTGCTGGCCGGACTCTCCTACTCGCTTGCTTCCTTGCAGATGGAAGCGGTGATCCTGGAAATGTAGTAAGCAGCATTTAGTACATCAGTGAAAGTACTCAGAGATAGATTCCCTATAAGGTGATGACGGATCCTCCAAGCTAACCCGTCCACAAACAGCATCTTCTTACCCTCGGTGGGTGCCTCATCTGGCACTATGGTGAGAAGTCTCATGAACTCCTCCTCATACTCAGCAATGGTAGAATTCTCCTGCTTCAAGTTCAGTAATTTTTGCATCATCTTAGTCTGCACGGCGGGTGAAAAGTACTTGTGGTCAAACCGCTCCCAAAATGACTGAATCGGGATCCTATCCCTCTCCTCCAAGGTGGTGGTGGACTCCCACCACTGCAAAGCGGCCCCCACCAGCTTAAATGAAGCCAACAACTGTTTCTGCACGTCTGTGCACTCATACATACGAAGATGCCGCTGGATATCTTTCTTCCATTGGCTGACGATGATGATATCTGAACTACTAGAGAACTCAGGGGGATGCGCCTTCTGAAAGGCAACCCTAACCCGCTCCCATGCAGATGGAAGCTGTGCAGGTACTGGCGCCACTGCCTGAATATGGGGTGGAGCCTGCTATACCACTGCTAGCGCGACATTCACCGCCTGATCCACAATAGCGGCTACCTCATTAGCATTCATCGTACCCTGTGCCGGAGCTGCTGGTTGCTCAGCTTGGGAACGCCTATCCTTTGGTGCACGTCTTGGAGGCATCTGAAACGTGAAGAAATTTATTAGTCTACAGTTATTATCAAATCTCAATTGGCTGAAGACGAAAATGTAAAATCAAGAATACAACAATCCTAAAATAGGGCTCTATAGTAAAAATGTAAAGCTGAAAGCGAAATAAGCCGTACAGATCCTAAGGACACTAGAACCTGATGCTCTGATACCACCTGTGACACCCCGCCTAATTAAATACCAGGCGATCACTCCTTTATTGAATTAAAATCAAGGTGAACAGTTGGTTCATTCTTAGCATCACGGTCGTAAAAATAAATTTTTCAATTTAAAAACCCTAATTAATTAAGCTAAGTGTCAAAACCATTTTTAGACATTACTTACCAAATTTTATTTTATAAACCAAGATTTAAATATTTACAACAATTTAATATTAAAGAATCACACCACAATTATCCTGGAACATATAATCCAACTAAATTAAACATCCAACAACTAAATCCCAACATTAAAACTTAAAGTAAAACATCCAGACAGTAATAAATCCCAAAGTGACAATCCTAGAAATAAATGAATCACAATGTCCAATAAAACAAATGGATAATGGAAACGGGCGACACATGCCCAACTGAATAAATAAGCTAGGAGTGGAATCAAATAAATGAAGTCCTCTAAGCAAGAGGCATGCAACTCCCACCTAAGCTGCAGCGCGTTCCTTCCAAAGGATCCTACGCAAGACGCCCCTATGGCTAGGCACTTCTAATATATACATATATATACAAGAGAGAAAGGAAGAAGAAACGGGTCAGAGCTCGATAGTGTAAATGATTTAAAATTTGTTTAGCAAGTATTTAAAATGTTTACAGGCCAATGCAACAACATATTAGTGCAGAACTCTCTTGAGAAATTCTCACCTCTCTTCTAATGTGCATGCCTATCGCACTAATCTTCCCAACGGATTATCTTATCTTATATCGCACTAATCTTCCCAGTGGTTTAACTTATCTTAGGTTACTCGTAAGATTTAAAACCGAACAATCTAATTGTTTAAGAGGATAATTTCATTTGATCACAAAGTTCTCATTTAAATCTTATATACTAATAAAGTTTCCAGTGTTCCATTATACTTTTCAAAACAAGTATTTCCAAATTGAAGTCAAGATTCATTTCTTACTTACCATAAGCACAATATGAAATTCCAAATTTCAGAATTTAATATATATATATATATATATATATATATTAAATTCTCGTATAATATATATATTCTAACAGCACCCCACATAACAATTATGGTGCGGGCATACTCTGCTATCCAATCCCCGTATCACTCGTACTAAGGGAAATACAAGTTCGGAATCACTCTCGAACTGTATTAACACATACACAAACAATATTGAGGCGAAGCATAGATTCCAAGTCTCTAAGAGGCCAGTACATACCCTCATGTCTCTTAGGACCGTCTGACCATCGATCAGATAGCCTGTACCAAGGATATCTATCTTCTAGGGTACGAGTCAATATCCCCCATAAAGGTCCCATCTAGATAAGACTTTCCCAGCGTGGTAACCTTAGGGATAGCAAGTAGCGCGGGCATGATTTTCACATGTATATAATATATGCATACACACAGTCATATAAATATACTACTTTTATCATATCAATTTAGGTTCATCCCATAACCCATAATCACGACATTTATCCTTATTTTCCCATTATTAGTTATCACGTATAACGGTTCGTCTCTAACTTTAATTTGAGGGATTATTCCAACTTACTACGTAACACTCATGGACTCTATCCTCCCAAGTGTAAAAATTCAGTAGGTATTCATCTATTTTCCATCGTAACCATTTTATGTATCTCTCCCTTTAATACAAAATTCCATCGCCCCTTATATAAACACCCCAAAAATGTAAATTTCGCCTTACATTAAAGGTCTCTTAATCATTAATAAATCCTACTGGTCATATTTATCTCCCAAAATATTTTAATAAGGGTGTCTAAGGAGTATTCTTCATTTAGAATTAATTCAACTATTTTAAAAAGGGAAATATAAGTCTTCTAGAAGGGGTCGATCGATCGAAGCTCCTAGCTCGATCGATCGATCGATCAAGCAGGTATGGCGAATTCTGCAGTTAATCAGTTACGGGTTTTATCACACAACCTTATCCAAATCCAGATTTTTAATTCCCAATTGCCCAAAAATTAGTACTACTAACAGTATAAACCCATTTTATACATCTTCTACGTAAAGCATGCAAGTTTTCATCAATAACCATGGATTAATAGGCCAAAAACTCATATTAATCTCAAGAACCCTAGAATTTCTTTATCATAGATCTACTCAGTCTTTTTCCAGAAATTTCTACTCCTAATTCATCAAAAATTTGTGGTTAAGCCTCTACATATGAAGGAGTTTCAATATTATCATTCAAACCATTTCTACATGCGATTTTCCTATCTCCAACATGGATTTTCCTCTACCAAACTCATCCCAATCTCCCTAGACTAACATGAACGATGCATTAACGAAAATAAGCAAGATAAATACTTGCCTGGGATTTTCAGTGTTCTGATTTGATAACGAATTTGGTGTGGTTGCGTTCCCCGTCGCGCGATCTATGCGTTGGTGGTGGTGGCGGCGGTGCAACCGGATGAATTTTCGGTCTAGAATTTGTTTTGAAAGCTCTCTCCTTCCCTCTCCTATGGTCGTCACTTGTCTTTGGTTGTTTTAACCCTAGAAGGAAACCTTAGACATCTGATATAACCCTTGAAATTTCGTGGGTTTAATTACCCAAAAATGTAAAATGTCCAAAATGCCCTCCCAGTGTGCTAAATAGGCCTAAAAATGCCCCGAGACCCAAACTAAACCCCCGGGTATACTTTTATGACTATCTCGACCCTTCCGGACACTTAGGCTCACTCAAAACAACCATATAAGCAACTTATAATTTATTCACTTTTATTAATCTATATCTAGTCCCGACGCGACACGGGCGCGCCCCGACTCAAATTTCCAAACTTGTCATTTTATTCACTCTTGACATTTAATAAAACCAATATTATATATATTACTCTACTCATTAGTAATATTCAACAAGTTTCCCATAATTTCTAAGTCACATCACGTTAATAATTATAAAGTGATTAATTTACGAATTTATATTAAATTAATAACTCACATTAAATTTAATAAATCCCCAAATTAATATAGCATAAAAATACGTGGTATTACAGAGTCCTACTCAGTCAGTTCTGAAGGAGGCTTACGCTTTAATAGGAGGTTAGTAGTACCCGAGGATGAGGATTTGAGACATGCAGTTATGATCAAGTGTCACAGTTTTAGATTTGCAGTACTTCCGAGTGGGGACAAGATGTACCAGGATATGAGGAGATAGTACTGGTGGGACGGCATGATGATAGACATGAAAGAGTTTATCTCAAACTGTGTTACTTATTAGCTGGTGAAAGTTGACCATCAGAGACCTTCATGGATGCTACAGCCACTTGAAATTTCTATGTGTAAGTGGGAGAGCATCTCGATAGATTTTATTACTGGGCTACCTACTTCACAGCGGGGTCACGATTCGTTATGGGTGATAGTGGATTGGTTGACCAAGGTTGCCCACTTCTTTCCAGTTCGCGCTCACTACAACACAATGCAGTACGCGAAGCTATTCATATCGTAGATTTTTAGGTTGCACGGAGTCCTAATTAATATGTCCGATAGAGATAAAGTATTTGTGTTGCAATTCTGACAGAGCTTTCAAGAGGCTATAGGAACTGTCTTGAGATTGAGTACGGCATATCACCCCCAGATGGACGGTAGATAAAGAGGGTGAATCATATGCTAGAGGACATGCTGATGATGTGTATCCTGGATTTCGGGGGAGGTTGGGAGTGATACCTTCCATTGGTAGAGTTTGCGCATAACAACTCGTACAAATTTACTATCAGGATGGCACCATTTAAGGCACTGTATGGGAGACCATGTTGTTCGCCCGCATGTTGGTTAGAGGTGGGGGAAAACAAGTTGTTAGGACCCGAGATGATTCAGGAGACTACTGCCAAGATTGATTTAATTCGAGGACGCATTTGGATAGCTCTGGATAGGCAGAAGAGTTATGTTGACGTCGCTAGAAGACATGTGGAGTTAGAGGTTGGTGACCAGGTGTTGGTTCAAGTATCTCCTATGAAGGGGATTATAAGATTTGGCAAGAAAGGGAAGTTAGCACTGAGGTGTGTGGGGTTGTTTCCTATTATAGAGAGTGTGGAACTAGTAGCATACAGACTGGGACTTTCAGAGCATCTTCAGTGGATACACGATGTGTTCCATGTGTCATAACTGAAGGAGCTAGAGGGCTTTATGGCACGTTCCACTTAAGGAAATTGACTTACTACCAGACATGTCATATAAGGAGAGGCTCGTGGCTATTCTAGATCATGGTGAGCATAAACTACGGCCCAAGGTGGTGCCCTTAGTGCGAGTTTAGTGGATCACCACAATGTTGAGGAGCCGACTTTGGAGCGAGAGGATGACATGCGAGAGCAGTATCCAGAGTTATTTACCGCAGTTATTTACTAATTTTAAGGATGAAATTCCTTTGTAAGGGGGGAACTGTGTAATACCCCATATTTTTGTGTATCTTAATTTAATTAATTCAGAAATTAATTAGGAAAATACATTTTAATTAAATTATGCGAGGGAAGTAATTTAATGTGATTTATTTAATAAATGTGAATATTAATCGAGAGATCTATACTGTTTAATATTTTGATGAAATTTACTAAGTGTGAAAAGTAAATAATAAATTATTATTATTATTATTATTATTATTATTATACGACATAGCGAGTGATATGTGCGTATTCTAGTTTATCTCAACGGGAGCCGCGTGCAAACTATTTTGAGGTGAGGAATGAGAAATATATTTTAAGTGACTCGGATGGAAATTTAGAGGTCACGAATAATTTTAGATGGGTCGAAATAGTCAGAATAGTGTACTCGAGAATATAGTTTGGGTCCCGGGTCAATTTTGAACCAAACCGGCACCTATTAAGGGCGTTATGTTCATTTTTCAAAAGGAGGTCAAGGGACCAATGAAAATTAGATCCATATATCTAATATTTAGAGATTGGGGTTAGGGATCATAACACAAAATATTAGAGTAACCATTAGAGAAAAGAAATAACCATTTTTTCAAAGCCTAATGAGAGAATTGAGAAAGTGGTGAAGGGTTTCTTGCACCTCAAGACAATTGGAAAAGAATATTGGAGAAGAAGCAATCAATTATCAACCAATAACCATGAAATATGATCAATCAATCTAGGGCAAGTGTTTATTGCAAATTGAATTGAAGTTATAATACCCATGTGTAGAGATTTCATGAATAGATTGATTTTTATTTCAAAACCTTGATGAAGAGTACCAATTGATTTCATGTTGGGTAAAATTGATGTAGTTAGGTTTTATATCTGTATAGGATTGTAAATTAGAAGAGTTTTGATAGTTACTATGGATTTAAATCTGGATTTTTAATTGAATTTGATGGATGAACACAAAACTAGATTGTGAAAGATTTTTTAGGATTTAATTTATTTTGATTGATTCCAATGAAGTTGTAATGTGTTTGAAAGATTAGAAATAATCCTAACTCATTTAGAAATATTTAGGAATATTTGGTGAAGAATTATGGAAGTTGGGTAAAACAGAAAGGATGAGAAATTAAAGAAGACGAAGTTGCACCTGTTTGATTGATCGACCAAATCCTTCGATCGATCGACCCTAGAAGATTTTGGGTTCTTTTCTTGATTGAATTTCCTTGGATTATCATTTATGGAAGGGGATCTTGGGAGTGTTATTATACCTATATAGGGACTTGATAAAGACCAGTAGGTGTATAGGAGGGGAACCTTAGAGTTGTGAGAACACTCAACTAATTACGAAAGTGAATTAAATTCGTAAACAAATGATAAAGTACAGTGAATATTAGAGAAAAAATATTACGTACAAGTATAAATAATTTGGTTGTATGAGTACCTACTATATTTATACTTAGACTGTGTGAATACCTAATGTATGCTTAAATTCAATTTTGGGGTTGATGATTATCCGGACCAATATATGAAAGCTCGATTTGGGGTCGATGATTATCCAAATTGAAGTCAAAAGATATTTGGGTCGATGAGTATCCGGACGAATATACATATGCATAGCATTTACTTTGGGGTCGAGGGATATCCAGACCAATGTAAATGATAGGATGATTGGGGTCGATGATTAGTCGGACCAAAAATCCTTATAGTATATATTGTGTGAAATATATATACTTCATGATATTTTACTTATATAAGAAAGTAGACTTGTAGATGATATATATATACATCTGTATGATAAATTAAGTAGAGAGAAACTTAATTTCAAGATTTAAAATAGATTGGGAATATCTATGGTAAATTAAGTAGTGAAACTTAATTATAGAAGTTAAACGATAAATCTGGAATGCTCTATGAATTAAGTGGTGAGGCTTGATTATGATAATTAAACATAATACATGTGAATGTTATATGAAAACTGAAATACGCGAGGATGTTAATAATGAAGTGCGATGTATGGGCGATACGGGAGAGTAGACCATTGATAAGATAATTTATATACTTTAGTCGAAATAGATTGGGTATGATATCTAGGTGGGCTAAGTATAGGACGTTAGGTGTGAATATTAGATGCGAGGTAAAGAGACTCAAGGGAGTGTGCGTGAACCTAACATGTGAAATCAATAACTGATTTTAATTGCGATAAATTACTTGTTAAATGTTTTCTGACTATTTTGAGTACCAACTCTTGCAATAAAAATGTTTTCAAAACCTTTTAGGTGTCCAGCCACAAGGGCGCAATACATGATTTTATTCCATGGATTCGGAGATGTAGCACTATGGTTGCTAATCGGATTATTGAGTAGCCGACTCTTTCATTCAGATCTAGCATAGGATCTCATTCTTATTTTTTTTATATGTAGACATGTTGTCAGTTTACTCCATTATAGTTCTAGTTTTGTATCTATTTTACTTTGTAGCTGGATTGTGGATTATTGCTTGGTTGTGTTTGTATCCGACGGTGTGTTTTGCATGACTTGATGCTTTTACATATTACTGATGGTTTGGATTATAGTATCTTATGCATGTTGTTTTAGTTTTCAAACTATTCTTTTATCCTATTTATTGGAAAGATAAAATTTGGCACCGATTTCATTAACTTAGGTGATTAGTAATTAATTTGGTTTTTGACAGTGATGCTAAGAATGAACCATATGAGAAACCTGTTTTAATTTAATAAAGGCCTAATCACCCGATATTTAATTAGATAGGATGTCACAGTTCCTCTCCACAATGTGTATCCAAGGATACAAACTATCGAGGGTTTAAACCGATTCACAAAAACTATTTTAGGGATGTGTGTTGTGAATAAAAAGTGTTTTATCAATACAAAACTTTGAAAACTTTTGGAACGGACATTCAGAAAATGTTCTCACAAAAGTCTAAGAAAAACTAAACACGAAATAGGTATTTATAAGACGAACACAAATTTCGAGGCAACATCTAGTTCGAATGAAAACGAGTCTCGTTCAAACGAGAATAATACTTTGTTTAAACGAAACAAGGACTTGTTCGAACAAAAACGCTATCTTATTTGAACAGGCTTCAAACGATGCCAATCAGTCACCCTCGTTAGATGCTCGTTAGATGAAGATATCGAACAACCCTTCTAATGACTTAGCCCTCATTCGAACGAGTATGTATTCTCGTTTAAACGAGGCAGGCGAACTTAGAAAACATAATTTTAAAAAAGCCTTGATTTTTAAAACAAAAAAATCATGTTTTAAATTTAATAAAAATAAAACATCCCAAAATAAATTTAATGAAGAAATTCAAAGTCCTAAAAATCTTTATACCTTTATTGGATGTAGTGGAGTCTTGAACTTAGAGATGTTGGCGTTCAGTTCGACAAGTCAATGCGAGTCGATTTGTAACGGGATATGCCAAATATACTAAAATATAAATAAAAAACCTTATGCTAAAATATTTGCTCTTATAAATCTCCCCCTTTGGCTATTCCGGTACAAAAACTAACCGAAACCCAAATTACAAAAAAGATCCCCCCTTAATACAAAAAAATGTAATGCCCTTCCTAAACCCTAGAAATAGAATGGCATAAAAAAGTAAGCATTGTCTTCATTCTCCACTTGTTCTTCTTTTTGACACTTTGTCTTCATCCGGTGTAATATGATCTTTCGTAAGTACCGACACACGTGAAGCAAAAAAAATATCCCTTGATGCATCGAGTTTGAAATAAAAAAACAAAAATAAAAACTCATAAGCAAAAGCAATCTCCCCCATAAATCAACCTCATCATAAAATTAAATCTCACCTTTGTAATTAGTTCTCCCCCTTTTTGTAAGAAATAGAAAAAGGAGTAAACATACTCATGAAATCAAAGCATCACGTAGAATAAATAAGATATCATCACATAGAAGTGTAAATTTTACAAATACAACATGATATCACGTATAATATATGCAAAATATATCAAAGAAAATTCGGCACACATATATAAGTATAAACGATCACAAAACTTGACACAAACGCATAAGCTTTACACATTAGCATAGTATCGATGTGTCTAAACATGTGGGAAAGAATAAAGGGGCGTGAATTAGATAAAAATGAATTATGACCGAAACACTCAAATATGTTTAAGAAGTTTTGATTGACCATAAAACTTTCTCAAACTAAGTTTTAGCCGCAAGTGACAAACAAAGTGAACTTAATGAATAAAACAAGTACACTGCACACAAGCCTAGAATATTGAAAATTCTACAAATCAGTAGCATCATGACAAAATAATCATACTAGGATTCATTATGCAAACCCGTTGATCTTTAATTAAACTCCCTCAATTGATAAACATAAATGATATTTTTGTTCTTTTCTTTTCTCTTTTGAAGTTATTTTTTTGATAGATCAAACAAACTAAACAATGTTGGCCCCTTTTGGCAGTTTTTCTATTTTCATTGCCTTTAACCTTTTATGGGCTCTTACCAACGATGGCTTTTACACAAAGGAGATTTTCTCATTTTGCAACCCTTTCCCGTACTCACTCATATTTATTCAATACTAAACAAAATCTCTCACGGGCAATGCTTCTTACATGCACAAACCCACGAAAGTCACATAAACATGTAGATGACAAAATTGATGGGAGAACATCTCAAAAAACTCAAATATACGTATGAAGTAAACGATCAAAAAGCTCGTGTATGTATGTAGGGAGGCATGTACAAAGTCGAATCCATAAAGCAAATTTAGTTCAAAACAACTCCATAAATATGGTTAAGATCCATATAAATATCTAAAGTCATAACCAAATGTCCTAGACACATGGAAATTGGGGAGTGAATTGGATTCAAACACACCAGTATGTCATACTAAATTTGTAAAACTAAAATACACAAAACCGAAAATCTTTTTGTATTTTTTAAAAATTTTACCAAAATAAAATCTTTTTGTATTTTTACAATATGACTCAATAAAGGAAAAACATAATACAAAAGATACACATATATCATGAAGCAAAACTATAACAAATAAAATCATGCAAGCAATCATCCATAAGATATAGCATGTGAAGCATCATGTGCAAGCATGTGAGAATCAAGTAGTCTAACATTTAGCGCCTTTAAAAACAATTTCCTAATTGAAATAGATATATATCTAATGCATTGGGAATCGAGAACCAAAGGAACACTAGACTTAAACTTCCTAAGACCTCTTCCAAGATCATATTAAAATTCACTAAGATGACCTTTCCTACCAAAATGTGAGCATGTGTAGACGCGAGAAATGTTACCTATGGGTTGAAATTTTCTAATGTCCTTAGAGGTGGTTGACCCTAAAAAATAAACAATGGTCTTATCTTTGACACTTGAAGCATTAGAAACATGGGAACTAGTACCATCACTGCTAAAATAACTCGAGTTTTTTAAATAATCTTTTAACTTCAAAATTTTAGACTCGAGTAAAGAATTTGACTCTTCAAGTTTTAAGGACTCCTTTTTTAAATTTTCAATCATTCCTAGAAGGTTATCTCACTTCACCTCAATGCAAGTGAATTTATCCATAAGAGTCTTCTCACGTGCCTTATAATCATTAATTAAATTATCATTATCCTTAATGGCACAATTACAAACCCTAGAAATTTTAGAGTCTTCTAATTCTTTCTCTAAAAATCGGACTCTATCATCACTCTCTTTCTTTGACAATTCTAAATTTTGAAAATCATGGTCTCTGTCCACAATATTCTCACGAAACAAATTTCTTTGAGTTTGAACAATTTCCAGAAGTTCCATAACATCTTTAAAACAAAAATTTTATTTTTTAAGAATTTTAATTCTTTTAGCAAATGATACATCGCGGATATTACATATTTGCGCCCTTTATCTTTATGCATTGTAGCACTTTTACGTTATTAATGCCTATATTTATGCTCATTAACCAGATAACCTTGGATTTGGATATATACATTCTTTGCAGTGGTTAATCGTGCTTTTGTAGGTATTGGAACGCTAAAAGTGAGAATTCGTTGTATTTCCGAAAAGTTCTGTCGTCGGATGCTACTTCACGGGCAATATGATATTTTCGAAATCACTATTTTGTATGGAATTAAGTTACCAACATGTAGATCATCAAATTTTCTTTCTATGGCCACTAATTGTGCATCATTCTGACTCCAAATAAGGAAGTTATGACCATTTCCGAAAGGTTTTAGTATTTTCTTCTACTTCAAGGGTATTTTGGTAATTTTATACTTCATAATTTGGAGGGTTTCAAAACATAATCATGTATATAATTGAATTATCTTCGTGTCGATTCCAACAACGCATCATTTCGATTCCGTATGAGGAATTTATGGCCATTTCCGTGCAACACGTCAAAATTGGTTCGAAGAGGAAAATGGGGCTGTCAAAAGTGAGGTCGACCGGGCCCATCAGATATGGATGAAAAATGACTTATTTTAAGTTTTTTGATTTGGTTTTGTTGGGGGTTTATTTTGGGGTATTAATAGAATGTTGTAGGCTTTTATTTGGAGGATATAATTCATTTAGGTTAGTTTTTAGGTAATATTTTTTAGAGCTTCTCTCTCCTAGGGTTCCATCCCATTTTGTATGTAAGTTGCCACTATTAATCTTCTTCCTCTTTAATAAAGCTTCCATTATTTATTTCTTGTGTTGTTAACTAGTTTATAAGCTTTGATAATTAGTTTTACGTGTTTTAATTTACTTCCTCGCTTTAAATACATGTCTTTCACCACGCTTTCTAGCTAATTTAGTCTAGGTTGTGTTGGATTGAACTCACCTAGGGTTTATGTGTTGCTTTTGCTTTGGTGATGGAGTTTACGGATTTATTTCGTGTGCGTTGTCCTAGTTATTACGCCAAGGGGATTTGACGAGGCATATCATGTATGCTCCGTGCTTACGACCTTGTGTGCGTAATTTCCAGGGTATTTGTTGACGTCAAAATCGTCTTAGGCTTTTATGCAAATTTAGGGGTGTGACAACCCTTGATTTAATTAACTAAACGAGAAGCATTCTAAATAACTCGTCGACCCATGTAACCATTTTATACTAATTAACTTGGACGAGGGATATTCGACGCAACCTATAGTTTTTACTCGCTTTATTAGTCTAGCGTTATTTTCCCTCGCCTAGATTAATCTTTCCCTTTTTGCATCTTTTTCTTTTTGTTGTAATCATCTTTTACACTTTTATTTAGGAATATTAAACCAATTAAATTCTAGCAACTCGTCTCTGTGAATTTTCTATACCCGACTTACCGCTACACTTGTATTGCGAGTGCAGTCATAATTTAGGTTTTATATTGAGGCGGTGAATAGAAAATAACGATCAGCATTTGACGCGCGCTACTTTTCACCCTTAATCAAACTGGGGTCGTTGCCAGGGACTAGTTTGTTTTAGACTTTATTTGATTTAGTATTTCATAGTATTTTCTTTCTAATTGTATTTTTTGCCTAACATTTTTGTCGGACTTCTACATTTGAGCGCCAAGAAAGGCTTGAATTTTTTGTGTGTGCATCAACTTTGTGGAATTCGCCACTTCGAGCCATTTTTGGGGTAATCATGTCTTATTCCAATTCTTTCGGTAATCATTATGATAATTCTTAAAATTCTTGCAAACCTTTGACTTTTGGTCAATACTTAGAATCCAAAACAATTGCAACATCTAAAATGACTTTGGGCGAGTATTACAAAAGTCAAGCTTTGGAGTGTGTGTATTTTGAGGAGGATGATAATGATTTTGGGCCTCTAATTCCTTATAATAGGAATTTTGAAATGAATTGCAATAGTTTTCAAAATTCCTATAATAATGAGTTTAACTTTAGTGCCGATAATGATTTTCAAACTCCTCATTTTTAAGAATCCGCACCTTAGCCAATGAATTTTGGCGAGGGTTTGCTCATGCTTGAGAACGAGAGGTATAAAGAATGTTATCGGGAAGAAAATCGTTGTTGGGAGCAAGACTTGGATTTATTATTCGAATCCGACGACGATTTCTCTTCCGAGACTTTTGAAGTCGAGGAATGTTTTGAACCAAATGAGGATTTTGTGCCTACTTTGGAACAAAACATTCTTCACTTGGCCCATCGCTTAATAGATATTGAAAGTGAGGATGAAACATATGTAGTATCCATTCGCAATGAGATGATTTCTTCTTTGGATCCCAAGAAGAAAGTTTCATTGAAAATGATCCTATCTCTTTTGAAATTCCAACTTTGAGTGATGATAACTCATCTCTTGAGTTTCAATTTCTTTCCTCTCCCTTTTTTTTTCTCCATTATCACACCATCACAAGTACCCGATGAATCGGTGCTGAACTTTGAAACGTTTAACCCTTTCACTGACTAGGAGTACTTACTCGAGTTTCTTTCTATGAAGGCATCTTTTCCCTCGTGTGTGCCACCTCCCATTCCAATTTCAAAATCCTTGGGAGGATATTCTGCTTTTCTCGGCTCCCACATGTTTTTATCACCCATTCAATCCAAATCCCCCATCGTCCCTCCAAAAATTTTAATTAACGATGGCTCCTTTCTTCCGCCTTACACATGCCTTCCGTTGTTCAAACGGAATTCATATTTTTCTGAAGGCATTCTTGAGAGTGAGGGTACACCGGTCACCCTCCAAAGTCAAATAGTTTTTATGGTGGACCCTCAACTATTTAGACTTCTAGTGTATAGTTAGTGTGAAGCCTAAATAGTAGGTTGTATATAGTTAGCTTTTTATTCTTTCTTTCTTTTTATTTTTTCTTTCCTCTTTGATTTAGTCTAATGTAATTAGTTAACTTTTTGTTATTTGTTTTCACTATGCTTGATACTAACTTGGTTTGTAGTTTCTTTGGACTTATTCTTATGGGGATAGCTCCAATCTTGGGTAATATCGCTCGTGTCCTCCCCTTAACTTGGTTCTTAATTCACATTGAGGACAATGTCAGGTTTTAAGTTAGGGGGTGTGGGATATTCTATCCATGTCTTTAGTTAGTCCATGGTTTTACTCACATGTTAGTTACTTAGTATGCTTTTCTTAGAAAAATTTTAAAAAAAATCAAAAAGATTTTCTTTCTTTTTTCTCCTTTATTGGGCATTTTGCCTTTGTTTTCGATGATAAATTTCAATAATTGCCCGATTCAATTGACAACCCAATGATGCATGTTCTCGATTTTAGAAATTATTAGACTTTATTCCTAATTATTGATATTATGAATAACTTCATGAATTAAACTTTCATCCCTTGAGCACATGCACTTTTATCGTTTTATTGATTTGGTTTAAGATTTTTATAACTCGGTAATCTTTTGCTGCATTGTATATACTTACACAGAGAAAGCTTTGTACATTTCGTCGTTTATGAGTGTATACGCTATTCTTTCCTCTTTGAAAACGTTAAATTCGTCGGTAATCTCTCTATTTGTTCATTTGATCGTTCATTAATTGAGTTCATATATGAAATGTGTGACTTGAGCATGATTTTCAAAGTTTGTTTTGACTCGAGAATTGCGTAAAATTTAGGAAATGATCATAGTCCATCTTTGTTATATCACCCATAGTAGCCTTGACCTCACCCTTATACCTTTCCCCTCGTCAACCCCTTTGAGTCTAAATATTAGCCTTTCATTTCATAACCCAAAATTCCCATAACAAACTCCGAATTGGAGTTTTATAAGCCATACATATTACCTTCCGTACCTTTGTTTGGAATGATACTTTGGATTGAATGATGTTGTGTTGCGGTTGAAATTAAGGCATGTGAGAGTGTGAAAAGTAAAGAAAAGAAAGAAATAAAAAAGAGATGAAAAACAGAAAGTAGAAAACAAAACAAAACATGAGAAAAAGAACAAAAGAAAAGAAAGAGAAATTTGTATATGTTGTATATAGTGATTCAATAATCCTTGTTGCTTGATAGCGCGTGAGAGGTGTGAGCGTGTAAGTGCATAGTCGTTGTTTTCTGTCTCGCCGCGACTACACAAAGTAACCTAAATTACGACTACACTTGCGAGGAAAGCACAGCGGTAAGTCGGGTATCGAAAATCCACAGGGACGAGATGCTAGAATTTATGAGATTCAATATTCCGAAATAAAAGTGTAAAAGGTGATTACAAACTAAAAAGTAAAAGATGCATAAAAGGGAAATGTTTATCTAGGCGAGGGTATTGAAACTAGACTAACAAAGCGAGTAAAACTATAGGTTGCGTCGAATATTCCTCACCCGAGTTAATTTGTATAAAATGGATACATGGGTTGACGAGTTATTTAGAATGTGTCTCGTCTCGACAGTTAAGTGAAGCAAGGGTTGTAACGCGCGTAAATCCGTATAAAAGCCTAATAAGATTTTGGCGTCAATAAATAGCCCGAAAATTACGCACGCAAGGTCGTAAGCACGGGACATACGTGATATCCCCCGTCAAATCTCCTAGGTGCAATAACTAGGACAATGCATCCGAAATAAACCCATAAACACCATTACCAAAGCAAAGCAACGAATCAACTCGAGTGAGTTCAATTCAAGCACAATCTAATTTAAATTAGCTAGAAAGCATTGTAAAAATGCGGTAAATGAAAGCGTGTAAATAAACGCGGTAAATCTACCTAGAAAACACGTAAATCAAAGCATGTAAACTATTTAGGAAAGCATGTAAATATAATTAGAAAGCAAGGAAATAGGGAAAAACAAACTATATTAAATGGTAGGGAAGATGAATAGTGTAACTTACAACCCAATTGGGTGTCAACCCAAGAAGAATCAAAGCCAAACTCTTCAAATCCCACAAACCCTAAGCTACCACTCTCTAAAATTTAAAATATCTAAGTCTATGATATTACAAAAAAAAAATGGGTATTTATAGTAAGTGGGAAATAAATAAAGAGAAAAGAAGAGAAAAAGAAAAGATCTCAAAATATCTAGCATAATCGGTCGACCGGTTGCAGGGGCGCGGTCGACCGGTCCCTTAGGAAAAAGTGCACTGTCTCTTTCCCACGGTAAACGTTAAAACTGCGGTCGACCGATCCCAGGAACGCGGTCAACCGGTACTCTATTTTCTGCAATCCTTGTTCCATGAAGAGGGGGAAAAGGTCAAATAACGGAAACGGGCATAACTTCTTCGTCTGAACTCCAAATGACGCACCGTTTATGGCCATGCGATGCTAACTCAATGACCTATGAATTCGTGGAATTTTAATAAGCCTAATAAGAAATATGAATTGACTAAAATGCCCTTGAAGTAGCATTTAACGACGGAACTTCTCCGAAATGCAACATATCCTCACTTTTAGCGTTTTAATACATACAAAAGCACAACTAACCCCTGTAAAACATGTATATATCGAAATCCAAGGTTGTCTGGTTAATGAGCATAAATATAGGCATTATGATCGTAAAAGTGCTAGAATGCATAAAAATAACGGGCGAAAATATGCAATATTTTATACGAATCATTGATCTCCCCATTGTTATATTCAATGCTCGATTATGGAACTTGTTTTCCATTTTCAAAATTGCCCGCATTTTCCATTATGCTGAGTTTTTCATTTCGAACACTTTGAATCCGTAAATACATATCCTTCGTTTTATACCCTAGCTAAACCTACATTATAACCCTATCAAGTCTTATGTGAACTTAAGGTGAATTTAATTTAAAAGTTAAAATAGTTTTGATAAGTTATGAAAATACATTTCGCCTCCTTTAATGTGCGATATCTTTCATAGAGATTATAATTTTTAATTTCATATATAGCGTTCTTCATTTGTGACATGTGTGCGGCCTAGTTTCCATTTATATTTACTCTTTATGCTCGCATGTTCCGTGCGTTAACTCCCTGTTTTGAGTGAATTCACTTGATGAGTGTAATGCCTGTGGGGATTGAGTTTATGCTTGCTTTATTTAGTATCCGATTTATTTAAGTTTTTGCCAAATCACACTTTGCATGTGCTCGCTCCCCTCCCACATTTTAAGGTTTCAATTCTATGAGGTGCATTCTATAATGTTAATAATATGAACTTTTGTGTGAATTCTTTCATTATGCTAATAATGTGTATGAAATCTTTTAGCTATTTTCTAGGTAAGTTGAAACCGCGGTCGATCGGTCACAGGGACGTGGTCGACCGGTACTTTGTTTTCTATAATCCTTGTTCCATGAAGAGGGGGAAAAGGTCCAATAACAAAAACGGGCCTAGCTTCTTCGTCCGAGCTCCAAACGACTCACCGTTTACGGCCACGCGATGATAACTCAACGAACTACGCATCCGTGGAATTTTCATGAGTCGGATAAGAAATATGAATTAACTAAAAGGCCCTTGAAGTAGCGTTCGACGACGGAACTTCTTCGAAATGCAAGGGATCCTCACTTTTAGCGTTCCAATACCTGCAAAAGCACAATTAACCCCTGCAAAATATGTATATATCCAAATCCAAGGTTTTCTGGTTAATGAGCATAAATATAGGCATTGGGATCGTAAAAGTGCTAGAATGCATAGAGATAACGGGCGAAAATATGCAATATTTGATACGAATCACACCCCCTAACTTAAACATTACTAGTCCCTAGTAATGAAACAAACAAAACCAAACCATAGAGGGCGGTACAAGACGTATATATGCATCGAAATATAAATGCCACTTTCATAGGGAACATGATTGAATTTAGCATATGCAATAAGTCGTTAAACCCCTAGGTTACCCTAGTGGACGCGTGTCGTCTCGTGAGGATTTTCAGGGATGATACCCACAAACATCACATGGTTTCCTCAAAATATGCCCAACCCAACATGCGACAAGCCCAATAATGGTGAATAAGATTTCATACGCATTAGTAGCAAATTGAATGAATCCAAAAAAAATTCCAAATCATTAACATTATAAAATGCACCTCATAGAATTGAAACCTTAAAATGTGGTAGGGGGAGCGAGAACATGCAGAGTGTGATTTGGCAAAAACTTATATAAATCGGATAAACATTAAAGCAAGCATATATTCAATCCTCACGGGCATTACACTCATCAAGCGAATTCACTCAAAATAGGGAGGTAACACACGGGACATGCGGGCATAAAGAGTAAATGTAAATGAAAACTAGGCCGTACACATGTCACAAATGAAGAACGCTATATAAAAATTGAAAAATTGTAATCTTAATGAAAGGATAGCGCACACTAAAAGAGGCGAAATGTATTTTCACAGATTATCAAAACTATTTCAACTTTTAAATTACATCAACCTAAGATTACATAAGACTTTAATAGGGTTATAATGTAGTCTAGACTAGGGTACGAAATGAAGGAATGTATGTACGAATTCAAAGTGTTCGGGATGAAAACTCGGGATAATGGGAAAATGAGGGCAATATCAAAATTGGAAAACAAGTTCCAAAAAGGCATTAGATATATCATCGGGGAGAGTAATAAAAGCTTATTGAACAATATACAACATTTACAAACTTCTCTTTCTTTTTCTTTTCTTCTTTTTCTCTTTTGTTTTCTTTTGCTTTTTGCTTTCTCTTTTTCTTCTCTTTTTCAGTACTTTTTTCTCATTACTTATCAAACTCTCATATGACAAAATTGTAACCGACATCACAACAACAACATTCAATCCCAAGTAACATTCCAAACAAAGGTATGGAAAGTGTATCTATGGGCTAAAACTCCAATGTAGAGTTGGTTATGGGAATTGGGTTATGAAACGAAAGGCTATATTTAGGCTCAAATGGGTTAACGAGGGTAAACATATAAGGGTGAGGTCAAGGCTAATATGGGTGATATACCAAAGAGGGCCTACGATCATTTCACAAAGTTTACGCAATTCTCGAGTTAAAACAATATATGAAAATCATGATCAAATAACACATTTCAAGTACGAACTCAATTAATGAACGGTCAAATGGAAGAATAATGAGATTACCAACGAATTCAACATTTTCAATGAGAAAAGAATAGTGTATACACTCTCAAACGATGAAAGGTACAAAGCTTACTCAGTGTAAGTATATACAATGCAACAAAAGATTACCGAGTTATGAAAATCTTAAACCAAATCAATAAAATGATAAAAGTGCATGTGCTCACGGGATAAAGTTTAATTCATGAAGTTATTCATAATATCAATATGTAAGACTAAAGTCTAATAACTTCTAAAATCGAGAACATGCATCGTTGGGCTGTCTATTGGATCGGGCAATTATTAAAATTTATCATCAGAAACAAAGGCAAAATGCCCAAAAAAGGAGAAAAAAGAAAGAAAATCTTTTTGAAATTTTGAATATTATAAGAAAAGCATACTAAGTAACTAACATGTGAGCAAAAACATGGACTAAATAATGAAATGGATAGAATATCCCACACCCCCTAACTTAAAAGTTGACATTGTCCTCAATGTAAATTAAGAACCAAGTCAAAGAGAGGAAAAGAGTGATATTACCCAAAATTGGAGCGATCCCCATAAGAATAAGTCCAAAGCATCTACAAAATAAGTTAGTACCGAGCATAGCAAAAACAAATAACAAAAAGTTAACTAAGTACACTAGACTAAATTAAAAAGGAAAGAAAAAATAAAAAGAAAGAATAAAAAGGTAACTATATGCAACCTACTATTTAGGCTTCACACTAATTGTACACTAGAAGTCTAAATAGTTGAGGGTCCATCGTGAAAATAATTTGACCTTGGAGGATAAGTGGTGTACCCTCACATACAAGCATGCCTTCCGAAAAATATGAATTTTGTTTGAACAACGGAAGGCATGTGTAAGGCGGAAGAAAGGAACCATTGTCAATTAAAATTTTTGGAGGGACGATGGGGGATTTGGATTGAACGGGTGACAAAAACATGTGGGGACTGAGAAAAGCCGAATATCCTCCCAAATATTTAGCAAGTGTAATGGGTGGTGGCGCACACGAGGGAAAAGATGCGATCGTGGAGGGCGACTCGAGCAAGTACTCCTCATCGGCGAAAAGGTTTAAAATATTAAAGTTTGAAATTGAATCATCGGGTACTTGTGACGGTGTGATAATAGAGAATGAAAATAGGGATGAAAGAAATTCAAACTCATGAGATGAATCATCATCGCATGAAGATTGAGTTTCGAATGAAATAATATAATTTTCCATGAAATGTTCTTCTTTGGGGGCCAAAGAAGAAATCATTTCATTGCAAATAGATATTACGTCATTTTCATCCTCACTTTCAATATCTATTATGAGATGGGTGAAGTCTAGAATGGTTTGTTCCAAAAGTAGGCACAAAGTCCTCATTTGGTTCAAAACATTCCTCGACTTCGAAAGTCTCGAAAGCAAAATCGTCGTCGGACTCAAATAATAAATCCAATTCATGTTCTCAACAACAATTTTCTTCCCGATAACGATTTTTAATTTTCTCATTTTCATACATACGCAAACCCTCACCGAATGTCATAGGTCGAGGTGCAGATCCATGAAAATGGAAACTTTGAAAGTTACTATCGGACTTAAACGAAAACTCATTATTATAGGAATTTTGAAAACTATTCGAATTCGTTTCAAAATTCCTATTATAAGGAGGAAAAGGCCTAAAATCATTATCATCATCATCGAAATTCCAATAACCCAAATTTTTATTTTTGTTATACTCGCCCAAAGTAACATGTGAATTTGCAAATTTTTGGGATTCTAAGTATTGACCGAAAGTTATAGGCTTGCGAGAATTTTGGGGCCTGTTTGGTTCTCTATTCAGAAAATTCGATTTAAACACTGTTTTTAAATACAGTTTTAAAATTTAGTTTTTTGTGTTTATAATTATTGGCGTGCGTTTGGTAAAGTTATTTTTAAATACAGTTTTTTGAAAATTTGACAAAATTGACAAATATGTATATTTATATCATACATATGCTTGTGTGTGTGTGTGTATATATATATATATATATAAACATACATAAAACTTTCATACATACATGATACATGAATGTATACATACATACATACATCATAAATTATATACATGTACATTTAATAACATGTATTTTTAGGTATATTTAATGAGGTATGTTGTGGAGTTTATATATATATATATATATATATATATATATATATATATATATATATATATATATATATAACTTTCATACATACATGATACATGAATGTATACATATACATACATACATACATACATCATAAATTATATACACGTACATTTAATATCATGTATTTTTAGGTATATTTAATGAGGTATGTTAGGGAGTTTAACTCTCTCTCTCTCTCTCTCTCTATATATATATATATATATATATATATATATATATATATATATATATTTATAATGATGTCGCATATATAATTCACTATAAAATTATATACATACATGAATTGATAATATTTTTTAATACATATGTACTATATGTATACTTTATATTATTCCATACATTAATAATATATGTATAAAACTATATATAAGTATCATGTATCTATTGATAATATTATTTAACTTTATATCATTCCATACGTAATTTTGTGTATATGTACATATATATTTTTTATTTATAAGAATTACACACATTAATGTATTATGTATGTATATTATATATTAAGGTATAATTGCTTTAATATATTAAGAATGAATAATTCTGAGTTGAAAAATAAAAAAAAAACAGATGTTATAAAACACCCAAAATCTGTTTTCTGAAAAACTTGATTATAACACAGGAATATTATACTTTTGTGTTTAAAAACAGGTTGCCAAACGAAGATTTTTATCAGAATTGTATTTAAACACAGAAAACAGAATTATAGTTGCAAACCAAACAGGCCCTTGATAATTATAACAATGATTACTGATAGAATTGGAATAAGACATGCTTACCCCAAAAATGGATCGAAATGGCGAATTCCACAAAGTAAGTGCGCACGGGAAATTCAAGTGTTTCTAAGTGCTCAAATGTGGAAGTCCTGCAAAATATTAGCAAATAATACAAATAGAAAGAAAATACTATGAAATACTAAATCAAATAAAGTCTAAAACAAACTCATCTCCGACAACGGCGCCATTTTGATAGCGCACGAGAGGTGTGCGCGTGTAAGTGCGCAGTCGTTGTTTTCTGTCTTGCCGCGACTACACAAGCAAACCTAAATTACGACTACACTTGCGAGGAAAGCACAGCAGTAAGTCGAGTATCGAAAATCCACAGGGACGAGATGCTAGAATTTATGAGATTCAATATTCCGAAATAAAAGTGTAAAAGATGATTACAAACTAAAAAGTGAAAGATGCATAAAAGGGAAATGTTTATCTAGGCAAGGGTATTGAAACTAGACTAACAAAGCGAGTAAAACTATAGGTTGCGTTGAATATCCCTCACCCGAGTTAATTTGTATAAAATGGATACAAGGGTTAACGAGTTATTTAGAATGCGTCTCGTTTCGACAGTTAATTGAACCAAGGGTTGTCACACCCCTAAATCCGCATAAAATCCTAATAAGATTTTGGCATCAACAAATATCCCAGAAATTGCGCATGCAAGGTCGTAAGCACGGGACATACATGATATGCCCCGTCAAATCTCCTAGGCATAATAACTAGGATAACGCACCCGAAATAAACTCGTAAATGCCATCACCAAAGTAAAGGAACATGTCAACTCGAGTGAGTTCAATTCAAGCACAACCTAATTTAAATTAGCTAGAAAGCATCGTAAAATCGCGATAAATGAAAGCGTGTAAATAAATGCGGAAAATCTACCTAGAAAGCACGTAAATCAAAGCATGTAAACTATTTAGGAAAGCATGTAAATCTAATTAGAAAGCAAGGAAATAGGGAAAACAAACTATATTAAATGGTAGGGAAGATGAATAGTGTAACTTACAACCCAATTGGGTGTCAAACCAAGAAGAATCAAAGCCAAACTCTTCAAATCCCACAAACCCTAAGCTACCACTCTCTAAAATTTAAAATATCTAAGTCTATGATATTACAAAAAAAAAATGGGTATTTATAGTAAGTGGGAAATAAATAAAGAGAAAAGAAGAGAAAAAGAAAAGATCTCAAAATATCTAGCATAATCGGTCGACCGGTTGCAGGGGCGTGGTCGACCGGTCCCTTAGGAAAAAGTGCACTGTCTCTTTCCCACGGTAAACGTTAAAACTGCGGTCGACCGATCCCAGGAACGCGGTCAACCGGTACTCTATTTTCTGCAATCCTTGTTCCATGAAGAGGGGGAAAAGGTCAAATAACGGAAACGGGCATAACTTCTTCGTCTGAACTCCAAATGACGCACCGTTTATGGCCATGCGATGCTAACTCAATGACCTATGAATTCGTGGAATTTTAATAAGCCTAATAAGAAATATGAATTGACTAAAATGCCCTTGAAGTAGCATTTAACGACGGAACTTCTCCGAAATGCAACATATCCTCACTTTTAGCGTTTTAATACATACAAAAGCACAACTAACCCCTGTAAAACATGTATATATCGAAATCCAAGGTTGTATGGTTAATGAGCATAAATATAGGCATTATGATCGTAAAAGTGCTAGAATGCATAAAAATAACGGGCGAAAATATGCAATATTTTATACGAATCATTGATCTCCCCATTGTTATATTCAATGCTCGATTATGGAACTTGTTTTCCATTTTCAAAATTGCCCGCATTTTCCATTATGCTGAGTTTTTCATTTCGAACACTTTGAATCCGTAAATACATATCCTTCGTTTTATACCCTAGCTAAACCTACATTATAACCCTATCAATTCTTATGTGAACTTAAGTTGAATTTAATTTAAAAGTTAAAATAGTTTTGATAAGTTATGAAAATACATTTCGCCTCCTTTAATGTGCGATATCTTTCATAGAGATTATAATTTTTAATTTCATATATAGCGTTCTTCATTTGTGACATGTGTGCGGCCTAGTTTCCATTTATATTTACTCTTTATGCTCGCATGTTCCGTGCGTTAACTCCCTGTTTTGAGTGAATTCACTTGATGAGTGTAATGCCCGTGGGGATTGAGTATATGCTTGCTTTATTTAGTATCCGATTTATTTAAGTTTTTGCCAAATCACACTTTGCATGTGCTCGCTCCCCTCCCACATTTTAAGGTTTCAATTCTATGAGGTGCATTCTATAATGTTAATAATATGAACTTTTGTGTGAATTCTTTCATTATGCTAATAATGTGTATGAAATCTTTTCGCTATTTTTGGGATTGTCGCATGTTGGTTTGGGCATATTTTGAGGTAACCATATGATGTTTGTGCTTTTCATCCCTAAAAACCCTCATGAGACAACACTCGTCTGCTAGGATAACCTAGGGATTTAACGGCTTATTGCATATGTTAAATGCAATCGTGTTCCCTATGAAAGTGGCAATTATATTTCGATGCATCTATACATTTTTTTATTTCCTTCTATGGACTGGTTTTGTTTGTTTCATCACTAGGGACTAGCAATGTCTAAGTTAGGGGGTGTGATACATCACGAATATTGCATATTTGCACCCTTTCTCTTTATGCATTCTAGCACTTTTACGTTCTTAATGCCTATATTTAAGCTCGTTAATCAGAAAACCTTAGATTTGGATATATACATTCTTTGCAGGGGTTAATTATTCTTTTCTAGGTATTAGAACGCGAAAAGTGAGGATCCATTGCATTTCAGAGAAGTTCTGTTATTGGACGCTACTTCAAGGGCAATATGGTCTTTTCAAACTCACTATTTTGTATGTAATGAAGTTACCAACATATAGATCATCAAATTATCTTTTCGTGGCCACTGACTGTGCGTCATTCTGACTCCGAATGAGGAAGTTATGGCCATTTTTGGAAGGTTTTCGTATTTTCTTCTACTTCAAGGGCATTTCGGTAATTTCATACTTCATAATTTGGAGGTTTTAAAAACATAATCATGTAGATAATTGAATTATCTTCGCATCGGTTTTGACCACGCATTACCTCGATTCCGTATGAGGGAGCTATGGCCATTCCGTGCAACGCGTCAAAATTGGTTCGGGGAGGAAAAAGGGGTTGTCAAAAGCGAGGTCGACCGATTTTTTGACTTGGTTTTGTTGGTTGTTTATTTTGGGGTATTAATAGAATGTTGTAGGCTTTTATTTGGAGGATATAATTCATTTAGGTTAGTTTTTACGTGATATTTTTTAGAGCTTCTCTCTCCTAGGGTTCCATCCCATTTTGTATGTAAGTTTCTACTATTCATCTTCTTACTCTTTAATAAAGCTTCCATTGTTTATTTCTTGTGTTGTTAACTAGTTTACAAGCTTTGATAATTAGCTTTACTTGTTTTAATTTACTTCCTTGCTTTAAATACATGTCTTTCACCATGCTTTCTAGTTAATTTCGTCTAGGTTGTGTTGGATTGAACTCACCTAGGATTTATGTGTTGCTTTGCTTTGGTGATGGAGTTTATGGGTGTATTTCGTGTGCGTTGTCTTAGTTATTATGCCCAAGGGATCTGACGGGGAATATCATGTATGCTACGTGCTTATGACCTTACGTGCATAATATTCGGGGTATTTGTTGATGCCAAAATCTTATTAGGATTTTATGCAAATTTAGGGGTGTGACAACCCTTGATTTTATTAATTATCGAAATGCGACGCATTCTAAATAACTCGTTGACCCATGTAACCATTTTATACTAATTAACTCGGATGAGGGATATTCGACGCAACCTATAGTTTTTACTCGCTTTATTAGTCTAACATTATTTTTCCCCGCCTAGATTAATCTTTTCCTTTTTTCAACTTTTCCTTTTTGTTATAATCATCTTTTACACATTTATTTAGGAATATTAAACTAATTAAATTCTAGCAACTCGTCTCTGTGGATTTTCGATACCCGACTTACCGCTACACTTGTATCGGAAGTGCAGTCGTAATTTAGGTTTTTGTATTGAGGCGGTGAACAGAAAACAACGATTAGTATTTGACACGCTCTACTTTTCACCCTTAATCAGCAAACTTCAAATTTTGATGATTTAAGTCATCAAAACTTTAGGAGTCCATTGAGAAGAAAAACAAATAAACCAACACAAGAGAAATGAATAAATAACCTCCTTAAAACTGTACTAAACAAGGTTCTACGTGATAAATTAGTGCAACCCGCTCTGATACCACTTGTAAAGTGTAACACCCCGTATTTTTGGTACATTTAAAATTTAATTAATTCGGATATTCTAAATTACTAGTGTGTTGTAATTTAATGAATTAATTATGATAGAATAATATATAAATATTAATCTGGGATTAAATGGTTAATATTTAGGGAAAATTTATTTACTAAGTGAATAGTAATAATGTAATTACGTCGTCTCGAGTATTAATGACGAGGTATGTACTTATCACATCCGGAAGTCGGTATAGACTATATTGGGTGGGGGATAAGTATTTTTATAAATTAATTTGGATGCAAATTCTGAGTGTACAGTTGAGTCCGGATGGGCCGAGATAGTCGAAAAAGTGTACCCGGGGGGTAGTAAACGCGTCACGGGGCGTTTTTAGACATAGTCGGGCCCACTCGGGGGCATTTAAGTCACTTGGGCTTGTCCCATAAGTCAAAAAACGGGAATTGATTAATTAACTTGATAAAAAGAAATAAGGGCTGGCTGAGCTTAATTAGAGAAAAGAGTTAAAGGGTTAGGAAACCCTAGCAGCAGCAAAAGCCATTTGGGGATCTCAAAAGAGCCAACAAGGTCATCTTCAACCTTGGAATCCATTGCAAATTCAGACACTACGAAACCTAAGGCAAGTGAATAACTTGCAATAGCATTAAATCTGTCTTTCAATTCGTATTTGTGTGATGTAATGAATTAAAATTCGTTTTGGGGTTTCATGGCATAAACATGGGGTTTTGATAATACAAAAGAAAACATGAATCTGATTGCCGGAATTTATAAGGATTTATGTAAAAATATGATATTGGAATACTGATGTATATCTGTTAGAAGGATATCCGGATAAATTAGAACGAGTTTGATGAAGAAATTTGGAGCGAAAATGGGTATAAAGATAAAGATAGATTTTTCCCCAAAATTATGAATCAATAGTTTATGGACGAATTGATGATTGTTGTGGACTTTCTGGGGAATCCTAATAAGGTTTCTAATATGTACTGGTGTTAAAAAGGCTTAAAATTAATGTTAGAAGAGATTAGGGTTTAAGAAATTCCGTCCATGGCTGCCCTGTCTTCGCGAAGAAGACGAAGACCTGTTCGATCGATCGATCGACGGTCTGGGGTCGATCGATCGACGGTCGCCAGATTTTGGCAGTTTCGCCAGTTAGTTATATAAGAGGGGAAAATCATATAGAAATCTTATGTAATTAATTATTGAGAAATTAAATACATGAGAGTAAATCTAATTAATTGTAGATAAATTAATTAGGGTTTGAGGCTAATAAATTAGAGTCGGAAATTTTGACTCGGGTAAATTTATTTTGGGCTATGAGAGTAAGTCCAAATTTATGGTGGGGGCGACACCAAAAATAACTTAATTAATTAAGGTGCAATTTAATTAATATTTAGAGTTGGACCATAAACTCTTAATAATTTTAATAGGCTTATGTTACGGATTTAGCGAACGGTATAGCCGGGACTTTTATATTTATATATATACGGAGACGATAGTATATATATATATGGTGTGCACAATTAATATCAGTGATTAGATATTTTATGCTATAGTGCTATAGGGGGAGGTTGCGCGTAGTGGATGAATCCCCTAGCTTGAGGAGTAGGGTGAGTATATTCCCGAGGTCATAGCGTCCGTTATATGGGTGAGGGACATCTCACTTTCAGGGAAGGAATATGACCGCCTCCAATTATTTATTTTTATCAAGTTGGTGTGAAAATTCTGACTTGGGATGTCTAGGCTATGTGATTGTACCTAGTGGGATAGCACTTTATAGAATTTACATTCCGGGAGTATTTTGCTCTGGAGGATGCAAGTTGTTATATATATTACAGTATGATTGTGAATGTTGAAATATGATTATATGTATATAATTAGATAATTAATTATATACGGGTTATGAATGAAAAGTGAGTTATTTCACATGTATAACAAGTGTAAAAGTTATATGAATATAAAAAGGGAAATGATTTAGTTAAGTTGATGTTACTAATAACTTAAAAATCATAATCACTACATACACTACACCAAATCTGCCCATTTGTCAAGGTCATTGACCTTGACAAATTCACCTTGTCAAGGTCAATAACCGTGACATTTCGAGGCGAGACAACTTTTTTTTTCACGGTCGTGTCACGGTCATTGACCTTGACAAAAAACTCGCGTTTTGTGTCACGGTCGTGTCAAGGTTAATGACCGTGACACGTTTGTCACGGTTTATAACCGTGACAAAGCCGTGACCCTTTTTAAAAAAATTGTCACGGTCAATGACCGTGACAATTTTGGGCAGAATTAAAAAAAATCTGCTGGGCAGTATGGCCACTGTCACTGCCCAGCAGTATATTTGTACCTGTTATAGCAACGTTGTACCTGTTCCAAACATCATATATCCAACACAAACTAAAGATAATGAAAATATATATTCATGACAGTATAATCCAAATCTTCAAAGTAAAAATAATATACATGACGATATAATCCAAATATAATTAAAATGGACAAACTAGAAAATAATGTTACTACATGTCTTGGATAAAACTGAGGAGGTGAGTAGGCCACACGACATACGAATTGACGCACCCACTAATATACGTCGTGCCGCATTGTTCGCGCAACCACAATAGGGAGTTCTCCTTCCGGTTATGACATGCGTGACGAGCACCCTGGACTCCATCTGTTGAAGCACACGTCCATGGACTATTCCACCCTCGAAGATATCCGGGTCCCTCAACCCCCGCCCTATCCGCTGTCCATCAAATATGTCCAATATGAACACGCTCGGCCAACCAATTGTCGATAATGGTCTGTTGGAGGGCGTCAAATAGGGAAGTGGATCGTCGAAGTACGAACGTGTCGGTGATGAAGCAGCGAGGTCCACATCCTCGTCATCCTGCACCTCGTCCTCCCGCACCTCCTCGTCCTCCCACACCTCCTCCCCCACCGCCTTCTCCTTCCCTTTCCCTTTACCTTTCTCTTTACGGTCTCCACCCAACGTACGCTTCATGAATGCGTACATATCTTGGACCGTCGCCTCCAAACGGGACAGCTTCGCGTCGTGTGAATCCACCGTTCGATCCAACCTGGTGTCGCTCGTCTCCAATCCGATGATCCTAGATTTGGCCACCCGCGAGCTCACTCCCCTTGTCCTCCCCTTGCGATCAGAGCCAAGCACTTGGCTGAGTGCGTCTGTGGACAAAGATGCCTTGTCGGCATCAGACTGCGACTCATGCACTTCCTTAAGCTTTGCCTGAAACGACAAAAAGCACATGATTAGTAAAATAAGTAAACTAAAAAATTATAACGTAATTAACAATAATTAAACTGTCGGATTACTTACAATCGTGGTCGCGACGCTCGGGGACACCTCCTTGTCCTTCCCCTTCTTCGTCCGAAGAGCCACAAAAGTATCGAGCCTATGTGGCTTACCCCCTGGCCCACTCCCTACCCCCTGAAATAAAATAAAGTAAAGTAAAATTAGTATCGGCCCCGCAAAGTAAAATAATATCCAATAATATATTTCTGTAGTTATAGATAAATTAAATATTACCTTCATCCTATGCTCCACCTCAGCGTAAGAGGTCCGGCCGGAGTAGTGCACATCCGTCTTTTTAGCCCGATTTTCCCTCCCCGATTGGCGAGATGCCAATTGTCGATCCTCGATCTCATTGTCAATGAACTTTTGCTATTGTGCCAATGAGATCGGCTCCTTGGGCGGGACGGATCCGCGCCATTGTAAAATGGTCTCTCGTATTTTTTCAAAGTACCGTGTCCGCATATTTTTTTTCCACGTCTTGTGTTGCTCCCTCAACTGCTCCAAGACGGAATCGCGTAGCTTTGGATCCAAGTTGAATTGTTCCTGTCCAACAAATACAATGTTAGTTGCGAATAAATATAAATATAAATATAAATTGAAATTGAAATTGAAATATAAAAATAAATATAAATATAAATATAAATATAAATATAAATATAAATATAAATATAAATATAAATATAAATATAAATATAAATATAAATATAAATATAAATATAAATATAAATATAAATATAAATATAAATTGAAATTGAAATATTCATATAAATATTACCTGTAGTGCCGCCCAAACAACTAACTTGAGCTCATATGGCACCTCCTTCCAACTCATAAACCCCGGGCCGATGACCGTCTTTAGCAGCTCGAGGGATCTCGCTAAAAGCTCCGACTTGTTTTCGACGGTAATCCCAAATTTTCCATATTTGGGGAGCCTAGGGGCGGAGGAGCCCTCGTCGCCTCCGCTACCACCGAACCCAGACAACGACATCATCATAAACAGCATCATCATCTTCGCCCTAACATCTGAAGGAGACATTTTTGCTGTAAAAAAAATGTTATTAGTACAGATAAAAAAAATGTTATTAGTACAGATAAAAAAATGTTTCGTCTATATTATAACGTATGTGTAAGTTCCGTCAATACCATTTCGTTTCAATTTTGTAATATTATGTTTTTTCCAAATATTTAAAGAGTTATTAAATGGGTGCCCCACCCCTGCCCCCTCCCCCCGCCACACACACACGCACACCTACGCACACACACACACACACACCCCACCCCTACCCACCCCACCCCCACCCCCTCCCCCCACCACGACCGTGACAACTACATATATTGTTTATCAATAAAATTATGACATGAGATAATTATAATTGTAGCATAAATTTCATTATCATGGGTTTTACCTAATTGAATTAAATGAACAATACTTTTAGCCCTTGTTATTCATCAAATTTGAGGCAAGTTAATTAGAATATTTGTATCGAGCCTATGTGATTTATATGGATTAATTCTATTACATTTATAATTTAACTAATAGAGTTGAATTTTAATATTAATCCTTTGGTTTATTTAACTAACTTTGGTTTGGTTTATTTCTAGTTGAATATGAGTTATAATTTTTAGATTATGTATAGTAATTAGGGGTGGCAATTTTTGACACGACACGATAACCCGACACGAACTCGACACGAAGTTAGCGGGTTAGGGTTGATGATTTCTTGACACGAACCCGAATATGACACGACCCGCCAACACGAATAATAAATTTGTTGGGTTAGTGTCAAACACTTATAACTCGAAAATGACACGAATAGACCCGCTTAAATCGTATTTTATGGAGAATATATTAAATAGTTCATATATCTTGATAGGCATTCTATAAAATTCAAGGAGAATCGGATGATAAATTATTTATGTGTTGAAAGAAGTTGAAATTAATTAAATTTAAGTTATTGTAGGCCGATGATTGGTATGATTGGTTAAGAGAGAAGAAAAAAATTATTTTATATTTTACTTAATGGGTTATGCGGGTCAATCCGAACACGACACGATAATAAATAGGTCAGGTTAGTGTTTGCTCATCTGACACAATTAGTTAAATGGGTCGGGTTAGGGTTGATTAATACTTGACACGAACCCGACATGACACGATCCGAACACGACACGACGCACACGAATTGCCACCCCTAATAGGAATTGAATTTTAATATTAATCCTTCATAAATCCCTTGAATACATGCATAAATTTGTAGAGATTGAAATTAAATTGCTTGAGATTGAATTTCTATGTTTCGGGGTCATTATTTGAAAATACTTAATTTTCAACTCCAACAACATATGCTTCAACTTAACCCAATCTTCCCAATAATACCAACTAATCAACACCCAACATCCAAATCCAACAACATAGGTCTAGAACCAAAGTTTGTACATAATAATTTATAGTCTCCAAGAAAGTACCATTTTTATTCATAATATTTACGATTATCAGTTTCTCGTGTATTAGCCAAATTTCCACCCCACCCTGCCCCCCTCCACCACACCCTGCCCCACCCCCTGCCCCCCTCCCCCACCCTCCAACAATATTTTTGAATGAAATATTTATTTTGAATGAAAATATCAATTATTTATAAAATTGATGTCTCCTTTTAGTGTTGTGTATATATGTTAGTCTACTTTTGCTTTTTTTTTTAAATAATCAATTAACCAAATTTCATGATAGTGAATAAGGGTTAATCCTAGCCATTGATTAAGTGTATTATTAATAAGTACAAAAATTAAATATGGACTCTTAATCTAGGATATAAGGAGTATTTGTTAGTGAAATAATAATTTAGTGATAAAAACACACTCGAACACTACCAAGTTTTGACGACACGGATCTCTAGAAAGAAAAACAAGCATTTCCAAATTAATATGCCCTCTTTCTTGTTTAGTGTCTCGTGAATTGATAATATGATTTTAAAAATAGTATACAAAACTAGGTGAGGTTTTAGAATTACACGTCGAAATAATACATGTTGTATAATAATAATAATAATAATACAAGTGCATGCTTTGCAATCAAAGGTATTTATCTTTATAAGGAAAAAATTATCTTAAAATGATTGGTAGGGAATCTCTATGAGGTGGATGATAATTTATTTGATATTTTATTTTATTTCTTTTGGTTAGGTTATTAAGACTTTATTTGAATTGATATCTTAGTAATTATTATTTAATATTTATTTTGAGCAATTATCTTATAGTAGGATTATTATCCTAGAAACAATTCTAACATTCCATGAAGGAAAACTTTTATTGGATGGTTGAAAAGACAATAGTTCCAAATTTATTATATTCCATAACAATTTCATAGTTTCAATTCATTTTCATTTATTCTCTTAGTGCTACAACAATAATTTGAATTCATTTCATATGATTTCCCACCCCACCCCACCCCTCCACCACCCCCTCCCCCACCACACACCACCACACACACACACCCACCCCACCCCCTGCCCCCCTCCACCACCCCCTCCCCCACCACACACCACCACCACCACACACACACACACACACACACACCCCACCCCACCCCCTCCCCCACCACACACCACCACCACACACACACACACCCCACCCCACCCCACCCCCTGCCCCACCCCTCATCCACCCCCTCCCCCACCACACACCACCACACACACACACACACACCCCACCCCACCCCCTCCCCCACCACACACCACACACCACACACACACACACACACACCCCACCCCGCCCCACCCCCTGCCCCCCTCCACCACCCCCTCCCCCACCATGCCCCACCCCCCACCCCCTGCCCCCCTCCACGCACACACATACACACATATATATACACAAATACACACATAAATATACACACAAATATATATATATATATATATATATATATATATATATATATATATATATATATATATATATATATATATATATATATATATATATATATATATATATATATATATATATATAAATGGAAGAGAGAGAGAGAGAGAGAGAGAAAATGGACCTGAAAGTAGAGAGAGAGAGAGAGAGAGAACGGCGCGGGAGGGAAAAAAGAAGGGGGATAGGGTTTTTACTGCGAACATTGTCACGGTCGTGTCAAGGTCTTTGACCGTGACACGAATTGTCACGGTCATTGACCGTGACAAGTCCGTGACAAATTTACTTGCCACGGACTTGTCACGGTCGTGTCAAGGTCAATGACCGTGACATAAAACGCGTGTTTTTTTGTCACGGTCAATGACCTTGACAAGGCTGGCCGGCTGAAAGGTGACAATTTGCCCATTTTGGTGTAGTGATACTCAGTTAGAGTAGGGTGGGTATAAAGGAACTTTGTTAATTATCTAGTCATGAGATGAATAACTAGGTAATTTAATTAAAGCGTTAGTAGTGTACATTAGAGGAAGGATAAGGAAGTCCTCAAGAGAGTGCGATACTAACTAAAAATATGAAGAGCATGCATATTTATTTATTACTGCAAGTTAATCATTTGTTAAATGTTTTTCAAATGTTTTGGGTACTAACCTTTGCTATAAAAACTTTTAAAAACCCTTTTAGGTGTCCAACCACAGGGACGCCAGCCTTGACTATATTCCAGGGATCCGTTGCTGCAGCATATGTGGATGTTGCGGGGTTTTGATAGACGCCTCATTCTTCATTCTTAATGTAGGAGTTCATGATTAGTATTCGAGCATGTTGCTCACTTTCCATTTATTTGTATTGGACTTGTTGGGAGGTTATTCTTGTCTTTACGGGATT
Organism: Sambucus nigra; assembly: GCA_949130495.1. Classification (NCBI taxonomy): domain Eukaryota; kingdom Viridiplantae; phylum Streptophyta; class Magnoliopsida; order Dipsacales; family Adoxaceae; genus Sambucus; species Sambucus nigra. Next base: position 57,639,388 of record OX422215.1, on the reverse strand, counting down.
CATTATTTGGACCGATGGTTTATTCGGTTAATTACTCTTACTTGTGGATGATTATTTCAGTTATCTGTGATTGTTATTTTGTTTTATTATCCGCATGGGTTTTTCTTTAAATAATGAAAGATAAAAAAAATTGGCACCAGTCTATTTTATCACTTACGTGGTTAGTAATTAAATAAGACGACAGTGATGCTAAGAATGGACCAAATGAGAATCCTGTCCTAACTCGATTTAGGACTGATCACCCGGGATTAATTAGGCGGGGTGTCACAGATGGTATCAGAGCATCAAGTTTTAGTGTCCTTAGGATCTGTGCAGCTTTCTACGTTTCAGCGTAGCGTTCGGTTGTTATAGAGCCCTATTATTAGGACTGTTGATTATATTTTCCGCTTGTAAGATATCGTATTCCTGCTATTAGTTTTTGTATAAACTGTGTACTTATACAATTCGATCTATTTCAGATGAAACCAAAGAGACAGAGAGCGGAGAAGGCTGAGGCTAGAGATGAGGTGAGGGAGGCTCGCCAGGAGCCACAGATACCGCCACCACCACCCCCACCCGAGTTGATTTCTACCACTCAGGTGGCAGTGATAGTGGCCCAAGCGGTCGAGACAGCGATGTGAGCTATGGCAGCTCATTTTCCACAGCCCCAGGCACCGCCTCCATTGGCTCCAGCAGTTCAGGCTCCAGTGGGGCCACCATCTTGGCAGCGAGTGAGGGAGACCTTTCAGAAGGGTCACCCACCTGAGTTTCGAGGTAGCACCAATGCGGTCGAGGCTTGTGACTGGAAGAAGAACATTCAGCGCCATCTGCGCATGTTAGAGGGTACAGAGGTGCAGAAACAGATGCTGGCTACCTTTCGTCTGTCGGGGGCAGCCTTACAGTGGTGGGAGTCCGTAACCACCGCTGAGGAGCGGGATTTGATGCCGATTTCTGAATTCTGGGTGCGGTTTGACCGCAAGTACTTCCCTCCAGTAGTAGAGTCTGAGCTGAGAAAGAAATTCAGCGAGTTGGTACAGGGTGACAGGTCAGTAGCAGAATATGAGGAGGAGTTCACCCGTTTGCAAAACTTTGTGCCAAATGAGGTGAGCGATGAGGAGCGAAAGAAGTCAAAGTTCATGGATGGCCTAGCCTGGAGAATCAGGCAGCACTTGATTGGAAATCCGACGTTAGTGACTTATACAGATGTCGTTAATGCCGCACTTGTACATTGCCAGGATCATCGTTTCCATTCTAAGGGGAACAAGAAGGCAAGTGAGCCGAGCTAGCAGGGCAAGGCGGTCACTAGTAGTGAGACGAGTGGCACACAGCAACAGGTCATCATTCAGCAAGGGAATCAGGCTAAGAAGTTTAAGCCTGGTGGGTTTCGACCGGGAGGACAGGGGTTCAGGTAGGGGCAACCAGGCCCTAATCAGCAACAGCAGGTTCCTCAGGGCCGTCAGGGCCAAGGGAACAACGAGGAGGCCAACCGGGCCAGCAACGTCAGGGCCAGCAGGGCCAATGGCAGGGTGACGACCAGAAACGCTGTTTCGCCTGTGGCCAGCCAGGACACTTCAAGAGGGAGTGCCAGCAGAGGGGCAGAGGCCAGCAGCAGGGTTCCCAACAAGGGCAACAGGGTCAGATGCCGCCAGCAGCACCAGCCCCACCCGCCCCACAGCAGCAGGGGCAGATGCACTACGGACGTGTGTACAACGTTCGGGATGTTCCCAATCCTCATGCACAGCAGGCGCCGCCAGCGGTTGAGGGTATGTTTTTCATTCATGGTCATGAGGGTAGCATTCTTTTTGACACGGGAGCATCACATTCATTCATTAAATCTAATTTTGCTAAACGGGCTGGGTTATTAGAGACAGCGGGTAGCCTCTGTATGAGTGTAGAGTCACCAGTAGGCAGCGAGGCTTTGATTCGCTCGATTTGTCGAGGTGTTGACATTTTGATTGGGAGGCTTAGTTTAGCAGCAGACCTCTTAGTGTTAGATATGGAGGGGTATGATGTCATCTTCGGCATGGATTGGTTGGCAGGTTACCGGGCTACGGTGGATTGTTATGAGAGGACAATCGTGTTCTCCATTCCGGGACAGGAGATGTTCCTGATAGCAATGCCGCTTCCTGAGGGAGGGTCACACACTCACTTATACTACATTGAGGAGGAAACCTCATAGGAGGTGGTAGTTCCTTTAGACTCTATTCCTGTAGTGAGGGACTTTGAGGATGTATTCCAGGAGATACCAGGATTACCACCCAGCAGAGAAATCGAATTTGTTATCGATTTGGCACCGAGGACGAGGCCGATTGCTCGGGCACCTTACCGAATGGCCCCTTCAGAAATGCGGGAATTGAGGGAACAGATTCAGCAACTACTGGGTCAGGGTTTTATTCGGCGGAGTACATCACCGTGGGGTGCGCCGGTGTTGTTTGTGAAGAAGCGAAATGGTTCACTCCGCTTGTGCGTGGATTATAGGGAGCTGAACAAGGTGACGATACGGAATAAATATCCGTTGCCTCGGATTGATGATTTATTTGACCAATTGAGAGGGGCGTCTTACTTCTCCAAGGTCGACTTGAGGTCAGGGTATCATCAACTGCGTATCCGAGAGGGGGATGTTCCTAAGACCGCTTTCTTGTCGCGGTATGGATCATATGAGTTCAGGGTGATGCCCTTCGGGCTCACCAATGCACCAGCAGTGTTCATGGACCTCATGAACAGGGTTTTCAGGGAATACTTAGATCAGTTTGTCATCGTGTTCATTAATGACATCCTAATCTACTCGCGCGTCGAGGAGGAGCACGCAGAGCATTTGCGCATGGTTTTACAGACACTGAGGGATCATCAGCTCTATGCCAAACTAGGGAAGTGTGGATTCTGGCTACGGGAGGTACAGTTCCTTGGTCACGTCGTGTCAGATCAGGGTATTGCAGTGGATCCGAATAAGGTGTCGGCGGTGAGGGAGTGGGGACAGCCCACAACACCGACCGAGGTGCGCAGTTTTCTGGGTTTGGCCGGTTACTACAGGCGATTCATTAAGGGATTCTCTAAAATTGCAGGACCTTTGACGAATCTGACTCGAAAAGGGGTACCTTTCAAGTGGGATGATAGTTGTCAATTAGCGTTCGACGAGCTAAAGGACAAGTTGACATCTGCACCCGTGCTTGCATTGCCAAAGGGAGGGCTAGAGTATCGAGTTTACACAGACGCATCCTTACGGGGTCTTGGGGGTGTGCTCCAACAGGAGGAAAGGGCTATAGCTTATGCTTCCAGGAAGCTAAAGCCCCACGAGAGGAATTACCCCACTCACGACCTAGAGTTGGCAGCGGTCGTTTTTGCTTTGAGGATATGGAGGCATTATCTTCTAGGAGAGCAGTTTACTCTATTCACGGATCACAAGTCACTTCAGTATCTCTTCACACAGAAGGATCTGAATATGAGGCAGAGGCGGTGGCTAGAATTCGTGAAGGACTACCAGTTTGATATTCAGTATCATCCTGGTAAGGCCAATGTGGTAGCAGATGCATAGAGCCGAAGGCCGACTGGGGAGATATCAGAGGTATGGAAAGCGAAGTGGAGAGAGCTTCAATATGAGGATGACGTAGCCAAGGCTTGCATGTCAGCTTTATCCATCACACCCGAGATCATTATGCGAGTTGTGAAGGCTCAGGCAGAGGATCAGATTTGTCGGGATAGGGTGGGCCAGTTGTTAGCTGAGGGAGCAGAGAGTTACTCGATTAGCTCAGAAGGAGGCCTACGCTTTAATGGGAGGTTAATGGTGCCAGAGGATGAGGATTTGAGGCACGCTGTTATGACAGAATCCCATGGTTCGAAATTTGCGGTACATCCCGGTGGGGATAAAATGTACCAAGATATGAGGAGGCAGTATTGGTGGGCAGGGATGAAACGGGATATAGCGGAGATTGTTTCGAAATGTGCCACGTGTCAGCTTGTGAAAGTTGACCACCAGAGACCATCAGGGATGCTACAGCCGTTAGAAATGCCCGTGTGGAAGTGGGAGAGCATCTCCATGGACTTCATCACAGGGTTACCGGTATCGCAGAGGGGTCACGACTCCATATGGGTTATTGTGGATCGGTTGACTAAGGTGGCCCACTTTTTGCCGGTACGCACAAACTTCAAGACGATGCGTTATGCACAGCTATTCATAGCAGAGATTGTTAAGTTGCATGGAGTACCTATAAATATTGTATCCGACCGAGACAAAATCTTTGTCGCCCACTTTTGGCAGAGCTTTCAGGAGGCGATGGGCACGGAGTTGCGCTTGAGTACAGCGTATCACCCACAGACTGACGGACAGACTGAGAGAGTTAACCAGATGCTGGAAGACATGCTCAGAATGTTCATTTTGGACTTCGGGGGAGGATGGGAGAAATATCTCCCTTTGGTAGAGTTTGCGTATAACAACTCTTACCAATTTACGATTGGCATGGCACCGTTTGTGGCACTGTACGAGAGACCTTTTCGTTCACCCGTTTGTGGTTAGAGGTGGGGGACAACAAACTCTTGGGTCTGGAGATTGTTCAGGAGACATCTGCCAAGATAGAGTTGATTCGAGGAAGAATTAGGATAGCTCAGGACAGGCAAAAGAGTTATGCGGATGCTTCTCGAAGACATGTGGAGCTAGAAGTTGGGGACCAGGTTTTAGTACGTGTATCCCCAATGAAAGGGGTGATGAGGTTCGGCAAGAAGGGTAAATTAGCACCGCGATACGTAGGACCTTTCTCTATTATTGAGTGGGTGGGACCGGTGGCGTATAAGCTTGGGTTACCAGAACATCTTCAGCGGATACATGATGTATTCCATGTGGCATCGCTGAAGAAATATCGAAGGAGCGAGATAACCTTTTGGCACATTCCACTCGAGGAGATCGACTTACAGCCAGACATCTCGTATGAGGAGAGGCCGGTAGCAATTCTGGATCATAGTGAGCGGAAGTTACGATCCAAGGTTGTTCCATTGGTTAGAGTACATTGGGGTCATCACAATGTTGACGAGTCTACCTGGGAGCGAGAGGAGGATATGCAGGAATAATATCCAGAGCTTTTCAACGCAGGTACGATCTAATTTCGGGGACGAAATTCCTTTATAAGGGGGGGAGTATGTAACACCCCGTATTTTTGGTACATTTAAAATTTAATTAATTCGGATATTCTAAATTACTAGTGTTTTGTAATTTAATGAATTAATTATGATAGAATAATATATAAATATTAATCTGGGATTAAATGGTTAATATTTAGGGAAAATTTATTTACTAAGTGAATAGTAATAATGTAATTACGTCGTCTCGAGTATTAATGACGAGGTATGTACTTATCACATCCGGAAGTCGATATAGACTATATTGGGTGGGGGATAATTATTTTTATAAATTAATTCGGATGCAAATTCTGAGTGTACAGTTGAGTCCGGATGGGCCGAGATAGTCGGAAAAGAGTACCCGGGGGATAGTAAACGGGTCACGGGGCGTTTTTAGACATAGTCGGGCCCACTCGAGGGCATTTAAGTCACTTGGGCTTGGCCCATAAGTCAAAAAACGGGAATTGATTAATTAACTTGATAAAAAGAAATAAGGGCTAGCTGAGCTTAATTAGAGAAAAGAGTTAAAGGGTTAGGAAACACTAGCAGCAGCAAAAGCCATTTGGGATATCAAAAGAGCCAACAAGGTCATCTTCAACCTTGGAATCCATTGCAAATTCAGACACTACGAAACCTAAGGCAAGTGAATAACTTACAATAGCATTAAATCTGTCTTTCAATTCGTATTTGTGTGATGTATTGAATTAAAATTCGTTTTGGGGTTTCATGGCATAAACATGGGGTTTTGATAATACAAAAGAAAACATGAATCTGATTGCCGGAATTTATAAGGATTTATGTAAAAATCTGATATTGGAATACTGATGTATATCTGTTAGAAGGATATCCGGATAAATTAGAACGAGTTTGATGAAGAAATTTGGAATGAAAATGGGTATAAAGATAAAGATAGATTTTTCCCCAAAATTATGAATCAGTAGTTTATGGACGAATTGATGATTGTTGTGGACTTTCTGGGGAATCCTAATAAGGTTTCTAATATGTACTGGTGTTAAAAAGGATTAAAATTCATGTTAGAAGAGATTAGGGTTTAAGAAATTCCGTCCATGGCTGCCTTGTCTTTGCGAAGAAGACGAAGGCCTGTTCGATCGATCGATCGACGGTATGGGGTCGATCGATCGACGGTCGCCAGATTTTGGCAGTTTCGCCAGTTAGTTATATAAGAGGGGAAAATCATATAAAAATCTAATGTAATTAATTATTGAGAAATTAAATACATGAGAGTAAATCTAATTAATTGTAGATAAATTAACTAGGGTTTGAGGCTAATAAATTAGAGTCGGAAATTTTGACTCGGGTAAATTTATTTTGGGCAACGAGAGTAAGTCCAAATTTATGGTGGGGGCGACACCAAAAATAACTTAATTAATTAAGGTGCAATTTAATTAATATTTAGAGTTGGACCATAAACTCTTAGTAATTTTAATAGGCTTATGTTACGGATTTAGCGAACGGTATAGCCGGGACTTTTATATTTATATATATACGGAGACGATAGTATATATATATGGTGTGCACAATTAATATCAGTGATTAGATATTTTATGCTATAGTGCTATAGGGGGAGGTTGCGCGTAGTGGATGAATCCCCTAGCTTGAGGAGTAGGGTGAGTATATTCCCGAGGTCATAGCGTCCGTTATATGGGTGAGGGACATCTCACTTTCAGGGAAGGAATATGACCGCCTCCAATTATTTATTTTTATCAAGTTGGTGTGAAAATTCTGACTTGGGATATCTAGGCTATGTGATTGTACCTAGTGGGATAGCACTTTATAGAATTTACATTCCGGGAGTATTTTGCTCGGGAGGATGCAAGTTGTTATATATATTACAGTATGATTGTGAATGCTGAAATATGATTATAAGTATATAATTAGATAATTAATTATATACGGGTTATGAATGAAAAGTGAGTTATTTCACATGTATAACAAGTGTAAAAGTTATATGAATATAAAAAGGGAAATGATTTAGTTAAGTTGATGTTACTAATAACTTAAAAATCATAATCACTACATACACTACACCAAATCTGCCCATTTGTCAAGGTCATTGACCTTGACAAATTCACCTTGTCAAGGTCAATGACCGTGACATTTCGAGGCGAGACAACTTTTTTTGTCACGGTCGTGTCACGGTCATTGACCTTGACAAAAGACTCGCGTTTTGTGTCACGGTCGTGTCAAGGTCAATGATCGAGACACGTTTGTCACGGTTTATAACCGTGACAAAGCCGTGACCCTTTTTAAAAAAATTGTCACGGTCATTGACCGTAACAAGTCCGTGACAAATTTTGTCACGGACTTGTCACGGTCAATGACCGTGACAATTCTGGGCAGAATTTAAAAAAAATCTGCTGGGCAGTATGGCCACTGCCACTGCCCAGCAGTATATTTGTACCTGTTATAGCAACGTTGTACCTGTTCCAAACATCATATATCCAACACAAACTAAAGATAATGCAAATATATATTCATGACAGTATAATCCAAATCTTCAAAGTAAAAATAATATACATGACGATATAATCCAAATATAATTAAAATGGACAAACTAGAAAATAATGTTACTACATGTCTTGGATAAAACTGAGGAGGTGAGTAGGCCACACGACATACGAACTGACGCACCCACTAATATACGTCGTGCCGCATTGTTCGCGCAACCACAATAGGGAGTTCTCCTTCCCAGTTATGACATGCGTGACGAGCACCCTGGACTCCATCTGTTGAAGCACACGTCCATGGACTATTCCACCCTCGACGATATCCGGGTCCCTCAACCCCCGCCCTATCCGCTGGCCATCAAATATGTCCAATATGAACACGCTCGGCCAACCAATTATCGATAATGGTTTGTTGGAGGGCGTCAAATAGGGAAGTGGATCGTCGAAGTACGAACGTGTCGGTGATGAAGCAGCGAGGTCCACATCCTCGTCATCCTGCGCCTCGTCCTCCCGCACCTCCTCGTCCTCCCGCAACTCCTCCTCCACCGCCTTCTCCTTCCCTTTCCCTTTACCTTTCTCTTTACGGTCTCCACCCAACGTACGCTTCATGAATGCGTACATATCTTGGACCGTCGCCTCCAAACGGGACAGCTTCGCGTCGTGTGAATCCACCGTTCGAGCCAACCCGGTGTCGCTCGTCTCCAATCCGATGATCCTAGATTTGGCCACCCACGAGCTCACTCCCCTTGTCCTCCCCTTACGATCAGAGCCAAGCACTTGGATGAGTGCGTCTGTGGACAAAGATGCCTTGTCGGCATCAGACTGCGACTCATGCACTTCCTTAAGCTTTGCCTGAAACGACAAAAAGCACATGATTAGTTAAATAAGTAAACTAAAAAATTATAACGTAATTAACAATAATTAAACTGTCGGATTACTTACAATAGTGGCCGCGACGCTCGGGGACACCTCCTTGTCCTTCCCCTTCTTCGTCCGAAGAGCCACATAAGTATCGAGCCTATGTGGCTTACCCCCTGGCCCACTCCCTACCCCCTGAAATAAAATAAAGTAAAGTAAAATTAGTATCGGCCCCGCAAAGTAAAATAATATCCAATAATATATATCTGTAGTTATAGATAAATTAAATATTACCTTCATCCTATGCTCCACCTCAGCGTAAGAGGTCCGGCCGGAGTAGTGCACGTCCGTCTTTTTAGCCCGATTTTCCCTCCCCGATTGGTGACATGCCAATTGTCGATCCTCGATCTCATTGTCAATGAACTTTTGCCATTGTGCCAATGAGATCGGCTCCTTGGGCGGGACGGATCCGCGCCATTGTAAAATGGTCTCTCGTGTTTTTCCAAAGTACCGTGTCCGCATATTTTTTTTCCATGTCTTGTGTTGCTCCCTCAACTGCTCCAAGACGGAATCGCGTAGCTTTGGATCCAAGTTGAATTGTTCCTGTCCAACAAATACAATGTTAGTTGCGAATAAATATAAATATAAATATAAATTGAAATTGAAATTGAAATTGAAATATAAATATTACCTGTAGTGCCGCCCAAACAGCTAACTTGAGCTCATACGGCACCTCCTTCCAACTCATAAACCCCGGGCCGATGACCGTCTTTAGCAGCTCGAGGGATCTCGCTAAAAGCTCCGACTTGTTTTCGATGGTAATCCCAAATTTTCCATATTTGGGGAGCCTAGGGGCGAAGGAGCCCTCGTCGCCTCCGCTACCACCGAACCCAGACGACGACATCATCATAAACCGCATCATCATCTTCGCCCTAACATATGAAGGAGACATTTTTGCTGTAAAAAAAATGTTATTAGTACAGATAAAAAAAATGTTATTAGTACAGATAAAAAAATGTTCCGTCTATATTATAACGTATGTGTAAGTTCCGTCAATACCATTTCGTTTCAATTTTGTAATATTATATTTTTTCCAAATATTTAAAGAGTTATTAAATGGGTGCCCCACCCCTGCCCCCTCCCTCCGCCACACACACACGCACACCTACGCACACACACACACACACACCCCACCCCTACCCACCCCACCCCCACCCCCTCCCCCCACCACGACCGTGACAACTACATATATTGTTTATCAATAAAATTATGACATGAGATAATTATAATTGTAGCATAAATTTCATTATCATGGGTTTTACCTAATTGAATTAAATGAACAATACTTTTAGCCCTTGTTATTCATCAAATTTGAGGCAAGTTAATTAGAATATTTGTATCGAGCCTATGTGATTTATATGGATTAATTCTATTACATTTATAATTTAACTAATAGAGTTGAATTTTAATATTAATCCTTTGGTTTATTTAACTAACTTTGGTTTGGTTTATTTCTAGTTGAATCTGAGTTATAATTTTTAGATTATGTATAGGAATTAAATTTTAATATTAATCCTTCATAAATCCCTTGAATACGTGCATAAATTTGTAGAGATTGAAATTAAATTGCTTGAGATTGAATTTCTATGTTTCGGGGTCATTATTTGAAAATACTTAATTTTCAACTCCAACAACATATGCTTCAACTTAACCCAATCTTCCCAATAATACCAACTAATCAACACCCAACATCCAAATCCAACAACATAGGTCTAGAACCAAAGTTTGTACATAATAATTTATAGTCTCCAAGAAAGTACCATTTTTATTCATAATATTTACGATTATCAGTTTCTCGTGTATTAGCCAAATTTCCACCCCACCCTGCCCCCCTCCACCACACCCTGCCCCACCCCCTGCCCCCCTCCCCCACCCTCCAACAATATTTTTGAATGAAATATTTATTTTGAATGAAAATATCAATTATTTATAAAATTGATGTCTACTTTTAGTGTTGTGTATATATGTTAGTCTACTTTTGCTTTTTTTTTTTAAATAATCAATTAACCAAATTTCATGATAGTGAATAAGGGTTAATCCTAGCCATTGATTAAGTGTATTATTAGTAAGTACAAAAATTAAATATGGACTCTTAATCTAGGATATAAGGAGTATTTGTTAGTGAAATAATAATTTAGTGATAAAAACACACTCGAACACTACCAAGTTATGACGACACGGATCTCTAGAAAGAAAAACAAGCATTTCCAAATTAATATGCCCTCTTTCTTGTTTAGTGTCTCGTGAATTGATAATATGATTTTAAAAATAGTATACAAAACTAGGTGAGATTTTAGAATTACACGTCGAAATAATACATGTTGTATAATAATAATAATAATACAAGTGCATGCTTTGCAATCAAAGGTATTTATCTTTATAAGTTAAATATTATCTTAAAATGATTGGTAGGGAATCTCTATGAGGTGGATGATAATTTATTTGATATTTTATTTTATTTCTTTTGGTTAGGTTATTAAGACTTTATTTGAATTGATATCTTAGTAATTATTATTTAATATTTATTTTGAGCAATTATCTTATAGTAGGATTATTATCCTAGAAACAATTCTAACATTCCATGAAGGAAAACTTTTATTGGATGGTTGAAAAGACAATAGTTCCAAATTTATTATATTCCATAACAATTTCATAGTTTCAATTCATTTTCATTTATTCTCTTAGTGCTACAATAATAATTTGAATTCATTTCATATGATTTCCCACCCCACCCCACCCCTCCACCACCCCCTCCCCCACCACACACCACCACACACACACACACACACCACCCCACCCCACCCCCTGCCCCCCTCCACCACCCCCTCCCCCACCACACACCACCACACACACACACACCCCACCCCACCCCCTCCCCCACCACACACCACCACCACACACACACACACCCCACCCCACCCCCTGCCCCACCCCTCATCCACCCCCTCCCCCACCACACACCACCACACACACACACACACACACCCCACCCCACCCCACCCCCTCCCCCACCACACACCACACACCACACACACACACACACACACCCCACCCCACCCTGCCCCACCCCGCCCCACCCTGCCCCACCCCCTGCCCCCCTCCACCACCCCCTCCCCCACCATGCCCCACCCCGCCCCACCCGCCACCCCCTGCCCCCCTCCACGCACACACATACACACATATATATACACACATACACACATAAATATACACACAAATATATATATATATAAATGGAAGAGAGAAAGAGAGAGAAAATGGACGTGAAAGTAGAGAGAGAGAGAGAGAGAGAGAGAGAGAGAACGGCAGATGGAGGGAACGGCGCGGGAGGGAAAAAAGAAGGGGGATAGGGTTTTTACTGCGAGCATTGTCACGGTCGTGTCAAGGTCTTTGACCGTGACAAGTCCGTGACAAATTTACTTGCCACGGACTTGTCACGGTCAATGACCGTGACAATTCGTTGTCACGGTCGTGTCAAGGTCAATGACCGTGACATAAAACGCGTGTTTTTTTGTCACGGTCAATGACCTTGACAAGGCTGGCCGGCTGAAAGGTGACAATTTGCCCATTTTGGTGTAGTGATACTCAGTTAGAGTAGGGTGGGTATAAAGGAACTTTGTTAATTATCTAGTCATGAGATGAATAACTAGGTAATTTAATTAAAGCGTTAGTAGTGTACATTAGAGGAAGGGTAAGGAAGTCCTCAAGAGAGTGCGATACTAACTAAAAATATGAAGAGCATGCATATTTATTTATTACTGCAAGTTAATCATTTGTTAAATGTTTTTCAAATGTTTTGGGTACTAACCTTTGCTATAAAAACTTTTAAAAACCCTTTTAGGTGTCCAACCACAGGGACGCCAGCCTTGACTATATTCCAGGGATCCGTTGCTGCAGAATATGTGGATGTTGCGGGGTTTTGATAGACGCCTCATTCTTCATTCTTAATGTAGGAGTTCATGATTAGTATTCGAGCATGTTGCTCACTTTCCATTTATTTGTATTAGACTTGTTGGGAGGTTATTCTTGTCTTTACGGGATTGATTATTTGGACCGATGGTTTATTCGGTTAATTACTCTTACTTGTGGATGATTATTTCAGTTATCTGTGATTGTTATTTTGTTTTATTATCCGCATGGGTTTTTCTTTAAATAATGAAAGATAAAAAAATTGGCACCAGTCTATTTTATCACTTAGGTGGTTAGTAATTAAATAAGACGACAGTGATGCTAAGAATGGACCAAATGAGAATCCTGTCCTAACTCGATTTAGGACTGATCACCCGGGATTAATTAGGCGGGGTGTCACAGATGGTATCATAGCATCAAGTTTTAGTGTCCTTAGGATCTGTGCGGCTTTCTACGTTTCAGCGTAGCGTTCGGTTGTTATAGAGCCCTATTATTAGGACTGTTGATTATATTTTCCGCTTGTAAGATATCGTATTCCTGCTATTAGTTTTTGTATAAACTGTGTACTTATATTATTCGATCTATTTCAGATGCCACCAAAGAGACAGAGAGCGGAGAGGGCTGAGGCTAGAGATGAGGTGAGGGAGGCTCGCCAGGAGCCACAGATACCGCCACCACCACCCCCACCCGAGTTGATTTCTACCACTCAGGTGGCAGTGATAGTGGCCCAAGCGGTCGAGACAGCGATGCGAGCTATGGCAGCTCATTTTCCACAGCCCCAGGCACCGCCTCCATTGGCTCCAGCAGTTCAGGCTCCAGTGGGGCCACCATCTTGGCAGCGAGTGAGGGAGACCTTTCAGAAGGGTCACCCACCTGAGTTTCGAGGTAGCACCAATGCGGTCGAGGCTTGTGACTGGAAGAAGAATATTCAGCGCCATCTGCGCATGTTAGAGGGTACAGAGGTGCAGAAACAGATGCTGGCTACCTTTCGTCTGTCGGGGGCAGCCTTACAGTGGTGGGAGTCCGTAACCACCGCTGAGGAGCGGGATTTGATGCCGATTTCTGAATTCTGGGTGCGGTTTGACCGCAAGTACTTCCCTCCAGTAGTAGAGTCTGAGCTGAGAAAGAAATTCAGCGAGTTGGTACAGGGTGACAAGTCAGTAGCAGAATATGAGGAGGAGTTCACCCGTTTGCAAAACTTTGTGCCAAATGAGGTGAGCGATGAGGAGCGGAAGAAGTCAAAGTTCATGGATGGCCTAGCCTGGAGAATCAGGCAGCACTTGATTGGAAATCCGGCGTTAGTGACTTATACAGATGTCGTTAATGCCGCACTTGTACATTGCCAGGATCATCGTTTCCATGCTAAGGGGAACAAGAAGGCAAGTGAGCCGAGCCAGCAGGGCAAGGCGGTTACTAGTAGTGAGACGAGTGGCACACAGCAACAGGTCATCATTCAGCAAGGGAATCAGGCTAAGAAGTTTAAGCCTGGTGGGTTTCGACCGGGAGGACAGGGGTTCAGGCAGGGGCAACCAGGCCCTAATCAGCAACAGCAGGTTCCTCAGGGCCGTCAGGGCCAAGGGAACAACGAGGAGGCCAACCGGGCCAGCAACGTCAGGGCCAGCAGGGCCAATGGCAGGGTGACGACCAGAAACGCTGTTTCGCCTGTGGCCAGCCAGGACACTTCAAGAGGGAGTGCCAGCAGAGGGGCAGAGGCCAGCAGCAGGGTGCCCAACAAGGGCAACAGGGTCAGATGCCGCCAGCAGCACCAGCCCCACCCGCCCCACAGCAGCAGGGGCAGATGCACTACGGACGTGTGTACAACGTTCGGGATGTTCCCAATCCTCATGCACAGCAGGCGCCGCCAGCGGTTGAGGGTATGTTTTTCATTCATGGTCATGAGGGTAGCATTCTTTTTGACACGGGAGCATCACATTCATTCATTAAATCTAATTTTGCTAAACGGGCTGGGTTATTAGAGACAGCGGGTAGCCTCTGTATGAGTGTAGAGTCACCAGTAGGCAGCGGGGCTTTGATTCGCTCGATTTGTCGAGGTGTTGACATTTTGATTGGGAGGCTTAGTTTAGCAGCAGACCTCTTAGTGTTAGATATGGAGGGGTATGATGTCATCTTCGGCATGGATTGGTTGGCAGGTTACCGGGCTACGGTGGATTGTTATGAGAGGACAATCGTGTTCTCCATTCCGGGACAGGAGATGTTCCTGATAGCAATGCCGCTTCCTGAGGGAGGGTCACGCACTCACTTATACTACATTGAGGAGGAAACCTCACAGGAGGTGGTAGTTCCTTTAGACTCTATTCCTGTAGTGAGGGACTTTGAGGATGTATTCCAGGAGATACCAGGATTACCACCCAGCAGAGAAATCGAATTTGTTATCGATTTGGTACCGGGGACGAGGCTGATTGCTCGGGCACCTTACCGAATGGCCCCTTCAGAAATGCGGGAATTGAGGGAACAGATTCAGCAACTACTGGGTCAGGGTTTTATTCGGCGGAGTACATCACCGTGGGGTGCGCCGGTGTTGTTTGTGAAGAAGCGAGATGGTTCACTCCGCTTGTGCGTGGATTATAGGGAGCTGAACAAGGTGACGATACGGAATAAATATCCGTTGCCTCGGATTGATGATTTATTTGACCAATTGAGAGGGGCGTCTTACTTCTCCAAGGTCGGCTTGAGGTCAGGGTATCATCAACTGCGTATCCGAGAGGGGGATGTTCCTAAGACCGCTTTCTTGTCGCGGTATGGATCATATGAGTTCAGGGTGATGCCCTTCGGGCTCACCAATGCACCAGCAGTGTTCATGGACCTCATGAACAGGGTTTTCAGGGAATACTTAGATCTGTTTGTCATCGTGTTCATTAATGACATCCTAATCTACTCGCGCGCCGAGGAGGAGCACGCAGAGCATTTGCGCATGGTTTTACAGACACTGAGGGATCATCAGCTCTATGCCAAACTAGGGAAGTGTGGATTCTGGCTACGGGAGGTACAGTTCCTTGGTCACGTCGTGTCAGATCAGGGTATTGCAGTGGATCCGAATAAGGTGTCGGCGGTGAGGGAGTGGGGACAGCCCACAACACCGACCGAGGTGCACAGTTTTCTGGGTTTGGCCGGTTACTACAGGCGATTCATTAAGGGATTCTCTAAAATTGCAGGACCTTTGACGAATCTGACTCGAAAAGGGGTACCTTTCAAGTGGGATGATAGTTGTCAATTAGCGTTCGACGAGCTAAAGGACAAGTTGACATCTGCACCCGTGCTTGCATTGCCAAAGGGAGGGCTAGAGTATCGAGTTTACACAGACGCATCCTTACGGGGTCTTGGGGGTGTGCTCCAGCAGGAGGAAAGGGCTATAGCTTATGCTTCCAGGAAGCTAAAGCCCCACGAGAGGAATTACCCCACTCACGACCTAGAGTTGGCAGCGGTCGTTTTTGCTTTGAGGATATGGAGGCATTATCTTCTAGGAGAGCAGTTTACTCTATTCACGGATCACAAGTCACTTCAGTATCTCTTCACACAGAAGGATCTGAATATGAGGCAGAGGCGGTGGCTAGAATTCGTGAAGGACTACCAGTTTGATATTCAGTATCATCCTGGTAAGGCCAATGTGGTAGCAGACGCATAGAGCCGAAGGCCGACTGGGGAGATATCAGAGGTATGGAAAGCGAAGTGGAGAGAGCTTCAATATGAGGATGACGTAGCCAAGGCTTGCATGTCAGCTTTATCCATCACACCCGAGATCATTATGCGAGTTGTGAAGGCTCAGGCAGAGGATCAGATTTGTCGGGATAGGGTGGGCCAGTTGTTAGCTGAGGGAGCAGAGAGTTACTCGATTAGCTCAGAAGGAGGCCTACGCTTTAATGGGAGGTTAATGGTGCCAGAGGATGAGGATTTGAGGCACGCTGTTATGACAGAATCCCATGGTTCGAAATTTGCGGTACATCCCGGTGGGGATAAAATGTACCAAGATATGATGAGGCAGTATTGGTGGGCAGGGATGAAACGGGACATAGCGGAGTTTGTTTCGAAATGTGCCACGTGTCAGCTTGTGAAAGTTGACCACCAGAGACCATCAGGGATGCTACAGCCGTTAGAAATGCCCGTGTGGAAGTGGGAGAGCATCTCCATGGACTTCATCACAGGGTTACCGGTATCGCAGAGGGGTCACGACTCCATATGGGTTATTGTGGATAGGTTGACTAAGGTGGCCCACTTTTTACCGGTACGCACAGACTTCGAGACGATGCGTTATGCACAGCTATTCATAGCAGAGATTGTTAAGCTGCATGGAGTACCTATAAATATTGTATCCGACCGAGACAAAATCTTTGTCGCCCACTTTTGGCAGAGCTTTCAGGAGGCGATGGGCACGGAGTTGCGCTTGAGTACAGCGTATCACCCACAGACTGACGGACAGACTGAGAGAGTTAACCAGATGCTGGAAGACATGCTCAGAATGTGCATTTTGGACTTCGGGGGAGGATGGGAGAAATATCTCCCTTTGGTAGAGTTTGCGTATAACAACTCTTACCAATTTACGATTGGCATGGGACCGTTTGAGGCACTGTATGGGAGACCTTGTCGTTCACCCGTTTGTTGGTTAGAGGTGGGGGACAACAAACTCTTGGGGCTGGAGATTGTTCAGGAGACATCTGCCAAGATAGAGTTGATTCGAGGAAGAATTCGGATATCTCAGGACAGGCAAAAGAGTTATGCGGATGCTTCTCGAAGACATGTGGAGCTAGAAGTTGGGGACCAGGTTTTAGTACGTGTATCCCCAATGAAAGGGGTGATGAGGTTCGGCAAGAAGGGTAAATTAGCACCGCGATACGTAGGACCTTTCTCTATTATTGAGTGGGTGGGACCGGTGGCGTATAAGCTTGGGTTACCAGAACATCTTCAGCGGATACATGATGTATTCCATGTGGCATCGCTGAAGAAATATCGAAGGAGCGAGAGAGCCTTTTGGCACATTCCACTCGAGGAGATCGACTTACAGCCAGACATCTCGTATGAGGAGAGGCCGGTAGCAATTCTGGATCATAGTGAGCGGAAATTACGATCCAAGGTTGTTCCATTGGTTAGAGTACATTGGGGTCATCACAATGTTGACGAGTCTACCTGGGAGCGAGAGGAGGATATGCGGGAATAATATCCAGAGCTTTTCAACGCAGGTACGATCTAATTTCGGGGACGAAATTCCTTTATAAGGGGGGGAGTATGTAACACCCCGTATTTTTGGTACATTTAAAATTTAATTAATTCGGATATTCTAAATTACTAGTCTGTTGTAATTTAATGAATTAATTATGATAGAATAATATATAAATATTAATCTGGGATTAAATGGTTAATATTTAGGGAAAATTTATTTACTAAGTGAATAGTAATAATGTAATTACGTCGTCTCGAGTATTAATGACGAGGTATGTACTTATCACATCCGGAAGTCGGTATAGACTATATTGGGTGGGGGATAAGTATTTTTATAAATTAATTCGGATGCAAATTCTGAGTGTATAGTTGAGTCCGGATGGGCCGAGATAGTCGGGAAAGTGTACCCGGGGGGTAGTAAACGCGTCACGGGGCGTTTTTAGACATAGTCGGGCCCACTCGAGGGCATTTAAGTCACTTGGGCTTGGCCCATAAGTCAAAAAATGGGAATTGATTAATTAACTTGATAAAAAGAAATAAGGGCTCGCTGAGCTTAATTAGAGAAAAGAGTTAAAGGGTTAGGAAACCCTAGCAGCAGCAAAAGCCATTTGGGGATCTCAAAAGAGCCAACAAGGTCATCTTCAACCTTGGAATCCATCGCAAATTCAGGCACAACGAAACCTAAGGCAAGTGAATAACTTGCAATAGCATTAAATCTGTCTTTCAATTCGTATTTGTGTGATGTAATGAATTAAAATTCGTTTTGGGGTTTCATGGCATAAACATGGGGTTTTGATAATACAAAAGAAAACATGAATCTGATTGCCGGAATTTATAAGGATTTATGTAAAAATCTGATATTGGAATACTGATGTATATCTGTTAGAAGGATATCCGGATAAATTAGAACGAGTTTGATGAAGAAATTTGAAATGAAAATGGGTATAAAGATAAAGATAGATTTTTCCCCAAAATTATGAATCAGTAGTTTATGGACGAATTGATGATTGTTGTGGACTTTCTGGGGAATCCTAATAAGATTTCTAATATGTACTGGTGTTAAAAAGGCTTAAAATTCATGTTAGAAGAGATTAGGGTTTAAGAAATTCCGTCCATGGCTGCCCTGTCTTCGCGAAGAAGACGAAGGCCTGTTCGATCGATCGATCGACGGTCTGGGGTCGATCGATCGACGGTCGCCAGATTTTGGCAGTTTCGCCAGTTAGTTATATAAGAGGGGAAAATCATATAAAAATCTTATGTAATTAATTATTGAGAAATTAAATACATGAGAGTAAATCTAATTAATTGTAGATAAATTAACTAGGGTTTGAGGCTAATAAATTAGAGTCGGAAATTTTGACTCGGGTAAATTTATTTTGGGCAACGAGAGTAAGTCCAAATTTATGGTGGGGGCGACACCAAAAATAACTTAATTAATTAAGGTGAAATTTAATTAATATTTAGAGTTGGACCATAAACTCTTAATAATTTTAATAGGCTTATGTTACGGATTTAGCGAACGGTATAGCCGGGACTTTTATATTTATATATATACGGAGACGATAGTATATATATATGGTGTGCACAATTAATATCAGTGATTAGATATTTTATGCTATAGTGCTATAGGGGGAGGTTGCGCGTAGTGGATGAATCCCCTAGCTTGAGGAGTAGGGTGAGTATATTCCCGAGGTCATAGCGTCCGTTATATGGGTGAGGGACATCTCACTTTCAGGGAAGGAATATGACCGCCTCCAATTATTTATTTTTATCAAGTTGGTGTGAAAATTCTGACTTGGGATATCTAGGCTATGTGATTGTACCTAGTGGGATAGCACTTTATAGAATTCACATTCCGGGAGTATTTTGCTCGGGAGGATGCAAGTTGTTATATATATTACAGTATGATTGTGAATGCTGAAATATGATTATAAGTATATAATTAGAAAATTAATTATATACGGGTTATGAATGAAAAGTGAGTTATTTCACATGTATAACAAGTGTAAAAGTTATATGAATATAAAAAGGGAAATGATTTAGTTAAGTTGATGTTACTAATAACTTAAAAATCATAATCACTACATACTCAGTTAGAGTAGGGTATGTATAAAGGAACTTTGTTAATTATCTAGTCATGAGATGAATAACTAGGTAATTTAATTAAAGCGTTAGTAGTGTACATTAGAGGAAGGGTAAGGAAGTCCTCAAGAGAGTGCGATACTAACTAAAAATATGAAGAGTATGCATATTTATTTATTACTGCAAGTTAATCATTTGTTAAATGTTTTTCAAATGTTTTGGGTACTAACCCTTGCTATAAAAACTTTTAAAAACCCTTTTAGGTGTCCAACCACAGGGACGCCAGCCTTGACTATATTCCAGGGATCCGTTGCTGCAGCATATGTGGATGTTGCAGGGTTTTGATAGACGCCTCATTCTTCATTCTTAATGTAGGAGTTCATGATTAGTATTCGAGCATGTTGCTCACTTTCCATTTATTTGTATTAGACTTGTTGGGAGGTTATTCTTGTCTTTACGGGATTGATTATTTGGACCGATGGTTTATTCGGTTAATTACTCTTACTTGTGGATGATTATTTCAGTTATCTGTGATTTTTATATTGTTTTATTATCCGCATGGGTTTTTCTTTAAATAATGAAAGATAAAAAAATTGGCACCAGTCTATTTTATCACTTAGGTGGTTAGTAATTAAATAAGACGACAGTGATGCTAAGAATGGACCAAATGAGAATCCTGCCCTAACTCGATTTAGGACTGATCACCCGGGATTAATTAGGCGGGGTGTCACATAAAGGTAAGAATGTTGAATGCTCTGATACCAATTTGGGAATTCGAATATAAACGTGCTCGGTCAAGGATGGTCACAAAAAAAAATTCTATTTTTTTATTTTTCAATTTGAAAAGTCCAAGCATACAATACTAATTTTAAAAAAAAATTAATCTTTGATCAGTTTAGTTATGAAGGCACACATGTGTTCAAAATAATATGAATATGCTACGCATTCGAGAACATGACGATTGAGAAAAAAAATCCCTTTTCAGGGCAAAACCTTTATTCAACACTTTAGAAATAATACAAGACAATTGAATTACAAACTACTTGATACCACCCACAAGTATAATGCGTTAGTCTTCATAAATCTCTAAAGAATACCACTTGTCACCAAGCAGTCCACAAGCGACACATTCTCTCGCGGTATCCACTGATCCAACCTCAACCTTCTTCTTCAGTAGTGATCCCTGCGGGTTCACAAGTTAGCCATGGAGGTACCTATCTACAAGATACAAGGATACTAAACTATTTAGAGTTTAAACCGATTCACAAAATTTATTTTGGGGATGTGTGTTGTGAATTAAAATTGTTTTATCAACAGAAAACTTTGAAAACTTTTGGAATGAATATTCAGAAAATATTTTGGAATTTTTTTTTTAGAAAAACTAAACAGCAAACATGCATTTATAAGGAAAACAGAAATTTTGAGATGGCGACTCGTTCGAATGAAAATGAGGCTCATTCGAACGAGAGTAGCAGTTCGTTTGAACGAAACAAAAGCATGTTCAAACAAAAAGGCTATCTCGTTTGAACACGCTTCAAACGACCTTCAAATAATGTCAGACAGTTCGCCCTCATTAGATGTTTGTTAGATGAAGATATCGAATGACCCATCTTATGACTTATCCCTCTTGTTCGAATGAGAATGTCATCTCATTTGAACAAGGTGTGCGAAGTTAGAAAAAATAATTTAAAAAATGCCTCAATTTTTAAATCCAAAAAAAATCAATTTTAGATTTAATAAATAAAACATCCCAATATAAATTTAATGAATAAACTTAAAGTCCCAAAAAGATTTATACGCTTATGGGATGTAGTGGAGTCTTGAACTTGGAGATGTGGGCATTCGGTTCGATGGGTCAGCGTGAGTTGGTTTGTAACAGGATATGCCTAAGTGCAAATAAAATCAATAAAAAAGCCTATGCTAAAATATTTGTGCTTATATACCTACCCCTCGGGCAGATGAATTCCCACGTCTAATGTATGACAAATCATAACCATTTCCATCTCTGCCCTCATCATAATTATCGCTCGAGTTCAACACTGACATAACCCTAGCCACACCCTTGCGAATTATGTGATCTCCCCTAAAGAACAGAGGAGCAGGAAATCGGGCCACTGATGCACTCAATGTGAAGACTCCAGGATGTCTACTAGAGAATGTTCACTGGTCGAAGGCATAAAAATACCCTGAGGGAATGAATCTGAAGTATCATCAACCACAAGTTCGACTCCTGAATCGTATTACAGATGAAGGTCAAGTATGAACCATGGAGCGGGACAAATACTCCAAGATAACACGAGGCACGACAAAAACCTGCAAAGAAAAGACAAAGTCATCAATATTCATCTAAAGGAAAACACGATGAGTGAAAAATAGAAAGTAATAAACTCTAATGTACCTCAACTCCCTCGAGCATCATGAATAATGATTGTAACGGTGGAACAAAAGCATTGTAATGAACACCGTCCTCCCTCGTATACTGGAAGGGTAAATCAGGCATCCGTATCACCAAGGGATGAGCTAAAAAGTGGCTCGACGTTGCTAAAACACCAGAAAAGGGCCCTCAAAAGGTGGGATCAAAGCATCAGCCAAAGGCACCTCACTCAATCCTTAACCCTCACCTAAAGTCAAAATGAAAGGCATGAACTTCTTCGTGATGAACACCGAGTACAAGGTTTTATAATCAAAGTGGGCCTTCACCACTGGAACATCCTGAGTATAAGTCGCTAAGTCATTCGGAGAAAGCAAAACATGATGTTGTCTAAGTGACTGTTCTATCCTAGAACTACTCAAGCTTCTCATAGTATCATCAATTTGATATCGTCAAAATTTTGCATATATACACTTTGAGTTCCATTTCCACTCATTGTGACAATTTTAAAACTTAAAAATGTCAAAAAAATGACAAAAATTAAAAATAACACCCAAAGTACAAATATTCAAAATTTTAAACCTAAACCTAGAGCTGGAAAAATGAGGCGCGACACGATAACATGACACAAACCGACATGAAATTATAAGTTAATGGGTGGACCCTTAATGGGTTCGGGTCATATCAGTGCCAACCCGATAAGATACGATAATTAACGGGTCGGGTTAGGGTTGACCTCTTTCACCCATTAATACCCGATAAAACCCGATATGATCCATTAGTTTAAGTAAATAAGATATACTTTTGGAACTTATAAATAATTTATGTAGCATAATGTTAATTTAATCATAATGAATTTTACTAAATGAGAGATTTAGTAATGTCAATGAATTAATGAGTCTATTTGGGTTCAAAAATGAGATAATATGTTAACTTGTATACAATTCAAAATAATTAATTATCTTAATGGGTATTAACGAGTGAACACGACACGATAATATAACGGGTCGGGTTTGAATATGATTTTTTCACACGATAAAAAAGTCACAAGTTTATACACAAACCTAATGAAACCCGAACACGATAAAAAATGACACGAACACGACTCGACATGACCTATTGCTAGATCTACCTAAACCACAAATAAATATACCTATTGTACCTCATAATACTCATGATGCAATAATTACCCTTAAATAAATCACAAATAAAAATACTATTAGACTCGATTTTTTAATCAAAAATGTATCTATCGAAACTGGTGGAGGGTTTTTATTGATTAGTTTATTTCAAATCATCAAACGAGAGACGTTCATGATTCAAAGTGTCAATTTATAAGAGTTTCAACACCCCCAATAAATATCATCTTTTTAAACGTTTTACATTGAAATCTTCAACGCCTTCAATTATTAAATATTCAAAACAAGTCCAAAACCAAAAAACGTGGGGTTGTGGGTAGAAAACGTGTTCACCACCTATAGACACAATTTCATTACAAACTTCTATTTCCCCAAGATTCCTCCCCTTTCTAGCCTCTTATTTCAACCATTATCTACCTAAAGTCCCAACCCTATATCTACCTACACACACATCTCTTAAGTCAAACAACCAAACACCATGAAGAACTTTTCTTTTTCTTCCCCCATCTGAGTATTCTTAGCTCTCATCACCGAAACAGTTTTAATCACCACACTTAAACTCTCCGGTGAGAACCCTTTTCTTTGCAAAATAGTTGGCAATAC
This sequence comes from Sambucus nigra, assembly GCA_949130495.1. Taxonomy (NCBI): domain Eukaryota; kingdom Viridiplantae; phylum Streptophyta; class Magnoliopsida; order Dipsacales; family Adoxaceae; genus Sambucus; species Sambucus nigra. Next base: position 57,615,641 of record OX422215.1, on the reverse strand, counting down.
CCCAACAAAATTCCAACTTGACACCATCCTACACTATGCCACGTTAAAAGTTGTACCACAACAATCCTTAGCTGAAATAAGTGAATCTTTTTCAGTGCTCCACTCACTCTCTTCAAAGTGAAATTTTTTAGTTTTTGGACTAGGCCACGACTCGTTAATGTGGGAGTCATTTAATCCTAATGGGTACACTTTATTTTTAGAGAAGGATCCAAAGTGGGTTGATACAGTTTTAAAGGATGCCCCGGGTGTAAGGGCGCATGGTGTTAAGTATAGGACTAAGTTGTTAGAAGCGGATGAGTTGTTGAGGTTTTATAAACGTGAGAAGAGTTGTTGGCCGGAGACGGCGTATTTTAGAGGGAATGTTCAGTGTAAGTTAGCATTAATCGGGATGCCGAGTGTGGTGTATGATAAGATGTGGGATGTGATTATGATATGATTAAAAATTCTTTCCTATTAATCCACGCTAAAAATCATCCCAATTGGTCCATAGCATCCCAATCCACGCTAACCTTCCAACTAAAAGAAAATATGGGGAAGTACAAAATACGACAGAAAAGGTGCTCAATAAATATACGTTAGCGATGAATAAAGCGTAACAACACGAGTACGAATATTCAAATCAAATGCAAATCTCAAAGAATTTATCAATAAATTTATCAACAACACATTAACCGGGTCACTAGCCCTCACCCCATCTGCATTTGCTTTATAAAATCACAGTCCCGGGAAGTAGGAATTTTAGCGGGTGCCCAACGTCCGTGCCATATTAAAATCTCATGACAACGTGCTCAACAACAACATGAATAATACCACATGAATCAAAATAATTCCAATAATTATTTTTCCAGATTTTAATGAATTTATCAATTCAAATATAAGTTCAATTAGACATGAAATCAACGGAGTAAACACTTGCGAGATTTAGGAGCATATTGTGTAAAACCCCATACCTTAAACCACAGTGAGAAACCAACGATAAATCTGCCCAGAAACACAGATAATGCCATCAAAATCAGTCCTCAAACATCATCAAAACTTCCTCCAAGATCAACCTCAAAACAGCCCCAAGAACACCTCCAAAAACCTATGGTTGAATGCATAAAATAAAGGGGTACTGTTTGTGTTTAAAAGAGAGGAAAATAAAATATGTTTTCTAGGTATTTTTGTGCCACGAGGCTGTTCCAAAATACTTTCCCACGATCCCTTTTTATAAGGTAAAAACATGAGAGTTGGTGTTGATACCAAATTTAGTCTGCTAACATGGACCACTTACTTGAAGACACGTGTCAACCTACATGACAAATAAAAATACTCTAGACGAACAACTTAAGCATACCAAGCAACTCTGGCACCCCGAGCAACTTAATCGTACCGAGCAACTTAAGCGGTCTGAGCTACTTAGCATGCAGAACATCCAAATCAAGAGAATCAAAAGACAGCTACGCAATAAATGTGCTTTAATTATCGTACAGCTGTATATTTCTACTAGATAACAGCGCATTATCCTTTCATATGTACAGCCTCAAGGCTATAAATACATTGTAACTTCCTTATAAGAAGAGGACTTTTGATCTCTTGGTAAACCTATTATCGAGATTCCAAATAAATAGTCAACAATACAAAAATAGTGGACGTAGGCCATTCTCACAAGGCTGAACCACTTTAAAAATCCTTTGTCTTGTTAATTTCCTTATCTGTGATTGATTAATTAGAGAGAGATAATCTAGTTTTTTACATCAACAGATTGGCGCCGTCTGTAGGAAACGACTGTACTTAGCATTTTTCACCAAAATAATTCATCATCTATGGCTGATAATCCGGAATCCAGTAATCGAAACACTGGGGTCCCTCCAAACCCTTCTACTCCTCCAAATATTCAAGATCTGGTCGGCATAATGGCTAATTTAGCCCAAGGCCAAACGGCCATGCAAGAAACTATGCGTAAACTTATACAAACTGTCCAAGGTGGAATGTTGGCTCAATCAGGACAACGAAGTGTTCATAGAAATACTCATTTGCCATCTTCAAGAACTAGACGAACGTTATTCCCCGAGGTCTCTCAATCTAGACATACTAACTCATATCATACTGAAAGATCTAGTGATCCTTCGTATCAACCAGGTTGGACTTCATCAGTACGAGCTACTGATTCCCACCGAAATGTCACTCTCACTCCAGAAAGGACTAGTGCTCTAGAAAGATTGAGTAGAGCCTCTCCTTTTGATCGTTTGGGCCCTAGGAGGAATAGAAGTCCCCCTAGGATTGCGTCGAGGAACTCTTCGCGACCATCTGATCTAAGGGAAGGCTCTGCCCAATCACGACCACCAGCCCGTATTGAAAGATCCTAAGAATAAAACTCAACGCGATCAGTTGCTCGAACAAATAGGCTCGAGGTAGGAAATGATGCATGGAAAGGCTCTATTCAAAGGTTGGAGGACAGATTAGGGGAAATGGCTAAGGTTAAGAATCCTCTACAAAGAACCTTTGTCCAAGGGACACCATTCGTACAGGCAATTGTGGACTTTCCCACACCATCAAAATTCAAAGCTCCTATGGTGACGCCTAAATATGATGAAAAAACTGACCCTGTCCTTCATATAGAACCATACCAAGCTGCTGTCGACATCTATGCGGTTCCAGATGAGATGAGATGTAGGGCATTTTCAGAAACTCTCAATGGGTCAGCCCAGATATGGTATAACAACCTTCCTCAGGGGAAGATTGCGACTTTCCTTCAACTGGCAGAGCTGTTCATAGGGAATTTCTATTTTAGAGCAAAACCAGTTAAACGAGTAGCACACTTACTGAGTGTTAGACAGAAGCCAGAAGAAAGTATTAGGGACTACATTACTCGTTTCAATAACGAGAAGCTTGAAGTAATTGATTACGAGGAAAAGACAATAATTACTGCTCTGATGAGTGGACTGTTACCAGATAAGTTGTACTATACTCTGGCTAGAGATTCACCTAGGACCATGGCAGAACTGATGGCAAAGGCAGCCAAAATCATGAACGCTGAGGAAGCCATGGCTACGAAGAAGAATACAAAAACTAAGGAGACCAAGGTTGAAGCTGGTAAAATTGAGAAAAAGGATCAAAAGAACAATGGTGGAAACAGGCCTCAAAAGGAAAACAAGCACTGGAGCAGATGAGGAAATTTGGAAATTATACTCCCTTGAAGGTAGAAATAAATCACATTCTGGAAGAAATCAAGAACAGCGAGGAGTTATCTTGGCCAGGGAAAATGAAGGTGGATCCTGACAAAAGGGACAAGTCCAAATATTATGAATTCCACAAAGACCATGGTCACACGACCAAACGTTGCATAGCTCTCCAAAATGAAATTGAAGCACTCATTAGGCGAGGAAAATTGGCTAAGTATATTGATCGCCAAAATGGTGGAAAGACCAGCGATCGAGGAAGGCAAAGATCTAAATCTTTTCGTCGAGCAAAAGAAGACAAGAAGAGAGATCACGAAGATGATCGAGAAGATGATCCCGACCTTCCTAAAAGACCAAGACAGCCAGAGCGTGAGGTATTTTCAATCCATTTTGGATCATTTGAATGTAATGTTATTACAGGTGGAGATGTAGGAGGTGGAGATCTTACAGCGGAGAGGAAAGATTACCTCAATGAGGCTCAAGCTTGCTCGTACATACATCGAATAAACTTGGCTAAAGATGATCGCCCGAGGAAGGTGAATAAGGACAAATTGGTTATTGGTTTCTCTAAAAATGACTTGGCAGGTGTACTATATCCTCATGATGACCCATTGGTGATCAAGATGAGAATGAAAGAAGTGGTGATTTCACGGGTGTTGGTGGACAATGGTAGCTCTACAGACATTATGTTCTACCCATGCTTCGACAGTTTGAATTTGAAGTTAGCCTAATTGGAGCCTTATCATAGGCCCTTCCTCGATTTTACTGGCGAAAAGGTTTTTCCACTTGGGACGATCAAGTTGGATATGATTATCGATACATGGCCTACTTGTCGAACAGAAAGAGTACGCTTTTTCATAATAGATAAAAATGTCCAATAAGCTTACAATATCATCATGGGAAGGATAGGTTTGAAGAAGTTCGAAGCAGTACCATCTACTGTACATCAATGTTTAAAATTCCCAACTAATTTTGGAGTGGGAGCGGTGAAAGGCGACCAGAAAGTAGTTCGAGAATGCTACTATTCATCTGCTGAACAAGAGGAATGCGAAGAATCCAGGAAGAAGACTACTACTTATTAAGTGGATGAAATAGAAGATGCGGAGATTGAAACATTAGACCCTAGAGACGAGTCTCAGCTCGTGAAGGGCCAGGTCATGGAAGCCACCGAAAATATCGTTCTGGACGATGAACACCCAGAACGAACAACCCAAATTGGTGCGTCATTGGAAGAATCGATAAAAAAAAGGAACTGATAGCATTTCTAAGGTGTAGAAAACAGACTTTTGCATGGAGTCATGCAGACATGCCAGGGATAGACCCGAGTTTCTTGTGCCACGAGCTCAACGTGAACAAGGAGGTCAAGCCAGTGAAGCAGCGAAGAAGGGTGTTTAGCCCTGAAAAGAATCAAGCTATATAGGAAGAAGTAGAGAAACTACAGAAAGCCTTTTTTATTGAGGATGTAAAATATCCTGATTGGCTAGCAAATGTGGTGATGGTAAAGAAGAAAAATAATAAGTGGAGGATGTGTGTGGACTTCACTGATCTTAATAAAGCATGCCCAAAAGATCATTTTCCCTTACCTCGAATCGATCAACTGGTGGATCCTACCCTGGGGCATGAATTGTTAAGTTTCATGGATGCTTACTCTGGCTACGACCAGATTAAAATGAAGCCCGAGGACAGGGAAAGTACCTCTTATATCACCCCAAGGGGAACTTATTGCTATAATGTTATGCATTTCGGACTTAAAAATGCAGGTGCAACATATTAGCGGCTGATGAATAAGGTGTTCGTAGAGAAAATGAGTCACAACAATGAGGTTTATGTCTACGATATGCTGACGAAGAGCAAGAAAACGGCCGATCATCTAGTTGACCTCGGTCAGACCTTTGATCAACTAGAAAAATATCAAATGAAGTTGAATCCCACCAAATGCATATTTGGGGTGCGAGAAAGCATATTTATCGAATATATTATTAACCAACGAGGTATCGAGGTGAACCCCAAAAAGATCAAGGCCCTACTGGAACTGCAATCTCCAACTACGAAGAAGAAAGTGCAAAGTCTCACAGGGCAAGTTGCAGCACTTAACAGATTTGTGTCACGAGCAACAGATAGATGCCTCCGATTCTTCAAAACACTTCAAAAAATGTTTGAATGGAATGATGAATGCGAGGAGGCCTTTCAAGAGTTGAAGAAATATCTGGGGACTCCTCCATTGTTATCTAGACCAATGATGGGAGAAAAATTATACTTGTATCTGGCAGTTTCAGAAAATACAGTTAGTTCGGCGTTGATAAGAGTGGAAGATAGAGTACAAAAACTAGTTTATTACACCAGCAAGGCTTTCCGAGGAGCAGAGATCAGATATCTAAGGTTGGAAAAGTTGGCACTGGCACTAATCGAAGCGAGCAGAAGGATGAGTCCATACTTCCAAGCCCATACTATAGTGGTGTACACTGATATGCTATTAAGATAAGCCCTACATAAATCGGAGAAATCAGGAAGATTGATGTACTGGGCAGTAGAACTTGGTGGATATGACATAGTTTATGAGCCTAGGTCGTCGCTTAAGGGGCAGGCAGTAGCGGATTTTATCGCAGAGTTTACTCAGGAAGATACCTCCTAAGAATATGAGTTTAATACAGAACAACCCGTGGATGTTACGGGATCATCAAATTTAACCCCCGATCAACTTCCATCCGTAGATGATCAAGAGAAGATAATCAACGAGCAGCGAGAAGTGCCGGAGGAGTACAATAGGAAACATCAAATATTCCACTAAGGAATTCTGTCTGATCAAAATTTTGATGATGAGGTACCTGTATGGAATTTATATGTGGATGGCTCTTCGTGCACTACAGGCAGTGGAGTAGGAATTATTTTATATAGTCCGAATGAGATTGATATGGAGTATGCTATGCGCTTTCAATTTAAGGCTTCTAATAATGAGGCTGAATATAAAGCTATGATCGTGGGCCTAAATCTGGCCAAAACCATGAAGGCATAGCAGGTCGTTGTATTCAGTGATTCACAGTTAATCGTAAATAAAATTCTTGGAGTATATACAGCGAAGGGAGAACTAATGATTAAGTATCACGTAAAAGCAATGCAGGTTGTATCGAATTTCACTGCACTTTAGTTAATCAGAATACCGAGATTGGAGAATGTAAGAGCCGATGCCCTAGCTCGGCTAGCATCAGCAACACGCACCGAGCTACGAAGAACAATCCCAATAGAAAATCTAGTTGGTCGGAGCATAGATGAAGATTTGATGATGAACTTCATTACCCTCGACTTGGGACCATTTTGGATGGACCCCGTCAGGGCTTATATTGAAGAGGGGGCTTTGACGATTGATAAACTCGCAGCCAAGAAACTGAAGTTTAAAGCTACTCGTTACGTATTGACTAGTGGCCTTTTGTATAGACGAGAAGTTATAGCAGGACTACAAAGATGTGTCCATCCCTCCGAAGTGAAAGACTTGATTGCAGAAGTTCACTAAGGGTCATGTGAGGCCCATGTAGCAGGTCAGACGCTTTTGTAAAGAATAACAACACAGGGGTACTACTGGCCGACGATGAGAGCTGATTGCCCAGCTTATGCTAAGAAATGCGATAAATGCCAACGCTTATCTTCCATCCGAAGAACTCCTTAAGCATTGTTAACACCCATTACATCCCCTTGGCCATTCGTCATGTGGGGGATAGACTTGGTCGGGCCACTTCCTACGACCAAAAGAAGATTCAAATACCTCGTAGTTGCTGTGGATTATTTTACCAAATGGATGGAAGTTGAAACTCTCATTGATATGACATATGAGAAGGTTTATCAATTTATTTGGAAGAGTATTATTTGCAGATATGGTCTCCAACACGCATTTATTAGTGACCATGGAACCCAGTTTGATAATGAGGAATTTGCTGTATATTGTCATCAATCTAATGTACAAAAAATTCACTCCGCGTCAGCCCATCCCCAGAGCAATGGGCAAACTGAAGTGACGAACAGAACCCTACTAAATGGTTTGAAAAAATGGCTGGATGATGCAAAGGGAAATTGGATCAACGAGCTACATTCTGTGTTATGGGCTTATCGGACTACACCACGAACAGCAACTGGGGAGTCTCCATACATGTTGACATTTGGAAGTGAGGCTTTCATACCTGCTGAATTGGGTCTACCCACACATAGGGTGCTTAATTTCAGTTCTCCTGTCAGTGACTTGATGAGACGATTAGCCCTGGATATGCTCGAAGAAGTTAGGGAAGAAGCAATAATCAGGAATGCAGCATATCAACAATGAACAACTTTGTTCTACAACAAAAGAGTGAAGAAGTGTGATTTGAAAGAAGGGGATTATGTACTGAAGAAAGTGATCTAAAAGCATAACAAACTGGAAACCAACTGGCATGAACCTTACAGAGTAACTGAAGTTGTTCGTCCAGGGACATACAGAATTGAAACTTTGGAGGGAGAAGAGTTCAAGAATGTATGGAATACGGAACACCTGCACAAGTACTATCAGTAATTGGAATTCCTATGTAATACAGTTTCTTCAATATGAATAAAGTGATGTTTCGCCCATATTTCCTTCTTTGTTGAAATTTTTCGAAATATTAGTGCTACACACTACACAAACCCAAAATCAAAGCAAACACCACCGACTCCGGTTGGTCGGCAACTCATAAGCACAAACTCCAGTTGGTCGGCAATTCAAACATCACCAACTCCGGTTGGTCAGCAACTCATAACCACCAACTCTGGTTGGTCGGCAATTCAATTACCACCAACTCCGGTTGGTCGGGAACTCATTACCCCCAACTTCGGTTGGTCGATAACTCAATACCACCAACTCCGGTTGGTCGGTAACTCAATACCACCAACTCCGGTTGTTCGGCATCTCATTACCACCAACTCCGGTTGGTCGATAAATCAATAACCACCAACTCTGGTTGGTTGGTACCAAATTAGGTAAGAAGCTGGATGACCTCTCGGGGCGTCCACTGTCTAGGCAACCAGGTAATCCATACGAGATTACTACAACTAAGCAGGAACATGGGATGAAAATCATTCCATTGCTTAGTCCGAAAGGGTGACAAGTCACTATAATCAAACAAAAAATGGGATAAGTATGGTATATATATATATTCACCAACCAACAAACAAGGACATTCTATAAATTATTTCGAAGAAGAATGAAATTGTCAAAGACTAAAAATTTCTTCATTAAAATCAAGTAGATTACATATGATATGAAGTTTGATTCATTACATAAAAATATCCTATTATATGGGTTTATTTCCCTCTAGTTTTGAAACAGGTTCCACCCCAGCTGGAGGATCATCTAATGTATAAGAAGAATTTATAAAGTTTAAATCCCGCAACATTTTGACATTCATTATGGATGGACGATCGAGCAAGTGTTCTAAATGAGATATCTTAAAATTTGAATGAAGGCTGTAGTCACCGAGATACTGGGAGATCAAAATTCGAGGAATAGCACGGGCTAAAATCCAGTTAAGGTCAAGTTTAAAGGGAGGCACTGGCAAATCAAGAACTCCAGGTTCATAGTAATCCCACAAGAAATGACCTTGATCCAATTTCAGGACACATAAGGCATTCAATCACCCTTGCTTATATCCTTCGTTGTTCGACTCCTGCAAGCGAGCATCAAGGTGATACAGATATTCATTATACCCAGCCATCCAAAATTCCCCAGGCTTCTTGTGAAATTCATAAGTCAATCTCTTAAGTTGCTCGTGGAGCTTCGTCACCAAAATTTCTTTACTTTCTAGAGCAGAACTCTGGGTGGAGAGTTGGTCAGTGAAATTCAGAATCTTCTTAGACATTTTGCCAAGGCTTGGTTCTTCGCTATCAACTAAACCACCTGATTCTCTAAAGTTGAGTTCTCATTTCTTCAATGGTGACCCGACCAGCCCTTGCTCATCCACGAGAAGAAGATATTGCTCTACTACGAGTAGGTGTGGAAGATCCTGCTCGCTTTAAAGTTTCTAACTCATCCCTTAAGTTAGCATTTTTCACTTCCAAAATAAAAAACCATCTTCATTTATGGGTACCAAGGCTCCCGAAGAAGAAGCAGCATATTTGAGTTATTTTATTTCCTCCTACAAAGTGATGTTCTCCTGCTCCAGCAACTTGGCGATATGTCTATGTTCTTTAATTTTAAGCTTTAACACACTCTCCTTTTTCTCATGAGCAGAAATGAATTTGTCATACCCCTTGTCAGCACTCAATTGTTGGTACTTTTTCTCATAGCCTTGATGCAGAAGTTTAGTAGATTCTTTATACTGCTGCTGAAGTTCCTCGATCGTTACTTGAAGATCTTCAATCATCTCGTAGTTGGCCACATTATTAGCTACAACACGATCAATTAAGCACTTCAAGTACTAGTAAGCTTTAACTGCTCGGTTAGAAGCACCTAATTCGAGGATGTCAGTTATTTGGACCTCATTAAGGTCTGCATGACCAGCTTTGAAATAGTCATTGCATTTCTTCATCAACTCTGTATCATGAGCTGATAAGAGCTCCATCCTGGACACAAACTAGCAAAGACAAAATGAAACACAAAATCAATAAGGGTGCGAACAAAGCAAATAAGAGAGAAACTCAAGGCGAATAACAGAAGTTCAAGTTTTATTCATCATGATAAAGGAAAACATAGTTCAAGGTTACATTCAAGAAAATAACAAAATAAAAGACCCGAATAACTTTACACCTTCTCCTTATTTCCTACAACTTCTTCAGATGGTTTGGATAAAGGGGCTGGTTGCTCAGAGAGCAATGGCAGCTGATCGGTAGATGTGCTGGCTTGTTGGACTTGGTCGGAAGGTTAAATAACAGCAACAACAGGGACCTGCTCTCCTGTCATTATCGAGGATTCATCTGAAGGTGCTTTATCTTCTTATTCTCCAGGAGATGGATGAGGGCCATGAGTATGCTGCTGGAACAACTCAGAATTCTCAGCAACCTTCAACTCCTTCAAGGCTGCTACCCATCCATCCCTAAAATATTTAATACTGGCATACTCCGTTTGAGAAGACATAATAGCCAGGCCCTTGTTCCAACCCTTGTCCCAACCATCACTAAAGGATTTTTTAATAGCAGCCTTCATTTTAGCTTTTTTCAAAGAGGTCCTTTCTCTAAGGAGTTCCTCGACAGACTTCAATTTTTCTTCTAACTTTATCTTATGTCGCTTAGCATCTTGGAGCTTGGTGATATGTTCCTCAGAAGACTTAATCTTAACTTCAAGCTTGCTATTATATTGTTCGACCTCCTTCACTTTCTTCTCCAGCTCTTTGGAGGCAGTCACAGCTTGATCCCGGTTTGCTTCAACAGACTTGAATTGCTTCTCCCAAACATCTTTGTCTTCCTCGTACTTCTGACGAGATTCCCTCAAAGGCTGGGTTAGTCCAGGAAAAGCTTCTTCTACCCCACCTGAGGAGCTGAAAGCCCTGATGGCTTCATCCTTCTTCAAAATACTATTGAAGCAAGTCACAAGCTGAAAAAAGGAAGAATTTTAAGTCAATATATGAATATAGTACTAGAAATAAATGGCTCAAACTAAAGATACTTACTGAAGTAATGTGTTGAGCAGCCAATGTAGTAAAAATCTCACGAGAAAAGATGTCTTCAACACCTTGGGATTCTGGAACAGTCCAAGATTTTATCAAGCCCATAGTAGATCTCGGAAGAACAAGAGCTGGAACACTACCTTCAATATTTGAAGGTTAAGAGATAGGTTCAACAGGTCTCTCGGAAGAACTTCTTTTTAATCTCCTCAGAGGAGCAGGAGCAATTTCGATTAAAGGAGTTGTTTCGGTTGATGGAATGACAACAGTCTCACTCGAAGGTGAGATGACAACAGTCTTACTCGGAGGCACAGGGGGCTTCTTACCATCTTCCTTGACAGCAATAGAAGGAGGTACATCTATATTCTTTGTCCCTTCATCTGGGACATCTTGTCTATTCTTCTTTGCCTCCTCGGTGGCAAAGGCAAACTTGTCAAAAAAGGCAGGAGCTTTCCTCTTCTTCATTAGATCAGTAATAGGAATTATCAAGTCAGAAGAAGAAACTTCCATACTGGTCTCAGAGGTTGGTACCCGATCAAGATCAACTACCACATGACGAGGACGAGAAATGAAAGACGAGGTATAGCTTCTGTATTGCAACAAATAAGAAGCAAATCTAATGTGCTCCCCAGCAACAAATTGATGCAAGCCCCAGATAAGTTTTAAATGCTTTATATTAACTTCGGTTTCTTTTAGAGGTTTTCTTTTACTATCAATTGTAACAAACAAAATCAAATGTCAGTGGTGCATTTCATCGAATACAAAGAAAACAAGATTTCAAAAATAAAAATAACCTATCCCATTGCCATAAAGCGGACACCGGAGACCTTGGTACACGTCATATCCACTTAATGGAGGGTGTTGCCAATTTTTCATCACAACCCCATGATCAAAATAATCCCTATTGGCATCAGGAAGATTGACAACTAACGCTCTATTCGAAAACCTATTTTTTAATAGAAAGTATTGTCGCTAGTGACCCATCTATAGCAATACATAATTTCTAGAATTCCTAAACGAGTTCCATGAAGTTGATTCAACCTATGTACGTCATTAACTACCCTCCATGTATTTGGAGCTACTCTTGAAGGTACAATATAGAAATATTGGCAAAACTCCAAACACAGGGGATTTGACGGGAAAGAAAAATCACACTCAGCTACAAAAAGACTTGGGAACCTGTGTCCCTCCGCCAAAGAAAGTAAATCACAAGGATAAGAAAGTTCTTCCATGATAACCCACGAAGGGATTGAAAACTCAGACCAAAATTTTTCTAATGATTCAACAAGATAAACCATGGTGAATAAAAAAATAAAGAAGAAGGAAGAAAATCTTACAGATGAAATATAGATCAGTTGTCAATTAACGATGGAAAGAACGAAGGCACAAGATAGAGAGAAGATGAAGAGTTCAGAGATACAGATTTGAAAAGTGAAAAACGTTAGGATTTCTGTCGCACTTAAATACTTTACCTCGGGAATAGAGAAAAACAATGATTACAAGGAAAAACGTTTACGTTTCCGGCGGCTAAAAGAAGAAAAAAGCACAAATATCGAAGTGATCGTGAAAATTCAAAATATTTATGAAGCTTGATATTATGCGCTCAAAAAAGAATTATATATATTGAAAATTTTCCTAAAATCCATGAAGATCAGTAATCCAAGCAATTTTCAAGCAAAATGTTCCACACTCTCCTTCAACCTCAACTGTGAAACATTGGAGGCTTCTGTTGATATCAAATTTAGTCTGCTGACATGGACCAATTACTTGAAGACACGTGTCAACCTACATGGAAAATACAAATACTCTAGACGAGCAACTTAAGCGTACCAAGCAACTCTAACACCCCGAGAAACTTAATCGTACCGAGAAACTTAAGCGGTCCGAGCTACTTAGCATGCAGAACATCCAAATCAAGAGAATCAAAAGACAGCTACGCAATAAATGCGCATTAATTGTCGTACAGATGTATATGTCTACTAGATAACAACGCATTATCCTTTCATATGTACAACCTCAAGGCTATAAATACATTGTAACTTCCTCATAAGAAGGGGACTTTTGATCTCTTGGTAAACCTATTATCGAGATTTCAAATAAACAGTCAGCAATACCAAAACAATGGACGTAGGCCATTCTCACAAGGCTGAACCACTTTAAAAATCCTTTGTCTTGTTAATTTCTTTATCTGTAGAGAGACATAATCTAGTTTTTTACATCAACAGTTGGAAACCAAAATAACCTCCTCAAAACAACTTACTGCCCACGAAAACTGAAGGGATCGATCGATCGATCCCTGGCGTCGATCGATCGCCTAGTTTTCTTGACAATTCGCCTAAAAAATTTTATAAGGGACAATTATTTAAAAATCCGTTTTAACTCCGATTTCGAAACCATTTGAAATTCTCGCCTTTAAAAATAATCCTCAACATAATTGAGCGATAAAAATAATTTTCTTAAAAACTTTATTTTCCTCTATATTTTAAAAATACCCCCCAAATTACGCGGATTGTTACACTTGGCCCCTCGGGGCGGATGGACCCTCACGTCTAGTGTATGACATATCATAACCGTTTCCATCGACACCGACATCACCCTAACCACACCCTTGCAAATTATGTGATCTCCCCTAGAAAACAGAGGTGCAAGAATCCTATCCACTGATGCACTAAACGTGAAGACTCCGGGATGTCTACTAGGGAATGTCCATTGGTCGAAGGCATAAAAATACCCTAAGGGAATGAATCCGAAGTATCCTTAACCACAAGAAGGTTCATGTTCAACTCCTGAATTGTCCTACAGATGAAGGTCAAGTTTGAACCCACAGAGCATGACAAATACTCCAAAATAACACGAGGCATGATAAAAACCTGCAAAGAAAAGACAAAGTCATCAATATTCATCTAAAGGAAAACAAGACGAGTGAAAAATAGAAAGTAATAAACTCTAATATGCCTCAACTCCCTTGGGCATCATAAATAATAGTTGCGAGGACCCCCCTCGTATACTGGATGGGTATGTCAGGCACCCGTATCACCAAGGAATGAGCTAAAAAGTGGCTCGACATTGCTAGAGCACCAGAAAAGGCCCCTTAAAAGGTGGGATCGAAGCATCAACCAAAGGCGCCTCACTCGATCCCTAACCCTTACTTGAAGTCAAAATGAAAGGCATGAACTTCTTCATGATGAACACAGACTACGGGGTTGTATAATCAAAGTGAGCCTTCACCACTGGAACACCCTGTGTTTAAGCTGTCAGGTCGTTCGGAGAAAGCAAATGTAGATCCCTCATACCTACACGAGGTGCCACTAAACGTGATGTTGTCCAAATGACTATCATATCCTAGAACTACTCGAGTTTCTCATAATATCATCAATTTGATATCGTCAAAATTTTGCACATATATACTTTAAATTCCATTTCCACTCTTTGTGACAACTTTAAAACTTTAAAACGTCAACAAAAATTAAAAAAAAAAAATCTATTAGTATATAACTAAAATTGTAGACCCAAATAATACAAGGCTGACACATGGCAGTTATAAATGCCTCTCCTCTTAAAAAATTGACACTTGGCAACACTAATAGATGCACTATTTTCAACCTCCATCTAATTTATTGTAGACCCAAATTCTTTGAAATTGACACGTAATAAGTAATAAAGACTTAACAAATAAATTTCTCTTTTCACTATTCTTCATAGAGCGTCCAAATTCCAATGGACTTTTGATATTCTCTATGCCCAATGAATTGCGGTTGCCAATGACTCCCTCTTAAATATCTAAGATATCTGTAGACCTTTTTTGGGACAAAACAAAACCACACCAATTTATTCTCCTTTCACACGCACAGAGAAGAGAAAGAAAAAAAAATATTCAAGTTCATCTCCCCAAATCCATGAACAAACCTAGAAAACTCAAATCTCAAACCCAACCTTCTTCAACGTCCATCTTCTCTCTTCCAAACAAAAACTCACCATGGAAGATCAAGTGGGTAAGCTTCTTTTTTTTTGGTTTCTCCCCTATTTTTAGTTATACCTGTTGTACACACACACACACACACACACACACACACACATATATATATATATATATAAGCAGTTGGGTTTTTCTTCCTTGAAGCTTCAATGGGAAATTATGGTTTTTTTATATTTTAGTTGGGTGTGTGTATGGGCAGGTGTGTTTGAGTTAGAGCAGGTGGTGCTTTTTTACAGTTAGTTGGGTGTGTGTATGGGTGCGTGTGTGCTGCTATATCTATGTGTATGGGCTGGTGTGTTTGAGTTAGAGCATGTGGAGTTTTTTTACAGTTAGTTGGGTGTGTGTATGAGTGCGTGTGTGCTGCTGTATATATGTGTATGGGCTGGTGTGTTTGAGTTAGAGCAGGTGGTATTTTTTTTACAGTGTGTATTAGTGTGTAATTATTTTAAAATATATATATATATATATATATACTGAATCATTTTTTTTTCTTCTGATTTCACGAATACTTTTTTTTGTAGTTTTAGTGTATATTATTATTAGATAAGTTTTTGTAATTATATTAATACTACATTTTTCATATTTTATGAACAGGCAAAAAAACTACATATGCTTATATTTTAGTTGTCAATATTTCAAAATTGAAAAATATAGTATGACACACCGAGTAAACTATACATCTATCAATTGATTTGTTAGTACTAATTAAAAATAAAACCACAAATAATTATAGCTATTGTACCTCATAATGCTCATAATGCAATAATTACCCTTAAATAAATCACAAATCATAGAACGAGAAACGTTCATGATTCAAAGTGTCAATTTATAAGACTCGCAACACCCCCAATAAATATCGACTTTTCAAACGGTTTACTTTGAAATCTTCACCTCCTTCACTTATTAAATATTCAAAACAAGTCCAAAACCCAAAGACGTGGGGTCGTTGGTAGAAACGTGTTCGCCACCTATAGACACAATTTCATTACAAACTTCTATTGCCCCAAGATTCCTCCATCTCTATCCTCTTATTTCAACCATTCTCTACCTAAACTCCCAACCCTATATTATCTACACAAATATCCCTTAGGTCAAACAACCAAGCACCATGAAAAACTTTTCTTTTTCTCTCCCCATCTGGGTATTCTTAGCTCTCGTCACCGGAACCGTTTTAATCACCACACTAAAACTCTCCGGTGAGAACCCTTTTCTTTGCAAAATAGTTGGCAATACCCCAACAAAATCCCAACTTGACACCATCCTACACTATGCCACATCAAAAGTTGTACCCCAACAATCCTTAGCTGAAATAAGTGAATCTTTTTCAGTGCTCCACTCACTCTCTTCAAAGTGCAATTTTTTAGTTTTTGGACTAGGCCACGACTCCCTAATGTGGGAGTCATTTAATCCTAATGGGTACACTTTGTTTTTAGAGGAGGATCCAAAGTGGGTTGATACAGTTTTAAAGGATGCCCCGGGTTTAAGGGCGCATGGGGTTAAGTATAGGACTAAGTTGTCTGAAGCGGATGAGCTGTTGAGGTTTTATAAAGCTGAGAAGAGTTGTTGGCCGGAGACGGCGTATCTTAGAGGGAATGTTCGGTGTAAGTTAGCGTTGACCGGGATGCCGAGTGCGGTGTATGATAAGATGTGGGATGTGATTATGATTGATGCGCCTAGAGGCTATGCTGGCGATTTGCCGGGGAGGATGGCGGCGATTTATTCGGCGGCGATTATGGCGAGGAATAGGAGGGAGGGATCCGGTGTGACGCATGTGTTTTTGCATGATGTGGATCGGAGGGTGGAGAGGGTTTATGCGGAGGAGTTTTTGTGTAAGAAGTATTTGGTCAAAGCTGTGGGGAGGCTTTGGCATTTTGCGATACCGCCGGCTGCTAACGTGAGCCGCGGGGGGTATGGGTTTTGCTAGGGTGACACGGCTGTAACATGACAGGACATGTTACTTTTTAAATTTTGAATTTGAATCTGAATCCATAAGTAGATCTAATTGAACGTAATAGAATTACCGTGTTGTATTTATATTGATTCATTTATGATACGGATCAATACAAATAATACGGGTCAATTTATATATATGAATTTGGATGAATTTTATGTATAAATAGAATTTTCCTTGAATTTATAGAGGTTAATAGTGGGATTAGGTGAGATGCCATTAGATTTTATTTTTGTATTGGTGTTTTTATATGGCTTTTGCTAGGGTGACACGGGTGTCACATGACATGACATGTTACTTTTTTAATTTTGAATTTGTATTTGAATTTGAATTTGAATCTATAAACAGATTTAGTTGAACGTAAGATTTGTACATAAATATATATACCGATTGACGTGTTATATTTATATTGATTCGTTTTATGAATTCATTTACGATACGAATGATGGATCAATATAAATATTACATGTCAATTTATATATACGAATTTGGACGAATTTTATGTATAAATAGAATTTTCCTTGAATTTATAGATGTTAATAGTGGGGTTTGGTGAGATCCCATGAGGTTTTATTTTTATATTGGTGTTTTTATATAGATTAATTGAGTTATTGATATTTCATATAGATCTGCTTTTGCAAGTGGGACATGTTTATTAATATTATTAGTGAGATTTGAATATTTAATAATTGAAGGACGTGAAGATTTCAAAGTAAACCGTTTGAAAAGTTGATATTTATTGGAGGTGTTGGAAGTCTTATAAATTAATGTCCTCTTAAATAACTGTGGCGGTTCTCACCTGAGCTCAATTATTTCTAGGTTTATGCTATTTCCGCTCCAATTAAACACAAAGACCATTAAGACCTTGTGTTCTCTCTTTTTTTTAAGTTAATCATCAAAGAATAATTTTTTAATATAACTAGTGTTCTCTTTCTTTTTTTTTTTTTTTTAACTTTTTCTACCTGTTTTATAAAAGAACAAAACTGTTCTAACATAAAATGTTTAACTGTTTTAGATTTTTTTTCATGTAAGGAGAAAACTGTTTTAATTGTTAATAAAATTGTTTTTAGTAGAAAAAATTTCTTAATTATTTTTTTAAATGTTTTTTCAGTTTTTATTTATCAAAAATAGTTATTTTTTTAATAAATAGCCTATATTATTTTGTTATAAATAACATAATGTTTTTTGAAATGAAAATATTTACAGTTTTTTTATAAATTGAAAAGCAATTAAATACAAATTTATTTTATTTATAAAATACGCCCAAAATGTTTTTTTTTTAAATAACGTATCTGTTGTAAAATAAAATGTTTAAAATATTTTAATTGTTAATAAAGTTTCTTCATTTCACTAACATTTGAATACTCAAAGGGTATGATCCTTTTATAAAAATTATATTGCTTTAATAAAAAAAATCAAACCATTTTCCATGAATAAAAATTCGGAAGAGCACCTATATATACCGTTGATGCGGAAATTTTTAGTGGTGTCGTGTTTGTGTTTAGTAAAATAAATAAAATTGTAATACCCCGCATTTTTATCGATATTTATTTATGAGATTAATTGAATTAAATGTGAATTAATTGAGAATTAATCCGGATAAAATATTAACGAGATGTGAGTTAGTATTTGATTATAATGTGTATATATGGCAATATACGAATATTGAAACTATTGAAATTGTCGCGAGATTGAAATACGGCAATTTGGAAAATTTTGTTGAGACGCGTGTGACAGTCGCGTCAGGAAAGTAATATTTAATTAAAAAGTGAATTTTATTTCTATTAACCGTATGGTCATTTTGAGTGCGCCAACGTGTCCGGAAGGGTCGAAATAGTCAGAAAACACTAGCCGGAGGTTAAGTTTGGGTCCCGGGGAATTATTGGGCCATACCGGTAACTTAAAAGGGCATTTTGGTAATTTCGGAAATTTGGAAATTAAAACCCACGAAAATTAGAAATAAAAATCTGACTTATTCTTTATCCACTAAACCCACTAACTACACTAAGGGACTTAATGGGCTACGGGAGAAGTTAAGAAATAATTCTAACTTGCCAAAACCCAACCCCCACCTCCATTGTCATCATCCTTAGAGAAGAACTTGTAGAGAGAGAGAGAGAAGAGAATTCTGCAGAGAGAGAGAGAGAGAACAACTCAGCCTTCAAGATTCAACATCAAATTCAGAGAAAGATTAGAGGCAAGTGGTTTAATTATAATTGATTCAATGATATGCTTTTCCATGTTTAGGATAATTATCAAATTTGCCTTGGAAGATTGATTAGACCCATGAATTTGAGGATTATACTATGAACTATGTTAGGAATTGCATGTAGAAACATTCTGGACGAATTATGAATTCAAAATTTTAACCATTGATGATCTAAAAACGGATTTTAGAAGAAGTTTATTAATGTTCTTGAAAGAAATAGAAAACTGGAGTTCTTGATGAAGTTTTGATCCAAACAAAGCCCTTGAATGATGAATTATTGGTTTTAGAACGTTAACACTGTTGTAGGATGGTTGTATGATGATATTATAACGTTATCTTAGAGTTTCATGCTTGTTAATGGTGTTTTGAGATGATTTGAAAACTACAAAACGAAGCAGTCCGTAGCCTACCTGGTGCGTTCGATCGATCGACCACCATCGATCGATCGAAGGTCAAGGTCGATCGAACGACCTTCCCAGAAAGAGTAAAATTTCCCCTAGTTAAATTTTAATGATGATGACTCTTGGAAAATATTATTGGAGACCTTATGAATATCCTTAGACTTAAGGAAGACCAGTAGGTATGGTTATAAAGTTTAGACCTTAATTAGAATTTAATTTGAGGAATTATTCTCAAAGCTAATAAAGCTCGATGAGTGAGATAATATTAGGGTTAGAAGAGTAATTTTGAATAAATTGATGAATTGAGGTTTGGGGCAGAAGTAAGGACCTTAAGAATAATGATGTAATATGTGAGAATAATAGGAAACTTAATAACCCCTTTGAGATAGGTTTTAAGTATAAGAATCTATGACGTGAGATGTGTCGACAGTCTACATTATATATTATCGGAAGACTTAAAATGTATACAATCGGAATTATGGTATAAGGATGTAGAAAATACCTATATCTAAGATGTGTGCATGCTTAGTATATGATCTTATGTGTATGATATACCTACCATACTTGCTATCACGGGAGGTTTACGTTCTCTTAGGGCCTTCTAATCCTTGTGTGCCCGGATTTAGTTTGGTACCTAGAGGACATAGTTCAAGGGAATGACTTAATTGTGAGTTATTAAGTCAGCTGACTATGGAGCGTAGGTATGTACGTGACCCATGGATATGTTGAATTATGTTCGCCTCCATTTTTGTGTGTTGTGCTTATTCTAACAATTCCTGAGAGATTCGGAATTTGTAATCCTTATGTACGTGATGTATCGGGATGGATAACAGAATATGTGTGCACCGCAGCTTAGCCTCGGGGTGCTTATATTGTATATTTATGATGTGAATAATATACGGTTGAATGAAAAGGAATTGTGATGTTTATTTATGAGAATCATTTATAGTAACTCCTTGAGAAGATAAATAAGGGGATAATCTCCAGTAAACGGTAATGATAATAATTGAGAATCCGAGTTCAAGTAAAGCTATCTATTTAAGTAATAACATTGGGAATTCATATTGTGAATCGAGTAGTTGGGTTAGAACTATTGATGGTTTAGTTAGATAAATAACACATGAATGGGTACAGGAACGTTAGGAGTGCACAGTTAGATGAGAGGTGAGTATTTCATGTGAAAGCACGTCCTAACATGTATCTTGCTTTCATTGTTTTAATTGTTATTAAAGCACTTGTTGTTTTTAAAATACTCTCCACATTCGGGCTCTGACCCGTTTGATTTCAAATCTATCTTTTTATAAAAATCATTTTTAGGTGCCCAGCCACAAGGACACCATGCATAGTATTTCCAGTCAGGTGACGAGCTGTAGCTTTTGTGGAAGTTACAGCGCCTTGCTAGTAGACGCTTCATTTGCCTTGACTCTATATTCAGATTTCATCAGTTGTAGGGCATGTCGCCCATTTCTTTTAGAGACATTTCATTTTATATTTCAGTTATTCAAACTTTGGTTTGTAATTAATTCAGGATGCAGACTTGTTTTATTTCTTTTCATATTGTGATTGTTGTGAGGAGTATTTCCTCTAGACTCATCTTTATTTGTTGATTCATTATAGTTGGAATTTATCGTGAATGGTTGTGTTACATTTCTATATTTCATTTATTGCATGTTAATCAGATTTAATTTAAAATTTGACAACTCACGTTTTAAATACTAGGTGGTTAGTAATCATTAAAAATGTTTTCGATAGTGATGCTATTAACTGGACCAACTTGGCATTTTGTATTGATTTAATAAAGGAGTAGCTACCCGGTATTTAATTAGTCGGGGTGTCACAGGTGGTATCAGAGCATCAGGTTCTAGTGTCCCTTAGGATCTGTACGGCTTATTATGTTTCCGCTGAGCTTTCTTTGATGTAGAGCCCTATATTTTAGGACTATTGTATTCTTTTATGTATACTTCGCTCTTCAGCTATTTTAAGTTTATAACTGCGAACTTATAAACTTTATTCTCATTTCAGATGCCTCCACGACGTGCGCAGCGAGTTCCTAGGGATGCACAGCCCGAGCCACAGCCAGCTCCAGTACAGGGCACCATGAATGCCGCCGAGGTTGCAGCCATTGTAGCCCAAGCGGTAAATGCCGCTCTCGCCGTTGTACAACAGGCACCACCCCAGGCGCCGGTAGCCGCGCCAGTTCAGGCATATGCATTCCCTTCTGCTTGGGAACGCGTTCGTGATGCTTTTCAGAAAGCACACCCTCCGGAGTTCGCAGGTAGCTCCGATGTTGTAGTATCGAGTCAGTGGAGGAAGAATATTCAGAGGCACTTGAGGATGTATGAGTGCACCGATGTTCAGAGGCAGATACTAGCTACTTTCAAGCTAGTGGGAGCTGTATTGCAGTGGTGGGAGTCTATTACCACCGCAGAGGAGAGAGATACTCTCACTATACAGGAGTTCTGGGTGCGGTTCGACCGCAAATATTTTCCGTCAGCTGTTCACACGGAAATGAGGAGGAAGTTGATGAGCCTTAGACAGGAGGGTAAGACTGTGGCCGAGTATGAGGCCGAATTCACAAATTTGCTGAACATTGTAACGGATGAGATACCGACGGAAGAGAAGAAGATTCAGAAATTCATAGATGGATTGACTTGGAGGATCCGTCAGCATTTATTGGGGAACCTCTCGTTGGCCACTTATTCTGACGTGGTTAACGCTGCATTGCTCCATTTCCAGGACCACCGCTTTCACTTGACAGAGGGGAAGCGATCAGGAGAGTCCAGCCATCAGGGCAGGACAGGGGGAAATGGTGCCAACGGGGCATAATCAGCTCAGGGTTAGTAAAGGCAGAGTGATCAGGGTTCCCAGCAGGGGGATCATAAGAGATTCCGATCAGGGGGTTTCAGGAACGCTCAGGGAGGATTCCGGAATGGCCAGCAGGGTCATAACGGCCATCAGGGCCAGCAGGGTCAAAATGGTCAACAACAGCAGTTTCACCAGGGCCAGCAAGGCCAGGAGAGAAATGGTAACGGCCACCAAGGCCGAGGGCAGCAGGGACAGCGAGGGGGAAACTTCCAGGGGAAGTGTTTCATTTGTGGTAAGATTGGCCAAAAACGTCAGGATTGTCCTGATAAGGGCAGGGCCCCACAGCAGCAGCAGTAGGGTGCTCGACACGAGCCACAGAGGCCTATGTTTCTCGCCGCCCTCCCAGCACCACCGCAGATGGCAGCATTACCACCCATTCCAGCGGTCCCAGTTCAGCAGGGACAACTTCAGTATGGGAGAGTGTATCAGCTTCAGCAGGCCGCATCCCCACAGAATCCGCCAGCTATTGAGGGTATGTTCTCTATTCAGGGGACTCTGGGGCGCATTTTATTTTACATGGGGGCTACACACTGTTTTATTGCTATGAGATTTGCACGCACCATTGGGTTGTTAGACATCGCAGAGAGCACCGCTACTTATGTAGACTCACCGTTGAGTAGGGGTTCCATGATTTCGCTTATATGTAGAGGTGTGGGTATAGAGATCGGGAGGTTTACTTCACCCGCCGATATGTTAGTGTTAGAGATGACCGAGTATGATGCCATTATTGGTATGGATTGGCTAGTAGCATACCGAACCATGATTGACTGTTTTAGTAGGAGTATTATCTTTGCCATTCCCGGGCAGGAGATGTTTTTAGTGGCGATGCCTCGTCCTGAGGGAGGATCGTCCACTCATTTGTACTACATAGAAGAGGAGACCTCTAAGGAAGTGGTGATACCACTTGATTCGATTCCGGTTGTTCGAGAGTTTGCCGATGTATTTCAGGATATACCTGGATTACCTCCGAGTAGAGAGATAGATTTCGTGATTGATTTGACGCCGGGCACTCGGCCTATTGCCCGCACACCTTACCGTATGACTCCAGCTGAGATGAGAGAGTTACGGGATCAGATTGAGCAGTTGTTGGGTCAGGGGTTTATCCGAAGGAGTACTTCGCCGTGGGGTGCCCCTGTGTTGTTCGTTAAGAAGAGGGATGGATCGTTGAGATTGTGTGTGGATTACCGGGAGTTGAATAAGGTCACGATACGGAATAAGTATCCGTTTCCCCGAATCGATGACTTATTCGACCAGTTGAGAGGAGCTTATTTCTTCTTGAAGATTGATTTGCGATCTGGTTACCATCAGTTGCGTATTAGGGAGGAGGACGTCTCGAAGACTGCTTTCTTAACAAGATATGGTTCCTACGAGTTTTGGGTTATGCCTTTTGGTTTGACCAACGCTCCAGCCGTGTTTATGAACTTGATGAATAGGGTGTTCAGAGAGTTCCTAGATCATTTCGTCATTATTTTCATTGATGATATTCTGGTTTACTCCCAGACAGAGGAGGAGCACGCCGAGCATTTGAGGCAGGTTTTGCAGACGCTACGTCAGAACGAGCTGTATGCAAAGTATGAGAAGTGCGGGTTTTGGCTGAAGGAGGTTCAGTTTTTGGGGCATATTATTTCCGACCGGGGGATATCTGTTGATCCGGGGAAGGTATCCGCGGTGAGGGAGTGGGGACAGCCCACGACACCGACTGAGATCCGTAATTTCTTGGGCTTAGCAGGATACTATAAGAGGTTTATTCGGGATTTCTCCAAGATAGCGGGTCCCATGACACATCTGACTCGTAAAGGTGTGACATTCATTTGGAGTGATGCCTGTCAGTTGGCATTCGATGAGTTGAAGGACAAGTTAACCTCAGCACTTGTGTTAGCATTGCCGAGACCGGGAGTTGAGTATCTTGTTTACACCGATGCGTCCTTACAAGGACTTGGAGGTGTACTACAGTAGGAGAGTCAGGCCATAGCTTATGCTTTCCGTAAGCTTAAGCCTCACGAGAAGAATTACCCTACTTATGACTTGGAGTTAGCGGCAGTGGTATTTGCCCTTCGGATTTGGAGACATTATCTTTTGGGGGAAAAGTTTCGATTGTTCACGGACCACAAGTCCCTACAGTACCTATTCACGCAGAAGGAGTTGAATATGCGGCAACGGAGGTGGCTTGAGTTTGTGAAGGATTATAAATTTGATATCCAATATCACCCAGGGAAGGCTAACGTGGTAGAAGACGCGTTGAGCCGTAGGCTAGTAGATGAGGTGGCAGGGGTGTGGAAGGCAAAGTGGAAGGAGTTGGGACACCAGGATGCAGTGGCCCGATCATTCATGTCGGTGATGACTGTTACACCGCAGATTGTCACGAGAGTGGTAAAGGCACAAGCAGATGACTCGTTCTGTCAGGAGCAGATAGTTAGATTACTAGCAGAGGGAGCCGAGTCCTATACCGTTAGTTCAGACGGGGGATTACGCTTCAATGGGAGACTGGTACACTACAAAAAAAAGTAGTTTTTGAGACGGCTGCTTAATAGTCCCAAAAGATGGTTTATCCGTCTCAAATACTTTTTGGGACGGTATTTGGGACGGCTAAGTGTGGTCTTTTTGATAGGGGTTATAAATACTTTTTGTGACGCCATAGCCGTCTCAAAAGAGTTTTTTGAGACGGGAACAAATCCGTCTCAAAAGGCCATCATTTTATATGACCCTTTTGAGACGGCAAGAGAACCGTCTCAAAAGAGTGCTTTTGAGATGGGAATTAATCCGTCTCAAAAAGTTACTATTTTATAAGACTTTTTTGAGACGGCAAGAAAGTCGTCTTTAATATATTTTTGGGACAGTTTTAACCATACCAAAAGAGGTGAAGAGATCTTAAAATTTTTGCCCCAATATATTAGAGAGAATAAAATCTATCACTAAACTTTAATATATAATTGAATTACATTTGAGACACTTTATTAATTCATCACCAAATGATCAAAAAATATAAGACATAAGATGATTTTCAACCAATACAACGAATCATTTTCCTTCAATAATAGTTGGAGTTCTTACAAGCATCTCTAAATATCTATCAAAACAAAAACTATAACGCTAAGTTCAAATCTTCGACTTGACAACAAAAATACATTAAATTCTTATACTCCAAAACACGGAATGCTTTTATCAAAGTAATCCCTCAATCTTAAAGAGTACGACCTCCAAAATCACTGATTCGCATTCCATGCCACCTGCAAAAAAAATTAGTGCCAATTAGGTCAAAATTAATAACCCACTCAACAACAATACAAGGTGCAATGAATCAATATAGTACATTCTCATCACAAACAACATAAATTTAAAACTATGATATCTTTTTAATAAATATCTAACTACTACTATTTGTTTTTAAATCGACGAAGTCTCCTTTATTTATTCATGAAAACCACACGTAGCCAACATGTTTTAAACATTAAAATTTATTCTAAAAATATTATATACCAACCAATAGCAAATTCTTACCACCACCATAACGTCTCCAAAATGTAAAGATGATAACAGTATTGCATACATACCGTTTTTAATTTTGGAATGTTATCTGAATTTGGATATTGGTAGCCAAATACACCGAGAAACTCATGTCTTGCCTTCTTTTGCCAATCTGTATCAATTGAGAGTAGAAGCGTAGTGAATGTGAAAATTTGAAAATGAGAAAGGATATGAGTGTAATATATGGCATATGTAATATTTAAAATAAGAGGGGATTTATCTAATTATGAAAAATGTTAGGGGAGGTCCGTGATATTTAGTTCCTAAGATTGACGAGAAAAAAGAAATATATGATGTGTTATCTTTGATATGTACCTTTCTCTCCAAGTTATAAACTCCTCAGAAACCTTGCATCTCAAATGGCAATATCAGTTTCGACATTGAAAGAGGAAAATGATTCATTCAGTGCATGCAAGTAACATCTAATACCATATGGACCTTTAACTTTAGTTCTGGTTTGGTTCGCATTTATTGATTTCTAAAATCCCAGATTGGTAAATTTTCATGAACTCTTAAGAAAAGGAAATGACAATTTGAGATTTAAACTCGAAACATGAATTATGAGACTATATATATGCAATATTACCAATTTGGGATTGCAATGTGAACATTTGAGGCATTTTCAAGACCATTCTTGAAAGAATTTCTTCACAAGGGGAGGTTTGTGGAAATTCTCAAATAAGTTCTCTGCCGTCAAAAGAAGTCAATTAACTATAAAGTAGGATCATAAAGTGCTACTTTTAATTTTGAGATAAGATCATTTTATTTTGCCACCCAATACTCAAGAAGATTTGTAGTCAACGGTGGGATACCTTAGTCGCATGGGTCATTTATGTAGTTTTTCTCGAAAAACCATAAACCAAGTACACATGATTATAAGATCTCGATTATAAGAGCCATCCATCCACCTTAGAATGCAAGATTCGTTGCCATAATTGAGCCTACAACGATGCAAAATTAAAATATAATCAAATTAAGCCATTTATAAGTGAAGAGAAGAACAAAAATAAGATTTGCAAGAGTATGGTTATCCTCACTTAGTGATTATCATGAAATATATAGCAATATTTATCTACCATATGTCTGTAAAATTAAATGATAACATTCTTGTCATTACAATACATAGAAATATTTATTTTACTGTTGTCCATTCCTTTGAAAATATTTATTCTACTATTCTCCATTCCTTTCAAATTCTGACCAAAAAGTTATATGAAAGTATTGGTCATTTCGGTTTGCCAATTCAAACACCTGAGTATGCCCTTTGGGCTGCTTAGTGAGCACATCACCGCTCAACTCTGAATTCTGCAGTTGAGTCAGAGTGTATTGAGCAACATCAATCGCCTCACTTGCCAAATCACTCACCTGAGCAGTGTCCACAAGAGGCTACTCAGGTAAAATGGAAGTATCCAAACCAGTATAGCAGACCTATATTCAAATCAACCTTCAGTGAGAAAGTATGGAATTTTTTTACTATGTTCTTTTCCTTGGCATGCTACCAATTATGTATACAAGTGTAAAACATTTGTACTCCTATTTAGTTTTGTGCTTCAAGCCTGTAAAAAAAAGGTATCCATAAAATAGGAATAAGAGTTGAGAGTAGTAGACCAGTTGTATCAAAACCAAATATTTTCACTTTCAGAGTCATTAGAGTTTCAGTTTTAGTATATGATTTCTGCTATTACTGATGCCCGAGAGAAGCAGAGTAACTCTCTTGAAAACCTTAGCAATTCGTTGGCACTAATTTCACTACTCACCTCGACTATCATCCTTTCCAGTTGTGGATAATGAGCGAGTAAGAGCTTTATAGAAAGCACTTCATTCGGAGTAATGAAATTGAGAACATGTTGTTTCATTAGAGAATAGACATAAGATATAAGAGTTTGCTACAGATAAGGAAGGTGTAAAGAAGAACAGTCTCAATAGTGAGGCTAATCTCATATATAAGAAGAAGGATCAGAAGAAAGATGAGAAGATTTGAGAGATTATGACTCAAGAAGAAGAAAGAACTGTCACAGCAGATTTAAGTAATTAAGATCAGACTAACAATCAAGTTTTAACAGAAAGTAATATCCAAGACGGCAGCTTATAAATGGGAAGAATGAGTCAATTTTTCTCATTTACTGTCAAATAAAATGGCAGCTTACCAAACATCCAAAGAACAGATATTAAAGAGGCAAAAGTTGCTTATATCATAAAAACCATTTCAGAAGGAAAGCAAAGTTAAAAACAAAAAAGATAAAGGTTTAGCTGCCAAGAAGAGGTGTACCAGATCAGCCAGTAACGTTTCCAATAAAGTTCTTAATTCAAACTCTAAATGATTAGTTCAGTCATTTGGAATGAAAGAGGGGTGGGCAACAAGTCTACCAAAAGGAGATTAAAAAGAATGTGCAAGTCTATAATCTCTCATTTTTAGCAATTTTAGAACCAATGATTGATAATTCAAAAATAGATGATCTCAGGAGGATCCTCCAATTTGATGGTATAATCTGGTGCTTGCGGAGGTTTGGTATAAATTGTGAAGTGCTTATAGATGGTGGTCAAAATATGCTCTTAGCCTTTAATCATCCTCAAAATTCTGTCAAAATAGTTATGAATGTAATTTATGCTAAGTGCACTAGACTAGAAAGAGTGGAGTTATGGGATGCTATTGCCTATAGTACTTTAGTATGTCAAGATATGCCTCTTATTGTAGTGGGAGATTTTAATATAGTCAGGAATGGATTGGAAAGAGTAGGGGGTAATGATATAGACTTAAGAAGAGCTTCAGATTTCAATGATTGTATCATTAGCTGCTCTCTTCATGAAGTGGGATTTAATGGTTCTTATGGGCTGGACAAAAATGAATCAAATAGAATTGTTCATAACCAAGGAAGAACTAAATTGATGGTAGCTTCAAACCTGGTAGAAATATATTGGAGGATAAAATCATATATAAATTAGTTGAAATTGGGTGATACAAACACAAAATATCTCACTATAAGAAAAAGGCCCATTTAAGACACTTCTACAAATAAATTTACATCACTCTGAAGTGAATCGTTGATAGTTCCATGAAGGAATGAGACTGCGCCTCGATGGTATCATGTTGTTCACACGAGTTCTTGTATCTAACTGTGATGCAATTTGTTCATTTATAATACATTGGTAGATATTATATATAGACTCTTCATCAGCTAATCTAACTGCCTTAAAACAAAATTAATCATTGAGAAGTTGAAGAGTGAGTTGTTGAAATTACCTTCCCACTAGCCCTTCTAATCCTTTTAAAGAGAGGATCAAATGGAATTTGTTTGGGATGTTTGGGGGATTTAGCTTTCTTAGGATTATCTAGGTGAAGTTTATTTACTTTGTAGCTTCTCCTTGTTATTTAAGATGGCTTTCTAACTTGTCAGCAAAATTTCTGAGCTCTTCAAATAGAGGTACGTTGGGGTGGTCTTCTCCAAACATTATGTATATGTTCTTAATCTGATTGACATGAACTATTTTGATTGGACCTCTATTTTTTATAATCCTAGCACTCTTAAATTCTAAGGTTAGGAAAATTTGAATGAGACTCGATAACAAAAAACAAAATGAGATGTGTTTCTTCTAACATCAAGGGGCAGTTCGTCCTTAACTACTCATGATCCCAAAATTGGTATATTTTGTAAGTGAATTGCATGTCTCTCGATCACTTCAGTTACTAAAAAACTAAAAATATATGTTTATGTTTGTGTATTAGGATATTGTATGCAAAAGTTTATATATACATTTAAATTCAAATTGCTTATTAACAAGAGATATATTGTTTAGTTTGGGAAGATTTATCTGATTGTTTTTTAGTTTCTTGTTATAGAAATGGATAACATCAAATATCCATTTAGCGATGTTGCAAAGGATGTCTACGGAAAAGCATTATAACTTGATATATAATTCATAATTCACCGCCAAATAAATCTATCCCAAACGAGGCCTTATTCTTCTTTTTCACAAATTTAAACTAATCTATTTTTTCATTTGTGTTATGTTATTGGTTCCAACAACCTATATCTTTTTTGCCTCTGCTCTTCCTGTTACAGCTTTTGGAGAGCAATTGAGTAGAGATACATGTTGATTTACTGTTTATCATTAAATCTTGAATAATATAAGTGAAACGATAAAATATAATTAAATCTTGAACATGGAGGAATATAAAAGAACCGAAAATGATATATTTTTTAGAAACTAAATGGCACGTACATTTGGCACTAAGTTTAGAAGGATACAATATCCTTAAATCAGCAAGGAAATATTCTCTTGCGTTTTGATCTAAGCCAAGAATTTTTTTATAATTTTATAATAGTTACTCATTAACTTGTGAGCCACCAGGAGAGCCTTTTTCCAGCATTTTGTTAATAATATTCCGTTTATGTAAAAAAAAAGTTGTCTGATCATCTGATCACCAGGGGATATGATCATGTGAGGCAAATACTCAAGAGTGTCTACTTAAGTGAGTTATGAGGATTGGTTATGAAATACTTAGGTGATGTGAGTAGTATTAATCAAAGGATGTTCAAGGTAATTCTTTAACGGTTGTTTAAATGAAGGTTCTTTTGTGTCTTGGAGGTACTAGGTAGGGGAGAAATTGTAACCCATTTAAAGAAGAGTGGTGATATGTATAGTGGGGTTTGGAAGTGGTCTGGGTAGAAGGAATGGATTGTGTGTGTGTGGTGGTGGTGTGTGTGTGTGTGGGGGGGGGGGGGTGATGACCCCCTTCGGGTTATATCTACAAAGAAAGAAAACTAATTATATGAATTATAGAATGATAACTGATAAAATGGTGAATATATAGAAGCCCTTATATATCGCTTAAACGTACAAATTATATAGGAGTCATACCATTTTTTTCTATTTCTCATTTTGGTGGAAGCTTGAGCACTATGGAGACTTTAGCTTCTACTACTATATGTGGTATCATACACTCCATATTTAGTGGGCAACCACTCATGATATTAGGATTCTTAGAGATTTTCAATTAGCCTCGGCACCATTTTAATAATGACATGAAATGTTTCATGGTTTGTGTTTGGACAACTCTCGTGTTATTTCTTCTGGCAATGTTTAACCCTCTCAGCATTATCAATCGATTTACAAGGATCGCAGGGGAAACTTTTGGGAACGAGATATTTCAATCTTGTTTCTCTACATTTTGAGTTCATAAACACCTTATATTACACATGGGGATCTTTTGGATCAGAATCTCATGTGTGAATTTTGGTTAGTTGAGCTCTGCTTCATATTCACCCCTTTGATGGTTATTTCCCAAGTCCAGACCTACTCTTGGACCTCTGTTTCATAACTTTAAATCTGTTTTGCATTCCCCGATGATATCGTTCCACCTAGATGGTGCTGAAAAGCACGATGGGTTTTAACCCCAAAAAGATGAACGATTAGGGAAGGATTGTACCTATTCCTGTTTTATTGTACATGGCCTGTGATCTAGGGTTTATCGTTCAAGCTGTGCCACTTTGTGCATCGAGAGGTTATGTCCTCATGGATAGACCCTAGTAGGTATGCTCTCCACAAGTTTTGGGAGAAAAACTCAGTTCCCGGGCTTCAATTTTGGGATTGTGCCTTCACTGCCTAGGTAGGGACGCGGTGTGGTAGTTCAACTACCTTACATACCGCGACCTCTACTGGGTTAGTTGTAATACAGAAGCTTCAAAACATCAGGGGATGGACTCAGGTGGTCTCTAGCTCAACCTTGGTGTATATCATACAAGGCCGCGGCAGTGCACTTATGTGCCTTATTGGCCGCGGCCGCGGCAGTAAGCCCATGTGACAGTGCAAACGCTGCATCCCCATTTTTCTACTTGGTTACTCCACTATTTGTGAGATTACTTACTGCTGTTAGTTTTGTCTCAGATTATATATATATTTTGTAAAAGACTAACAAAAGCAGAGGATGGAAGGAGAGTCCAGTCAAAGCACAGAAGTCAAAGACGAAATTGTGCAGCTGTACAGCCATCTCAACCATCTGTATGACAGCCATGCCTCGCTCCAGACCCAGGTCAACTACATAACTCAGAGGGTACTCATGCTAGAAGCCGCGGCCTCACCCAATACGGGCGCGGCACTCATCTCAGCAGCACCCGCGTGCTTGAC
The DNA here is from genome assembly GCA_949130495.1 of Sambucus nigra. Lineage (NCBI taxonomy): Eukaryota > Viridiplantae > Streptophyta > Magnoliopsida > Dipsacales > Adoxaceae > Sambucus > Sambucus nigra. Next base: position 57,583,832 of record OX422215.1, on the reverse strand, counting down.
GACCGCAGCATCTTCAAAGGATGCAGCTGTAGAGGCAATCAGCGGCCAAAAGAGGAAGGCAGAGAAGAAGTCAGGGCCCTACACCCCGCTGGCCTACCCGATTGAAGTGATACTTGAGTACATCAAGGAAGGTCAACTTTTGAGGTGGCCAGAAAAGCTGAAAACTCCGCCCCACAAGAGAAGCAAAGCCGCTCAGTGCCAATTCCATCAGGACCATGGCCACGAAACGGAGCAGTGCTACGCTCTGAAGGATGAGATCGAAAGACTAATTGGGCAAGGGATGCTGAGGAGGTTCCTCAAGAATGATTAAAGGCTGCAGCCAGACCTAACATAGGCCGCAAGCCACATCTCTCCCTTGGTTTTTCTGTTTTTCAGATCTTTCTGTTTATGTTTGAGGAAGCTCATTACAGCCTTTATCTTCAAGATTTTATGTTTTATTAGCAAAGCCATCAGCTGAAACATACATATATAAATATATGGATTAGCAAATTTTGCCATATCTCATTCCTCTCTTGTTTTCATAATTTGTCATCTCACAAGAAGACCTTTTGTCTTAAACAGATTCCAAGGGAAGAATAACACATTATCTTGGAAGATTATTACTATTTTGGGATGCACCTATGGAGGGATTGCGGTCTTAATTAGCTCAAAAGTTCCCCTCACGATGTGCAACTGTATCTTATCATATGATGATTACAATCATGAAAGCGTCCGGGGATTCAAGGAGCTTTTATTAGCCACGGGGGCTTACAATGCCTGTTCTCATCTCTTGGGACGCGTCATCAAGCCGGGAGGCTTATAATCTCTGGCTATGGAGGGCTTTGTATATATTAGCTGTGGGCGGCTTAATAACATAGCCCAGCCTGGAGAGGCTTGATAGTGTCTCATACATTAGCTGTGGGCGGCTTAATAACATAGCCCAGCCTGGAGAGGCTTGATAGTGTCTCATATATTAGCTGTGGGCGGCTTAATAACATAGCCCAGCCTGGGGAGGCTTGATAGTATCCCGTATATTAGCTGTGGGTGGCTTGAAAACATAACCCAGCCTGGAAAATGGAGCCTGGAAAATTGCTGCAGCCCATCAATATGGCTGAAGACATCTGAGGCACTCTTACAAGACTAGAAGAGAATCCGCAGCCCTAAGGCCATACTTCATTGGCACCGCGGCCTAGGCGATCATCTACAGCATGAAATTGTCCCAACAGGCCGCGGACTTCACGAAGAATACACACATAAAGTGGTGCTGCAGCCTTGTGTCCAAAGGGTTTAATATTCAAAAGCCCCTCCATGTCGATATGGCTATGGTCATCAATTATTGGACTGGCGGTTCAGTAAGCGGTTATTGAAGAAATTTGTCATAATACCGCGGCAGTTATAGAAGCATTTTAAAGATGTCAAGATTTCAGAATCCATGCCATGAAGCCGCGGCACACTCTGCATCATAAGCAAGTCATCATACTGGCGACTAAAGCACCGCGGCATGTATCTAATCCTTGTTTCAACAAAGAGTTGGGGCCGCAGCTATTAATATTAGTTCGACCAAGTTCATTCAAGGCAAACTGCAAATTTATTATGCTAGGCTGCCGCGGCCATCACTATTAGTTCATGCAAGTTCATTCAAAGGCAAACTGCAAATTTATTATGCTAGGCTGCCGCGGCCATCACTATTAGTTCATGCAAGTTCATTCAAAGGCAAATTGCTAATTTATTATGCTATGTTGCCACGGCTATTATTAGTCCTATGAGTAAGTTCAATTTGCAAAGTGGAAAGTAAGTACATTCAACCATTCATCAAGGCATGAGAAGGAAAGTGGGCAAAGAGATGCAACAAATAAACTTTATATAAAGCGGAATATATGGCCGCAGCCTTAACATTATAATGTTTACAAAACTGGGCCGCAGCCACAACAAAGATAAAATGACAAAAGGGACGCAGCCCTATGAATGATGAAAGATTACAAGTTCAAGATGCTGCGTCGTCGTTGTCATCAACCTCATCACCTTCCCCGGCCGTCTCAGTCTCTTCATCATCTGCCGCGGCCTCCGCCTCAGCTTCGGCTCTCAACCTGGCTCTTTCCTCAGCTGCAGCCTTAAGCTCAGCAATGCAGTCCTGGTGTTCTGCATCACTTAGCTTCCAGCCAAGGACAATCTCCTTGGCCTCAGGGAAATTCTTGATAACCCTCTGCCGCAGCTCCTGGAAGCCGCGGAGGTAGGCCCTGTTATTTATAAGGAAGAATTCCTTGGAGTTTTTGAAGGACTCCACAGTTTGGTCAATGGCCATTTGAAGGGCGTCTTTATGGTCCGCCTGCATCTTCTGTATGGCCGCGACATTGTTGGCCTCCAGCAGTTCATAGTTTTTTTGCAGATGGGCAAGCTTGCTATTGGCCACTTCAGCGACCTGGGAAGCGGCCACGGTCTGAGCCTGGGAGGCTTTGAGAGATTCCGCGGCCTGGCTAAAGTTGAGCTCTGCCTCCTCCCTGGCTTTGTTAGCCCTCTCCAAATCCATCTTTGCTGCCTCAAGAGCCGCGGCAGATGACATCTTCCCAGCTTCAAATGAAGAGGTCCGTGCAGCCTGCAAGTCCGCGGCATGGGCACTCTTCTCGATCTCCTTCAGCCTGTACAAGGCCTCGTACTTCCTCTTCTGAACAACAATCACATCCGCGGCCTGAAATAAAGAGGAAATATGAAAAATACATGTGGTGTAAAAGTTGAAAGAATGACGACAGGTACGTACCCTCAGAAGGCTGTGGAGGCCGCAGTCCTCCAGGTCGTCCTGATCTTCCTCGACCAATCTGTCAAGGTCCGCGGCATCTAAGGCTTTCTTCATTCTTCTGGCAGCCTTCGCGGTGGTATCCCAGGAAGAGTTGGGATCAGGTTGTCTTAGTTGTGGCCGCGGCCTACCATCAGGTCTAGCTCCTCCACGAAATTGTGGAGGTGGCAAGTTGGCATTAATGGCCACAACTGGTGGTGGCGGAGGTGAGGATTGTTGGGCAGACATATCAGGAATCAATCCTGCCGCAGCCAGATTGGCTCCAATATCGTCATCAAATGTTTGAGATTCGGGAGCAGTGGTTGGCTTCTCCGCGGCAGGAGTAGTTTGTTCAGTAGTTTGTTCCCCCAAAGGTTCCGCGGTGGGGGCCTTTGTCTTTGCCCTCTTCCTCTTTCTGCTCCGCGCAGTATTATTGAGGACCACCGCGTCCTCGTCCATCTCCGCCAATTGTGCGTTCAGCAACTCCCTGTCCACTTCCTCACCTGAAAGGGAGAAACAATGTTAAGCACAAGCATTTGAAGAACTCAAAAATCAAGTTGTAATCCGCAGATTAAAAGTTACCTTCCACGGCCATTTTCAGGGGGATCGACTTATTAGGGAAGAAGCCTGCGTTGAATATAGTGGCAGAGGTCACTAGAGTGCTGAATCTCTTCTTATCAGCAGAAACAGCCGCGGCCTCGGCAACTCTCCTCTCCTGCCGCGGGTTGAGTTGCAAATTGTCAAGGACTGCAGAAGACATTACAAGGGTTGGTATAAAAAAGTGGCAAATTATAAATAGGAGACGCGGCTATTAAAAAGATACCTAGTTTGGATGGGGTCCCCCATCGCTGCGGCATTTGAAAAGACCTCTCCCTCTCATTCTCTTCAGGGTGGAACTCCCACCCCTCTCCAGAAAGGAAAAAGTACTTCCCTTTCCAGTTCTTTACACTGGTTGGCCTCCCAGTATATAGGGTCTCATCCCTGCCGCGGATGGAAAGGTAGTAGTAGCCCGCGAACTTTACAGAGTTCTCTTTCGGGCGGTAGAAATGGAAAAACTCCGCGGGAGTAATGTCCTTTTTGAACAAATTCTCCCAAAGAACGACCGCGGCAAGAACAGCTCTCCAGCCGTTGGGATCTAACTGGGCTGGGGCCAGTTTCATAGTTTGAAAAAGTCGACGGATGGGAACAGGAACAGGCAACCGCAGCCCGTAAATAAATGCATGAAGTGGAAAGCATATCCCATCAGTGAGTGCCGCGCACGGCCTTTGGTTCGCGGCAGGAGCTGAGCATATCAAATTTAATGGAAATTCGAAGGACTCCGCTACCTGGTCGACCCAATCTTGGGTCATGATGCTGTGGATGCCAAGAGCAGCTAAGGGTCGCTCAGCCCTCCCAGACGTACCAGCTGGGGGGTCTCTAGATTCCGCGGCAGTACCTCCTGCCTCCAGTGGATGATTGCTCGAATTGGCTTCTTCCTCCATCGGCACGGACTGAGAATCAAGCTTAGAATCAGAGTCCGCGGAATCAGAATCTAATGTTATGCAGTTGGGGCAATCCTTCAATTGGCAAGACCCTATTGATCTTAAGGGGGGCACGAAAGAGAGTTCAGGAGGAGAAGTCCCAAAGTGCTTTGCCCAAAAGCCCTTCAGAAAGTTGTCTGGGTCAAAGCTCATATGGCTGCAGCAGTACCTGAAAAGCAGACCGCAGTTAGGTGCCGCAGCCAATATGGTCCTAAAAAGCTCCTAGGAAGCCGCGGCAGGATTATTAATCTGATTAAAGTGGAGTAGCAAGATGGGCTAAACATGCCAAGTGTTGGGTTCTAGAGCCCTAAAGGATGTTTGTAGCCGCGGACTAAAGTTATTGAGATAAAGACAAATTCTGCGTAGCCGCGGAATCTAATCTAAAACTGAGTCACTACAGGCTGCAACCTTTATTTAATACTGGTTACAACCCTTATTTACTACATGCCGCAGATGATTTTTATTAAGCAATGAAGGATATGTTGACTGAGCAGCTCTAAGTTATTTAAGAAATTATTTCACTCCGCGGCCTCAAACACAAACAGGTAATTACTTCAGCAGTTGTAAATCCGAAGATCAAAACCCTAGAACACTCAAGAACACAATGGGAACTCAGAAGCCCTAAAGTTTAACCCTAAACTGCAACATTGATGTTCTATTCAAAACCTATTACCCAGTACAAATCCCAAAACAACTATGCAGAAAAGAGCATGGCAAATCTAATACGAAGGAGAATACATGATTCTAGGTTGAGATATTTACGAATGCAGAAGTTAAAGAACTGTTAAAAGGTTGATGGGTGGAAAAGTTACCTTTTAATGAAGAAACCGGCGGTGCTCAGCCTTCAACCACCACGGAACCGCCACACACCGCTTTCGAAAGTCGCCGGAAAACGCAAGAACAAGGAGGAACAGAATTTTCTCTCAAGGTTTCGAGAATGTAAAGAAGTCCACGGCCAGAAGCCATTTATATAAGGGAACGCGGAAGATGAAACGTCGCCTTGATCAGGCCGCGGCACGTCATGCAACACCGCTGCCTGGGATCAAACAGGCCGCAACATAATTCAATAAGCACGAAACATCTCTCAGCATCCGCGGTTGGTACATAATTCAGCCGCAGCCCCAACATTCTACCAATTGGCACTACGGCTTGGGGGCTTATTGATATGACAAATATAGCACCCCGCCACGGATAGGTACTCATACATGGGCGGGCTTATAGGCCGCGGACCTAACCAACAGGGCGCGGCCCTAACCAACAGGGCGCGGCCCTAACCAACAGGGTGCGGCCCTAACCAACTCGCGTTACATACACAGGCCGCGGCCCCTCCCTTGGAGGGCCCGACACCTTCTGTTCAGCATATGGTGCCGCACTTATCATCTATCTTATAGGCCGCATCCCTCTCCACTGCAACCAACTACGGACCATGTGCTCATAGCACGTGACACCTCACATCACTCTTATAAATAGAGGACCGCACCTCGAAATAAGGCATGGATTTCCTCTCCTCTGGAACACTCTCTACAACGCTTGCTTAAGCCTCGCACGGCTCTCCCCGTACGACCTCAACATACGACTTGGGGGCTACGTGGCCTGACCTCCGGCACACCCGGAACCTCGACAGCCATGTATTCTCCCTATTTCTCATACTTGTACGCCTCTCTAGGCAGGCTTATATTGTAAAGTGCATCGTATATAATGAGAACGGAGCAACACAGTGGACGTAGGCCTATTTTAAGGGCTGAACCACTCTATACCTTGTTTTCTATCTATTTACTTGCTTTATCAACTTATTCTACACTTACACTTGATCTGCTGGTACGAGATCTACCTGTGTGCGATTTCTCGTATCATCATTGATTTATGTTCTTTTCATCCAAGAGGATATCAAGGTATATTTCAGATGCAGAAAACACAAGATTTAATATTATTCACATCTGATTGAATAAGTGTTAACATTAAGTGAATTGTTGATTGCCCAGGGAGTGGTAAGCGAGTATAGAGTTTCAAAACCCAAAGACCCAAATTTAGAGAAGTATCAATTTCAGTGGCGCCACACTGCCTTGAGGAGTCGAAGGGCAAGGTCTTGGTGGAACGGTACAGGTGTGTGGTCAAATATTTATGGGCTTGATATTTCATTATTACAATAGCTTAAGATAAGAATTCGGAACCTTTTTACCATTCATCAGGGTGGCTCAGAAGTTTTATTACGGACTATGGGGTCCCTACGATGGTATTATTGCGGACAACACTCTCATTCATCGTGCTAAACAAAGTTCCATCTGGGGTTCCAAGAAGACTCGTTAGCCCTCTGCCTTAGGAATCTGGATCTTTGTACCATTAGACTGTAATCAAGGTAATGTATATTGTGAGTTCTTATATTTTTCTTGTTTACCCCAGTTATGTATCGATTTTATAGACCTGTTGTAAAATAACGGCTTTGAATTCTCGGATGGATATCAATAAATGCAATATATATCTCACACCCAAGTCCAATACATGATTTGATCTCTTTATACTAAATTACAGGATATGGGAGAGGTTCCTCCAATGTACATCTTTGCTGCCTTCATTCCGACTCTTATGATAGCAGGGCTATATTTTTTCGATCATAGCGTTGCTTCATAGTTAGCTCAACGGAAAGAGTTCAATCTCAAGAACCCTTTTGCTTACCATTATGTCATCTTATTGCTCGGATTTATGATATCTATAACTGATTTGCTAAACTAATAGTATTTGTTTTCACTTCTAGTCATAAATACTAATTTTTTACTTTGAAATATTTGAGCTCAGACTTTGCTATGCAAATTGATTGAACTCCCTCCTTCAAATGGGGTTCTACCACAGTCCCCCATGCATTCCAAGAGCCTACCTTTTCTGAAAACCCAGGCAAGTAAACAAAATCCAAAGATTCTTCTCAAGGCATTATTTCTTAGTTGGCTCGAGCAATAGTTGAATTGCCTTAATATTATTTTGTTTCAAGTTTAAATAGTATGTTTTAGGAGAAATGCTGTAACTTTTTAACTGTAAATCGGAATGAAGCGATTCTGGCACTATTGGATTCGTATTGCTCGTACCTAGATAATTGGGTTTCGGGCTATTTTCAGCAATGTTCAAGGGGTCAAAATCGACTTTAAAGTCGACTGTTTAGTTTTTTCATTGTCGGATTTGGTTCGTGTAAAGTTTTTTCGTCAATTTTTTTACGTATTCTTATTGCGTCCTATGGTAGTTGATTCAACTCTGCATATAAGTTGTTGGACTATTTGTTATTTGTTAAACATGGTGGATAGTCCTATATATATATATATATATATATATATATATATATATATGTAACACTACTAATATATATCTCATATATATAATGGCTATAACAAATCCGCGATATTGCAATAATTGATCCTATAAGTTCTTGAAAGTGATATAGTATGCTTGGTGTGAAAATTTCTACCATATAAGTCAAAGACATGAGATACATAATACATTACCCCAATGAGAGACGAATTGTAAGAAAATCCCATTTATTTTGTAGAGGTATTGCTTAATAGACAATACCACAAACCCAAATCATAGAGATGAGGAAAAGAATTAATGAAACAATCAGGTAACTTCCAAACACCATCAACTATAAGATTAGAGACATGTGATTTGAAAGGAGTTGAATAGTTAATATTCATAGAATCTAGTAGAAGTGTGATTTCAGACATGTGAAATGAGATATTTGCAGTCTTATCAAGTACGTGAAGAGAACCGTGAGAAAAAGCCTCACCTCGGTCCCACAGAGAGCGGCCAAGCCTAACACATCACATTCCACAACACACGAATAAGGCCTCAGCACAAGAGACCTAAGGGTATCCTAGGTAAGTAGCCTCTCGTGAAGCACAAATGCGCATCCCAAGCAGTCCATCATCAAGACACAAATCTCTTTTGACTTGATTGATTCCCCCAATTAGTTTCAACAAAGTTGTAAGTTACAACAAACACGATGCTGGGAGAGAGAGCCTAGGGTAACCGGCTCCAATTGGAAGAGCACGCAAGACCAAGATATAATTTTCAGAATAATTCGATTTAAATGATCCAACCGTGATAGATTTAGAAGCCAACAGTACGCTAACAAAGACAACGGTGCCAATTGAAATAAAACCCAACATAGACAAGGACAACTTCAATTCCAAATGTCGGCGTTAATACTACTCACCAAATGAGCTCGCTAGAATAAAGCTTAACAGAGAAGGTCTCACGACAAACATTGCGTGTATTTTATAGCTTCACAGAGGAGCCGCGTACTGACACTTTCCATATAATCCAAGAATGAGTAAAGTTTTAGAAGAGGAGGTGCACAGACCTTCATATAAAATAAACAAATAAATCCAAACGCGACCAAACCTTATGAAGATGAACCTTTAGATGTGAAAATGCCCCTTATAGATCAAAAGAAGTATAAGAAGGTCAATTTCACTGCAAAAAGAAACTCTACATTACCTTTAAAGCAAAGTTAACTAGTCAGACACCTAAAAGTGTTAACATTTAGCCATTACAAAGTAGACCAGTGAACATAGATTAAAGAACTTCAATTTTAGCACAATCTAAAATGATGGGAGACTCGTGTACTTGTTAACAGTGTTATTATATACAAAACCATCGTAAGTGATAATAAAGTCCAACTGTCGAGGATTGTCAAAGATTATGAGAGGCCAAACACTAGAGAAGATCCCCAAACCCGCTTACCCCACCCTAAACCCGTTTAAAAAACCAACGAGGGCTCTGAACCCACCCCAGAACATATTTATGATATTTTCTAACTTATTTTATTCATCTGTTTTAATGGATTTCATGTTTTTTGTTTATGATAAACTAATAAAAAATTTAAGTCCTCTAACTAAGAGTATGCACTGATTTATTATTATGCCAAACTAACTAACTAAGATGCATAGATTTAACTAGAATATTTGTAATAATACCCTTAAATGGGGATAGTTCGGGGTTTTTACACACAAAACCTGCCCCCCCCCCCCCCCCCCCAAACCCAACGTTTTTTTATTTTAAACCCGACACGACCTGTTTATTCACCCCAATTTCCCCCCATTAAGGGCAGGTGCGGGTGGGTCCCAGCCAAAAACCGCCCCATTGAATTAGATAATTAATTATCAAGAAACATATCAATAATCTAACTAAAATTTACACAAACTAGTAAACATATATTATCTTATATTAATATAAAAACATACTCAACAACCAATTGGCAATCCGGGTTTTCAATTGGCTCACCCTCAACCTCCTATCACCACTAAAATCAATCGAGGTTCTCAGTTGGCTCACCCTCAACTTCATATCACCACTACAAATCATACGTACAAAAACTAATGATATAGATCATAAATTAAAAATCAGAATTACCTCTTATCCGTATCAATTGAATGTTGTAACTTGAATGTCCGGGCTTAGATAAAATATTTCAAAATGGTCACGGAATTAGTAGCTCCCTGTCACATACCCATAAATGTTTAGGGATGGAGCCAAATATGAAAAGCAAATAGGTTTTTACACAAACTACCATAATCTACATGCTCGAACTATAACTCACAAAATAAGGTTAAATATACTGTTCAATTTGAAATTTTCTAATACTAATTTGTGTACTATCATTCTTTTATATAATATTTGAATAGTAAGAATATAATTATTGGTCGTATAACAAATGATTCACCAATACGACAATAATTTAATTGTTTTTCTCTTTTCCAATTACAAAATACAAATACAATCAATATCATTTACAGAGGTGAATTAAAAAATAAAATATAAACAACCCATTATCATGGGTCATACATGCTCAACTATGTAAAATCAACCTATAAGAGAAAAAAACAATACAATAGAGTAAGATTTAAAACAAACGCTTCACCTAATACCTTAAAAACAAATCAACAAACCAAATCAGCAAACCAAATCTAAACATTAAGACACAAAATAAAATCCAAACTAAATATACCTAATTAGATCTTAAATTGAAAGGATCCATTGTTAATTTGAGACACTAAATGTACCTAATTATAGACTCAAATTTTAGCCGTCTCAAAATCAAGCAGGGTATGAGTATAGAGTTAATCCTAAGATTTGTTTTGGGGGGACTTATTACGGACTGATAGCAGGACTCTTAGAAAAATACACTAAAACTTTAAAAAAAACAAATCTTAGGATGAACTCCATACCCATACCCTACTTGATAATAAGGTAGACTAGGATTAACTCCATAACCTGTTTGATAAGGTGTATTAACCCCATATGAACCCCAATTTTATTCAGGGGATGCACACCATTCCATATATATATATATATATATATATATATGGCTGCTGCCATATTAAAAAAAAAAAAATCTTTGGTGCGTTTGGCTTCTGCCATATTTAAGAAGAAAAAAAAGACTTTCCATCCAAAAAAATGCAGGTTTCTACATAAAAAGGAACAATTCACCACACCTTAATCTAAAGAACCCACTGATTTCATGCTCAAATGTTAATCGAATCAGGTATCTACACAAAGAATTACAAAGGGTATGAACATTACCTTTAGAGCAATTAAGAGAGAGAACGACGGAGGAGGAGGCCGGATTGGAGAGAATAGCGAAGGAGAATGCCGGGGCCGGAGGAGAAGAATGCCGGGGTTAGTGCGACGGCTATTGGGGTTGAGGTAGGGCTTGGTTATTTTGTCCAATTGAATATTTTGTCCAGGTAATTGATTTTTTGTTTTTTTTAGTGGGAGGTTAAGTGTTTAGAGCGGGAGAAAAAAATTTAGTAGGGGAAGCTATTTTTGTTAGCCGTCTTATTTGGTACATTTTTTGGGACTATAAATTTTACCGTCTCATTTGGTTCACTTTATAAGACGGGAATAATTAACTGTGTCAAAAAGTGACCTTTTTTTAGACGGCTATAATTAGTAGTCTCAAAAAATAATAGTTTTTGAGACGGTAAAAATTAACAGTCTCAAAAAATAATAGTTTTTGAGACGGCTAATTCTATCCGTCCAAAAAAATATGTTTTAAAGACTATATTTTGTCTGTCTCAAAAAATAGGGTCTTAAAAACAATTTTTTTTTGTAGTGGTAGTTCCAGAAGGGGAGGAATTACGACACGAGGTGATGGCAGATTCGCACGCCTCACGATTCGCGGTACATCCCGGTGGGGACAAAATGTACCAGGACATGAGACGTCAGTATTGGTGGAGCGGGATGAAAAGAGATATTGCCGTGTTTGTTTCTAAATGCGCCACTTGACAGCTGGTAAAAGTGGACCATCAGAGACCGGCAGGACTTCTACAGCCATTAGAGGTCCCGATGTGGATGTGGGAGAGCATCTCCATGGACTTTATCACGGGGTTGCCTACGTCACAGAGAGGTCACGACTCCATTTGGGTAATTGTGGAAAGGTTGACCAAAGTCGCTCATATTCTACCTGTGAGGACCGACTACACTACGGGACAGTATGCCCAGCTCTTTATTGTAGAGATAGTGAGACTTCACGGTGTGCCCCTGAATATTGTGTCTGACCGAGACAAGATATTTGTTTCACGGTTTTGGGAAAGTTTTCAGGAAGCCATGGGCATGAAATTACGGTTGAGTACAGCTTATCATCCGCAGACCGATGGGCAAACCGAGCGTACAAATCAGATATTGGAGGACATGTTGCGTATATGCATCATTGATTTCGGGGGTGGATGGGAGCAGTATCTTCCACTGGTGGAGTTTGCTTACAACAACTCCTACCAGTTCACTATTGGCATGGCTCCATTTGAGGCGCTGTACGGTAGACCTTGTCGTTCCCCAACATGTTGGTTGGAGGTGGGGGACAACAAATTACTTGGGTCGGAAGTGATTCAGGATACTTCGGCAAGGATAGAATTGATACGGAGTCGCATTCGGGTAGCTCAGGATCGACAGAAGAGCTATGCTGATGCGAAGAGGTTCTTCAGGGAGTTCCAAGTGGGGGACCAGGTTTTACTCAGAGTATCTCCTATGAAGGGGATTATGCGATTTGGGAAGAAGGGAAAGCTGGCACCGAGATATGTGGGACCATTTCCTATCATCGAGCGGATTGGGTCTGTTGCGTATAGACCTGGGTTACCGGAGCATTTGCATCGGATTCATGATGTGTTTCATATTTCCTCCCTAAGGAAATATCTTAGAGATGATTTGGATCATTCTCACATTGCTTTGGAGGACATCGATCTCCAGCCCGATAGCTCCTACGAGGAGGGGCCGATTGCTATTTTGGACCGAAGTGAGCAGAAACTGCGGTCAAAGATAGTCCCGTTAGTGCGTGTTCAGTGGCGACATCATAATGTCGAGGAGTCCACATGGGAGCGCGAGGATGAGATGCGCGAACGTTATCCGGAGTTGTTTTTACCAGGTACTTTTTAGTTCCGAATTTCGGGACGAAATTCTGTTATTAGGGGGGAAGTATGTAATACCCCGCATTTTTATCGATATTTATTTTTGGGATTAATTGAATTAAATGTGAATTAATTGAGAATTAATCCGGATAAAATATTAACGAGATGTGAGTTAGTATTTGATTATAATGTGTATATATGGCAATATACGAATATTGAAACTATTGAAATTATCGCGAGATTGAAATACGGTAATTTGGAAAATTTTGTTGAGACGCGTGTGACAGTCGCGTCAGGAAAGTAATATTTAATTAAAAAGTGAATTTTATTTCTATTAATCGTATGATCATTTTGAGTGCGCCAACGTGTCCGTAAGGGTCGAAATAGTCAGAAAACACTAGTCGGGGGTTAAGTTTGGGTCCCGGGGCATTATTGGGCCATACCGGTAACTTAAAAGGGCATTTTGGTAATTTCGGAAATTTGGGAATTAAAACCCACGAAAATTAGAAATAAAAATTTGACTTATTCTTTATCCACTAAACCCACTAACTACACTAAGGGACTTAATGGGCTACGGGAGGAGTTAAGAAATAATTCTAACTTGCCAAAACCCAACCCCCACCTCCATTGTCATCATCCTTAGAGAAGAACTTGTAGAGAGAGAGAGAGAGAAGAGAATTCTACAGAGAGAGAGAGAGAACAACTCGGCCTTCAAGATTCAACATCAAATTCAGAGAAAGATTAGAGGCAAGTGGTTTAATTATAATTGATTCAATGCTATGCTTTTCCATGTTTAGGATAATTATCAAATTTGTCTTGGAAGATTGATTAGACCCATGAACTTGAGGATTAAAACTATGAACTATGTTAGGAATTGCATGTAGAAACATTCTGGACGAATTATGAATTCAAAATTTTAACCATTGATGATCTAAAAACGGATTTTAGAAGAAGTTTATTAATGTTCTTGAAAGAAATAGAAAAATGGAATTCTTGATGAAGTTTTGATCCAAACAAAGCCCTTGAATGATGAATTATTGGTTTTAGAACGTTAACACTGTTGTAGGATGGTTGTATGATGATATTATAATGTTATCTTAGAGTTTCATGCTTGTTAATGGTGTTTTGAGATGATTTGAAAACTACAAAATGAAGCAGTCCGTAGCCTACCTGGTGCGTTCGATCGATCGACATTCATCAGTCGATCGATCGACCACCATCGATCGATCGAAGGTCAAGGTTGATCGATCGACCTTCCCAGAAAGAGTAAAATTTCCCCTAGTTAAATTTTAATGATGATGACCCTTGGAAAATATTATTGGAGACCTTATGAATATCCTTAGACTTAAGGAAGACCAGTAGGTATGGTTATAAAGTTTGGACCTTAATTAGAATTTAATTTGAGGAATTATTCTCAAAGCTAATAAAGCTCGATGAGTGAGATAATATTAGGGTTAGAAGAGTAATTTTGAATAAATTGATGAATTGAGGTTTGGGGCAGAAGTAAGGACCTTAAGAATAATGATGTAATATGTGAGAATAATAGGAAACTTAATAACCCCTTTGAGATAGGTTTTAAGTATAAGAATCTATGACGTGAGATGTGTCGACAGTCTACATTATATATTATCGGAAGACTTAAAATGTATACAATCGGAATTATGGTATAAGGATGTAGAAAATACCTCTATTAATATTGAGATATCTAAGATGTGTGCATGCTTAGTATATGATCTTATGTGTATGACATACCTACCATACTTGCTATCACGGGAGGTTTACGTTCTCTTAGGGCCTTCTAATCCTTGTATGCCCGGATTTAGTTTGGTACCTAGAGGACATAGTTCAAGGGAATGACTTAATTGTGAGTTATTAAGTCAGCTGACTATGGAGCGTAGGTATGTACGTGACCTATGGATATGTTGAATTATGTTCGCCTCCATTTTTGTGTGTTGTGCTTATTCTAACAATTCCTGAGAGATTCGGAATTTGTAATCCTTATGTACGTGATGTACCGGGATGGATAACAGATTATGTGTGCACCGCAGCTTACCCTCGGGGTGCTTATATTGTATATTTATGATGTGAATAATATACGGTTGAATGAAAAGGAATTGTGATGTTTATTTATGAGAATCATTTATAGTAACTCCTTGAGAAGATAAATAAGGGGATAACCTCCAGTAAACGGTAATGCTAATAATTGAGAATCCGAGTTCAAGTAAAGCTATCTATTTAAGTAATAACATTGGGAATTCATATTGTGAATCGAGTAGTTGGGTTAGAACTTATGATGGTTTAGTTAGATAAATAACACATGAATGGGTACAGGAACGTTAGGAGTTCACAGTTAGATGAGAGGTGAGTATTTCATGTGAGAGCACGTCCTAACATGTATCTTGCTTTCATTGTTTTAATTGTTATTAAAGCACTTGCTATTTTTAAAATACTCTCCACATTCGGGTTCTGACCCGTTTGCTTTCAAATCTATCTTTTTGTAAAAACCATTTTTAGGTGCCCAGCTAGAAGGACACCATGCATAGTATTTCCAGTCAGGTGACGAGCTGTAGCTGTTGTGGAAGTTACAGGGACTTGCTAGTAGACGCTTTATTTGCCTTGACTCTATATTCAGATTTCATCAGTTGTAGGGCATGTCGCCCATTTCTTTTAGAGACATTTCATTTTATATTTCAGTTATTCAGACTTTGGTTTGTAATTAATTCAGGATGCAGACTTGTTTTATTTCTTTTCATATTGGGATTGTTGTGAGGAGTATTTCCTCTAGACTCATCTTTATTTGTTGATTCATTATAGTTGGACTTTATCGTGAATGGTTGTGTTACATTTCTATATTTCATTTATTGCATGTTAATCAGATTTAATTTAAAATTTGACAACTCACGTTTTAAATACTAGGTGGTTAGTAATCATTAAAAATATTTTCGACAGTGATGCTATTAACTGGACCAACTTGGCATTTTGTATTGATTTAGTAAAGGAGTATCTACCCGGTATTTAATTAGTCGGGGTGTCACAAAAATTTCATGTCGTGAAATTTTTATTTTGTTTATTTGCATTAGGTAACAAAATACGATATTATTGTGTCGTGTTTTGATAATGATGTATTCGTGTTAAGTGAAAAATATGTCTTGTCGTGTTGTATCTCTTTTATTTGGGTGGTGTTCATGTTAAGTAAAAAAAAAGATTTGATAAATAAAAGTTTTAAAAGCGTTTTAAAACTTAAATTTGTAAATATTTTACAAATAAATAAAGTTTATAAATATTTTACAAACAAATAAAGTTTTAAAAGCGTTTTATTTCGAGGGACCCAATTTTATTAGGCTCAGTATAAAAAATGAAAATAAATATTTTACAAATAAATGTATAAAGTTAAAAGTGTTTTAAAGTTTTGTTTTGATTAAAAAAAATATTAGTGAAATATCAGTTCTACTTACAAATTAAAAAAAATATAGAATGTTACTTAAAATGGTTTTAATTTGGATTTGAATTATAGTGGAGTAGGAATGTTCGGATATAATGATATATATTAGTTATATATTGGATGGCCTGCGCTTTAGAGGGTTTTGTGATCAAGGAGGGTAATTATGTCTAGTGGTTTATTATAGCAAAAGATTGGAGTGTTACAGGTTTTAGTAGGAGTGCATTTAGCGCTACCCTTTTTCAATGTTTTTATGTTGTGAGGGACTTTTCAGAATAAAATAAAATAAAATTGGACTAAACAAGTATTAAAAAATGTTATAGGACTATTTGATATAGGCTCCAAGAAAAGATTATAAAGAAAACTAAATTCTCACTGAAAATAATTAAAAAAAGATAAACTCAATTCACTAGGCTTTCGTCATTGCAGGGCATAAAGGGATTAAGTGTACACAGCCTTACTCTTGCATAAATAAATACACTATTTTCGTGATTCGAATTCGATTGAAAAATTAAACTCCAAAAATAGTTAAACCCTAAATATAAGGAAAAAAACCCTTAAACAACCCTAACCTTAATGAAACAACCATAAACTCTACGGGGGGAAAAAAACCCAAAAAAGTGATTAAAAAATCAATAAAATTTATGATTTTTTAGGCTTAACTTTCTTATCGATAATTTTTTCTGCTCTAATATACTAACATAATTTTGAGCACTAAGTTCTCTCATTCCTTGATATATACCCGATTTTCAATAATGTATAAAATAAATTTTGTAAAGTATACAATAATTTTTTAGAAAGAGATTGTAATTTGAATATGAAATTTTATAATATATACACGATTTTTTTCTTCATATACATTTGTTAAGTTTAAGTATATTCCTACTTCATTAAACGGTAATGGAATTTGGTGTTCAAAAAATAAATAAATGAACTAAATGCAAAAAAAATATTAATCGACAATTAAAATTAAAAAAAAAACTCTTCATAATTACGAGTATTTTTTAATAAGAATTATGAGTTATCTGTTATAGTCGGAAGAAACAATGGTAAGTCATTTTTCTCTAAAATCATCCTTTGTTTAATATTTATTATTATTATTTTTTAATTTGATGCTTTGGAGTATTACAAGTTATATAAATAGTAAGATTTGGAGAGACCCACAGGAACCTTTTCTCTTTTGTCTTTCATATTTTGTGATACTTGGCGTGGTATGTAGTAGCGAGTATATGTATCTGCTTTGCAGTTGGCAAATTTAGTTTTTGTTGGGGGGGTGAAAAGCAAATTTAGTTACTATGCTTATTTTGTTTATATACCCAAAAAATAATTTTTCAATTTATGCCTTTTCTCTTTTTGAAAAGCTAAAAAGAGTAAACACGTGGGGGGAAGGTGACCAATCCTCCTCAAATCAATGCTGCAGGTAACTCTGTCTTTTAATTGTTAAATATTGGCATGGCGAAAAGATGAAACTACATGTTTTTTGGTGCTTGTCTAAAGTTTTACTAAAAGTTCAATGTTGTGTGTCACAAATTAGGAGGAATGATGTTTAAAATAAAAAAATTAATGGAAGCTGCACGACTCTGTTATGTTTTTTTTAATGAAACCTTAATTATTCATGATAGTGAATTATAAACATCAAATTCAATTCAATGGGTGAAGTTAATTTCACTTATAATTGGGAAACTCAAATGGGGAAGTAAAATAAAAATGTTATGTAACCCAAGTAAATAATTTATCAAATGAGTAAAAAAAATGTATTGATGAACTTTTGTGGTATACTTAAAACAATACTCGGTGTATTTATTGTTTACAACATTGGTTTGATAAATTAGTTGTTTGAAATGAATTTTGCCCAATTATTTACACTCTCCTAGGCATGTCATTTTAATTCAAACCACTCTTTCAATTGATCTCTTCTATCTAAAAATGATATGTTTACCAAATATTAGTATTTGTAAATTTATCAATATGCATAAAATAGGTTGTATTGTACCATACGGTACAATCCATTTTATGCATATTGATAAATTTACTAATATTTTTAGGTAAGTGTAGCATCATTCATCCTATTCATCCTCGTTTCCTACAACAAACTTTATTTTATCATCCCCCTCTCTCGCTCTCGCATGCTTTTTGAGTCTCTCACCTTTCTTCACACATTTTTCTCTTGCAACACATTTGCCTATCTCAGCATGCCTGACGATGACGGTGGGATGACCATCGAAACCTCTAACCGAGGCCAATGACCTTTTATCAACTACTCCCATTATGAAAATATTTATATGTTTCTCTATATCAAAATGTGTGTGTGAGTGAATGTAAAATTTGTTAATAGATAGTTAGTGGTGTACCCTAAAATAGTGTACTTCGTGGAACTATTAGAAGATGACACCTGTCATAAGGGCTAACCAAGCAAAGTAACTTGGTGCACATGAGGAGCTGAGGTCTGAGTTAGAGGTCTGCTCATTAGTAGTCGACTTCGGCCTAAGAGTAAACTGAAAAGGTAACTTTGTTAGTTAACACCGTCTCGCGGAGAGTAAACCATGTGATTGGGTGACGGCATCAGCCAAATACACATCCAACATAAGACAATATGAAGATATTTTTTTCCATGTTCCATAACTAACTTGTGATTATTCCCTCACTCAACTTGCGAAACCTGATCTCACCTGAGTTATAAAGCTGAGACATGTGCCCCTATTCTCTCACTCTTTGTATCCTATAAATAACAACATATTGACCTCAGTAAATATATGAGAATAATATTGTTATGCTGCCAAATTATATATATATATATATATATATATATATAGAGAGAGAGAGAGAGAGAGAGAGGAGAAGACTCACCTACACCATGCACTATACATCATCCATATATCACACCTTGTTATAGTTCCTAAAAAACCCTTTTTCCAAATTTTTTTTTCTTAAAATTAACCTTTCAATAAACTCATGTTCAAAAAATTAGGTCAAAATACCTTTTGTAGCTATTTTTAAAAAATTCACAAAATACTGCTTAAAATACCTTATTTATAAGGGTTTGCACCTGTAGTTTTTTTGTGAATTTTTAAAAATAGGTATAAAATTTATTTTGACCTAATTTTTTGAATATGAGTTGATTAGAATGTAATTTCAAAAGAAAAATAAAAAATTTGGAGAAAAGATTTCTTAGGACTAAGAACTAGGTGTGATGTATACATTATGATGTAGGTGATCTTCTCTCTCTCTCTCTCTCTCTCTATATATATATATATATATATATATATATATATATATAACTATTATCACCTAAAGGAATAAAAATCATAGCACATGTGGACATATGCACCTAATTGGGCAGAAACCATGGAAATCTAGGCCTCCCACTTTCCCTCTTTGTTCTCTACTTTAATCATGTTCTTGACATTTAATAGTTTATCTCTTAATTCGTTAGATTTCTAATTTATTGATATAATTTACCTAAGACCAACTTAATACCAATTTCTAGTAATAATAGTTAGGCACAATCTGTGGGAAAGGGAATAATCGTGTTTGCTTTTTCCAAATTTCGCTCCTAGGGCTCAAGGATACCTAGATCATCCATAGCAACAATTAACGATTTCATTTTCTTAGGTTACGAGGGTGTAGAGCTATTTTTTTGATCTAATATCGTTTGATCCATAAAATTTAGTTAGATATTTATTAGATACTTATTTTTCTGTTGTATTTTTGCTTGTTGCAAGCCCCAATTTAGAATATGCTTGGTGTGTTGTGGAATTGTTAGACAACCCAGAAAGTAGTAATGTTGTGGAGAGGATAGCTTCGTCGCCTCCGATTGGAATGACTGATTAGTAGGGAATCCTATAGAATTAGGTCAAGATCCAAATAGATATACAAGAAACTATGAAAACTCTTACCCGAAGCCTTGTCACCAGACAGGTCCAACAGGTCCTAACCCGCTAGGAGTTGGATCCAATTACCCCAGTTGTTGTAGAAGAAGCTGAAAGGCACATAGAGATGCCTCCACCTTCTCCATACAAGGACATGAAATCTTTCTTCAGTGAGTGGTCAATAGAGAATTCGTGGCGTCTGGAATTGGGTTCTGCAGAAAGGAAGTAAAGGTATTACCACTAGGATGGATCTTACAGGCTAGGTAGAACCTCCCCCTTTAGAACAATTGAGGAAGAAAGTTACACGATTGAACCACAATGTCTGAGCGTGTATAAAAATCTCAATCGGGGAAGAGCATTTCATTATCGGGGTCCTAATTGGTGGGTCTTTAAGAGTCAGTCGAGGAAGGGGCATCGAGATGAATCCTTACGATTAGTGACCAAGGAGGGCTCCTTCTCGGTGAGGTCGAGGCAAAGTGTACGAGGATCAGCCAGGGCCGAATATCAAAATAGGCGAGAAGAGAGAAGAGACCTCCAAGTCCGAGCCGACCAGACAATAAAAGACCATCCATGAAAGTGTTATATCCAAAAACTTGAGGATATAAGTTTGGGGATCTCATAAAAATAAAAAAAAACCTCTTCAAAGGGATATATTGAAGGGTCTCCTTTTGCTACGTCAATATTGGGTTATCACACTCCTGTCAAGTTTAAGCCACTGGTTATCTCGCCAAGATCTGATGGAAAGACATATCCCATGCACCATATTTGAGTCATAACAAGCAACTTATGATCTTTATTCATTTCCTGATGAGATGCGATATAGGACATTCTCCAATACTTTGATTGATTCGGATTATGTATGGTACATAGAGATCCCAAAGGGGAAGATTACGACATTTAGGCAGATGGCTGACTTGTTCATAAGAAATATCCATTTCAATAGAAGGTCGTTCAATAGGGTGGATCATCTCTTGAGTGTTAGGAAAAAGGATGAGGGTCGGAGATCTCAAGAACTAGGTCCAGTGGGAAAAACAAAGTTATATGAGTATTTGGAAAGTATCATGATATTCATGTTTCATATCCATACAATAGTAAGAATGATTTCATGTAGCCATATTGAGGCAGATATTAATTCTCTTAATGATTTCTATGACTCTTACGAGTAAAGTGCATAATTGTAGGAGAACTCTTGATTGACCTGCTTAACGAATAAATAAGCGGTGGTCGCTTCTAATGAGGATTGTTAGGTTATAATTCCTCTAAAGCTCTCGTGATCCACATAAATCATAAGGCCATAATGTGTGGACCTATAAAGACTAAATATAGAAAGGGTTGTGCGTTAAGAGAGTTTGATCTATATCCAAGAAGCTAAGTTCAAGACATCTTCACTTAAGTTTCTTATACTTCAAATAGTTATTTACTATATAACGGTTCAAGTTAATGTATACCTTTATTTGTGCATAACTCTATCATATTTATTATTTTTTACTCAGTTATGTATTTATGGATGTATAATTTGTTGGACATGTTTCATTATCTACCTCATACATCAAAAGAATGTTAAAAGTTAACGGGTTTAATATACCCACATAGTTCACTTGGGTTTGGAACCCCATGGGGTATCCCAGGTTTGTAAAGGGAGGAGGAACTACATGGATTCGACTTTGGCCCAAAGACCCACACATGCATGCGCTTTGCCATTGTCCACCCTGTTAGGGTTTTTATTCTTAAAACCTCGTAAAGGCCTTTTATTTTAATTAATAAGTATTGTCTTGTTCATTTTGAAATAAGAATCATGTTTTTTAAAATGGTTTAATTTATGTTTTAAATATATTGTTTCAGATGTATGTTGGTCAATGGTACTTAGTAGGAATTTCAACGAGTTAGGTTCGTTTTGATTATAGGAGATCATATTTTTGGTTCTAGTACTATTGAATAGTTCACAACCTAGATATGAAGTTGATATCCTATCAGAATGGTTGTGATACAATCCTGGTAGTTTGTCTTATGCTATGAGAACATGTCTGATGGTTTGAGAACTTACATGACGTTTCAAAAGAGGATTTCGATTGATACATCCAGGAACGCATTCAAGAGGTCAACCCTTGAGATTTAATTCTAAAGGTTGTCTTGATTAGACTTTGATAATCTTGCACCATTTGCAAAGGGTGCATGAATTCTTAATCCCGATAATTATAAGGATTGGAATTCTAAGTGATTATTACCTTGATTGCTATAGGTATGATTCGATCTTATATTGAATCAAATGATCACCGCATATTAGGTGAAAGTTGTGTGTAGGTCCGAGATCATAATTCAGAGGAATTCGCATCCGGGGATACCTTGGGTTGTAATGCCCCCTTGATAGACTTATAAGATTTGTTTCCACTAGTTAAACCTGATCAGTAGATTATTTCCTAATCAGGTGGAGTAAAACAATAAGTTAAGACTAAGAGTCAAGGAATTGATTAGATGTTGGTTAAAGTCAATTAGTGACAAATCGGTTTGACCAAGCGGGTATCGGAAGCTTAACGCGGGGAATCATATCATACACCAATATCAGCTTTCTAAACTATACCTCATTATATCTGAGTGATTTATGAGATAATAAATTTATAGTGCAGTCATAATTATTTAGTAGAATTAATTATGATTATATAAAGAAAGGAAATAAATTAGGGGATTTATATTTGGTATTTTCGAGTATTTATATATAATCCAATTTAATTATTTATCTTAGGTACCTAGTAGAGTCTACATACCCAAGTAGCACTACATTATTTCACTTGGATTTTCACGGTCCCTGACGGTGACAAATGAGAGTTATCACGGTCAAGGACCGTGATAACTCTAGGCGAGACAATAAACTGTGTCACGGTCAATGACTGTGACAATAACCCTTTTTCACGGACCTTTTTACACTAAGGAATCACTCATAAAGTGGGGTGCCCTAGCCTTGTCATGGTCCTTGACTGTGACAACACTTGATTTGTCACGGTCTTATCACAGTTATAAAACATGACAAGGATTCCTTTGTTACGGTGTTATCACGATCCATAATCGTGACAAGTTCAAACTTTGTTGTGTGCATAGGTCACTTTTTATCATGCGCACGATGTCAATCACTGATGAAATGTGAGACCTCCGTGCGCACAGGTATAAATTAAGGTCATGTGCACGACACCCTATTCTTGTTACAGTCCTTGACCATGACAAAACTATAAAACATGAAAAAAATTTAGTTGGGCAGTACTATTGCCTTGCAGTAAACTTATTTAAAAAATGTCATGTTTTTATTCAAACCTACATCAACACGATCAATAATATAATACAATAGCAAGGAAATCAAAATTAAAATATTCTAATTCCATATATCAAATCAAATTAAATATTATTTAAGTTAATTTACATTAAAACGTCGTAAGTTTAATTACATCAACCAAGTTTTATAAAATGTTACATCCTGTAAAAGCTTAATAAGGCTAAAGGAGAAAAGTCGGCCAAACTATGTACGCCTCCAACGTGTCGTCAATATGTTGAACATCTGATTGTTGGTCCAATCATAATACCTCGTCCTCTTTCCCCACCTAAATCTCAGTAACCCAAACTCGGGATTTAAAATATTGCAGTGGATGGTTTTGCACCATGGTACTCGTTGGGATGCTCGTGTCCTGCACTCCCTTGGCAATTCGGTCGCCGCCACATGTGTTAAGGATATATACTCTTTCACCAATTGGATCAAATTGAGTCAGGATAGTATGGTTGGAGGTAGAGTACATGTCATATGGGGATGATGAATATTTTGGATTCGGTGAGGGAGATGGAGTTGTGGTCCCCTCATCCACCTTCTCTTTTCCTTTTCCTTTATCCTTCGCATTCCCTTTACCCGTAACTGTGCATTTGATCTATTCGAATATGTGGTTCATCGTTCATTAGATACTTTTCAATTTCAAGCATGTGTACATGTTGAACTTGGACAATAACCCACTGTTACTACAACAACGCCCATCAGCTTCGAGTTTCCTATTCGAGAGTTGACACTTGAGTACAGCCTTTTCTATATGGCCTCAACACTTAGCTTATTGAAATCGTACTCAGAGATTCCTTGTCGGCATCACATTGGGAGTTGTTCACCGCCTTTAGCCTCTCCTAAAACAATATAAAAACATGTTATTAACTTTGAAAAAGAATATTAATAAACCGTATGAAATTGATAATATAATTTCAATTATAACTTAGGACGGTCTCAGTGACCTGGGGATTGGTAGGCTTACCCTTATTCATCCAAATATTTACATAGGAGTCAATCATATGTGTCTTTCCCCTTGAGCCACTCCCAGACTCCTGTAATATGAAATAAAATTTAAGAAAAATGTGACCAAATTATTATTACTTGCTTACGACGAAAAAATGTAATTTAAAGAAATATAATTACCATCCTATGTCCCACCTCCACGTAAGATGTCCTCCTAAAGTAGTACACATCCATATTCGTTGATTGGTTAGTCATTCCTAATCCACGGGAGGACAATTATCTCTCGGAGGCCTTGTTATCCACAAACCTCTGCCAGTTAGCTAACGTGATTGGCTCCTTCTCCGGGACGATATCCCTACACCACAGCACAGACTCTCAGTCCTTCCCTAAATAGTGGGCGCACGGGTTCTTCTTCTATGTCTTCTATTACCCGCCTACACCCGCCAATACACTACCCCTTGCTTCTGTAGGCAAGTTGAATTGTTGTTTTCCAACAAACATATAATATAAGAACGTTAGTGAATTAACATTAAAAAACATAATAATAAAATCTTCTATAAAAGTCAAATGTTTAATATAAATATTGAGATTTCCATACCTCTAAGGCCCCAAACGTCCATCTTTAGCTCCACGAGCACATTTCTCCAATATTCATACCCGGGACCAATTACTAATTTCAATAACTCTAATGCCCTCATCTGTAGACATGTCTTGTTTTCAACTACACTCCCATACTTGATGAAGCTGGTGGGCTTAATGTTAGACGATCCCTCGTCACCCGTATTTTTTCCCGAGGTTCGATGGACTAATGACGACATATTCTGTAAAAAATAGGCTTTTGTATCATAATATATAACATAAATCAAATGGTAATACTCAAGTTCGGGATATAAGAATCAAGTGAAAATACTCACACGATTGTTTTAATATAACAACTAATATTAGAGATAACGAACAATATTAGGGATTGTTTCAAATAATACATTACAAATTGCAAATTTCAATCCTCAATACATTTTACAACAAAAATAATATTAGTCATGTAAAGTGTCTAAAAATTATTTCCAGTTTGGGTTGTCTTCCAAGTGGATTGATATTTGGTAGGAGAGGTCATGTCATCCACGCTAGTGGTTAGACGATTTGGCACACATAAGATAACTGACTACGGTTAGTTATTGATATTCTCCGAGTAAAACACTTGCTTGATCTTTTTTGAAATGCACAAACAAACGACATAACATTCATATGCTCCTCGCTCTTCATCTTGGACAAGTCTAGTATTATCAAATTAGTACCCGAATCGAATTCACAAGCATTTTTGTCCTCATTTCTCACCCAATCACAATAAAACACAGCCCCTTATATATATATATATATATTCTAATTAAAAAAAAAGTTAATTACACCATAGTGAGTAATTTAGGCTTCAAGGAGGTTTTTTTCTTTAGCACTCGCCTTGAATTACGTAAGAGCCTTACACAAAATGTCGGTCTTTTGTAAAAATATATTTTTCTCATATAACCTCAGTGAGAATACATAAGTGTTCAGTCGATTCTTTTTATACTCATGTTCCTTGAAATTTGGTCAAGTGGTAAGGCGATCTCACTTATCTTCAACAACATAAATTATGGATTACATAACTTAATTAGATAAGTTTCAAAGATTGAAATTATTTATCATTTAATATGGAACTTTTGACATAATAATTACCTCATGTGACACCCAAAGTATAAATTCACTGTCTAAATGTGAAACTGTCCTTTGTTTTTTGTTATTTGGAAGCGTATTCTGTTTAGGGAGCAAATCCTTCACCCAATTTAGAATTCCAATCACAGCATTGCCAGACAAACCAAAATGGCTCTTCAAACTATGCAAACCAACCATGGCATGAATTTTTTTTTGATCTTTTTCGTAGTTAGGATATGAAGGTTGGATCGATTTGACTTTCAAACTTTGGTAGTCATCGTCAAGGTTTATCCCAACACTGTCTTGAGCACTAGAACCTCCATAAGAAAATTCGTTGTGTTCCATATCAGAATCCTCATTGTCTTCCACCACATGAACTTCAAAAGCATCATCTATTATATTATTTACCATATTATGCTCTACGAGGGTTCCTCATGTCCTTCCACTATAATCTAACGTAACAGTTGTAGTGGAGGTTATTCATATGCAAAGTAACAATGTATTTCTATATGAAAAATCCACAAGTAATAATGCCTTGCATACCCCATCTTAACAGTCATAATTGAATTTTTTTCCACTCAAAAACTTTACTATTTCTACAACTTGCGTAAGGACAGGAGAACTCTTCATCATTGAGGCACCTCTTTACGAATTTTACAAACTCGTTAGCAACTCTACAGTACACATCCCCAAGTCAATTTATCTCCTCCATACACTCTTTTAATAGAGGATACCTCATAATATCTTATAGGAATTATTACCTACCATGTGTGAACAAATGGAGTGAGAATAGTTCTATAAGCCATAGGAATAAACTAACTTTTAGAAATAACCAGTGCAACCGTGTGACTCGGTAAACGCAAGATTCGTATGGATAGTTCGTATATTATGTTTCACACACACAAATTCAATTTTTAACCATTTTTATCTTGATTACCAATTAGGTGTGCATGAAATAATGTTCAAGTTAAATTCTCTAATCACACAAGCAAACCAAACATGCGAAGAAGATAAGGAAAAATCTCTTTCGAAAAAAACCTAGTATTCAGCACTATAAAGAGCTGGACAGACACCAATCGACTTACAGACTACTTAGCTCCACTAAGCATAATGCGCAGGGTATTTAAATCTTCTAGAATCTGATGCAGTCCAGTATCACCCAAAAGAAGCGGTCTTCCCTCGGTATCCACCGATAAGCCTCAGGATTACAGAATCCTTTCTTCTTCAGCAGTAGAGTTGTAACTCCATAAAAATCAGTCGTAAAGAAAATTTCTACTATGGTTTGATGTAGATATGGAAATGGGGGTTTCATAAACTCAACAAATTAGGTAGAAGGATGTGTGATTTGAAAAAAAATGTGTTTTAAAAACAGATGAAGAAAACTTTTGAAATAGGTATTGAAAAATCATTTTTGCCAAAAGTCTTTAGAAAATCTGAACAAGACAGGTTTTTATAGAAAAAATACAAAATTCGAGGCGGTGATCTCCTTCAAACGAAAATGGCATGTCGTACGAACAAAAATACCAATTTCATTCTAATGAGATTAGGTCTCATTTGAACGATAACTTATTTTTGTTTGAACATACTTCTAATGACCTTCCAACGAAAATGGACCTGATAAACAGAGGATTCTCGATTGATGGTGTTCGAAGCTCGTTCTAACGAGAACCGACTTTCATTCTAACAAGATCTTATTCTCATTCGAATGAGATTGAAAAATAAAAAAAGATTTTATTTTTAAAATTCGTTTTAACAAAAAAAAGCTCAATTAAAAAAAAAATAAACGTCTCAGGATGTAATTTGAATGAGAAACTAAAAACCACTAGTGTATACCTCTATAATGTGTCGGTGACAAATTCGAAAACTATGCTCGGTCACTAACAAGTCTTCAAATGATTGTAGAGGCAATGCAAATGTAGTGTTCAGTTTGAAACTCCGATTTGTAACGGGATAAGCCAAAATACCAAAATGATTAATCTATGAGCAATTATAAAATAGTGCTCTTATAAATCCACCCCTTTGGCCATTCCTGTACAAAATAAAAATCAAAAACCAAATTATAATTAAAACCCCTAAGACAATGATCCTAATGTCCTCTCAAACCCAAAAATGAAATAACATTTGAGACTTTGCTTCAACTGAATTTGTTCTCCCCTAAGCCAAATGTGTTTTCATCTTGTGTAGTCCATGAAATCATCATTAAAGCGGAAAATACCTACACACATAAAGGAAAAGAAATACCATGACACGTATGAGTTTAAATTAAAAATAAACTCCCCCTCAATTTATTCTCTCATTTTTTGTCCGTAATAGACAAAGGGTTAGGAACTAGGCATAAATAATAATCATCACATAAAGAAGTAAAGGTATCATCATAAATATAATCAATAAAGTACATGCAATGAATATCCAAAAGGATTAATGTGTTCTCCCCCTGTCAAACAAATTTTTTTGAAGTCTTCAAAATTTTACCAAGTATAAGGTATATGTATAAAAATTACATATAGGCATAAAAAACACATAGCACCATAGAATAACACTAAAATACTCGAATCGAGAACACAAAATGCAATTGTGTGAACATTTTCCACTGGAAAATCAACATAAGCATCCATAACATAGGTGCACGAAGCCATGAGATACTTCAAAGAAAGAACTCAATTCCAACCTTAGGTGTAAAAATGTTGAACTTGAATGAAATTGACTCGACTTATGCAATATGCCATGAATTTAAATGATTCTCAAATCAATAATGCCAAACTATTTAATATTTTTCAAGAGAGTCCGTTGTGCAACCCCATTGATCTTATACTATATAACACCTCAAAATCTCATATATATATATATATATATATATATATATATATATATATATATATATATATATATAGATAAGAATTCACTCTCAAATAGTTTGATGATATCATAATGCTCATATGTAATGAAGCATCAATAAATAAAAATAAATGGCCTTGACACTTTTGTTTTTGCGTGTCGTTCATCTTTTTAGGCTCTTTTCACAAATGGTGGTTTTTAAAGCAAAGATAATTTTTCTCTTTCATAGTCCCTTTCCATTGCTTAACATATATCAATAGTTTTCGGGAAACGAAATTCGAGAAATGGTTCTTACAAGAACAACTTATCTCTTTTTACATTTGGTTCATTATTAAGTAGGATTGAGATGAGAACACCGTATTCGACACATGATAAATAATTACAATGTTCAAAAAGTCCGTGCACATCTGCAATAAAGGTGATAAAGAGTCTATCATGAAGAACATAATCATCAATGAATAATGTAATGCTACCCTCACATTATTAAGCACACTATTGAAACAAAGTCATGTCTCAAAACACTAGGAAAAAGTCACGTGAATGGATGAAATGTAGGGGTGATTCGAATGTTTTAAATTCACATCCATGTATAGTGAGAAAAGAAAATAAAAAATATTTTTTATCTTTTTCAAAGAATTTAACAAAAATAAAATCTTTTTTTATTTTTCAAACTTTTTCTTGAAAATCAATTTTTTTTAGAATTCTTCAAATATATCAAAAAGAAAACATATGAATACAATAGAAATACAACCTAGAAATAGGGATATATGATATGAACATGATAAACACCCTACACTAGAAACAAGTCTCGACCTCAATCAATATGCCCAAAGGAGTTCTTAAAAGGAGAAGACATCCTATGAAATTCCTCCATCAAACATTGTGAAGTCTGGAATAAATACTCTGTTTTCTTTCAAAAACTCTCAAAATCTGTAAGGTGATGTGCGGTAGCATGTGGAGAAACATGTGTGGGAGTGCATACGAAAACATGTGTAGGAACTCGTGTGGAAGAATACCGGAGAACACGCGTGTGAGAAACTCTCCCTAGCTTAAAATAATATTCTCGAAGGTAACCTCTTTGTTTATAATGGGAACTAACATAAACTGGCTTAGTTATACCTCGCTCAAAATGCCTTGGACGGGATCTCCTTCGTAGGTTAGGTATCTTTGGTGGGTTAGGTCAAGGCCCATAAGGATTCGTTACAAACTCAGGAACCGATTCGGGTGCGACTTTGGAAGTGGATGCGCCATTATAACCTATTCATTGTCTCTCAAAGTTACCTGACACGGGACTGAAGATCATTTTTCCAAGCTTCTTATATATGTCCTCTAAAGTGACCTTCAACTCCCGACACATTCGAGATCAATCTCGAGTTGGGATACACGGGAAGTTTCTCATGAGTCTCTAATGAAGTTAACGATCTCTCGTAAGACTAGCCACAGTCTTGGTCAATTTCGTATTGACCCTACCAACAACAATTAACTACTCACATAAAGAAACTTTCACCTTCTCGAGTTGACTCCCTAATGCCTCATACTCACTCAAAAATTTCACTTTATTCTCTAAATCAAACACTCTGAAAGATAAATATTTATTAATACTTTTCATTTTTAAAGTCTCGGTGTAAAATTCATAGAAGGATTTTTAGATCCCACCTTCTCCCTCACTCTCACTCTTTCTAGAATGATTCGAAACATCATCGAGGCTCTCACGTTTAGAAATGTCCTCATCAGTGTGGAACAAACTAGAAGTGCTAACGTGGCTTGCCATAAATTTATAGAAATTAGGTTCATGTGGTGATTCATCCACGAAATCCACCAAATCGATGTCACTATCGCTAAGAGTGGCTTTGTGTGCAACATTCCCATTGCCATGTCTCTTTATCCTAGTGGCACACTTATGGGATTTATGACCCTTGTCCTCACACTCATAACATCCCATGTCATCTTTCTCACAAACATTCTGGCCCTCATTCCCATCTTTATTTTTCTCAAAAATCTTTTCTTTAGAATAATTCTTTGTTAAATTTGAAAAACGTTTTGCAAAAAAAGCTAAATCATCCATCTCAAAATCAAATTAAGACTCTAAATAACAAAAGTTTTCTTTCTTCTTTTTGGACTGGGCTTTCAAAGCAATTCCTATTTCCTTTTTCTTAAAAGTTTTGGGAAACATATTGATTTCATAAGTTTAATGGTCTCCTATGAGTTCTTATAATCTAAGAGTATCTAATATTCCCTATAAATTTAGGACAGTGACTTTAGGGATAAAATGAGTTGGCATGAATATCAAAATTATTTTCACAACTCTTGTCTCAGGAATTTTCTCACCCTAATTAAAATTAGAATTGACTATGCCTAACAAATGTGCATAAAACTCATCAACAATGTAAGACTCATTCATGGTGATAGTCTCAAATTGGGTGGGGTGATTTTGAAGCTTGGAATCTTTCACTGCTTCGGTTCCCTTGTAAGTGAGTTAGAGGATATGCCACGCTTCCTTAGACGTGGTGCACATCATGATGCAACATAACTCGTCAGGGGTGATGGCTCGATAAATTTCACTTAAATCACGAGAGTTAAATGTACTCCACTTAAAATCATCATCTGTCCAATAAATGGCAAGTTTAGGACCTATGACATCGCCATTGGTCATAGTGGGTGGTGTCCGCCCTCTTTCACACACGAGTTAAATTAGCTCATCAATCGCTTTCAAATCTGACCTCATTCGAGCTTTACAATAAGCATAATTAAACCCATCCAAAACAGGTATCCTATTATACAAATTATCCATAAATCCAAATTTTAAAGGATCACACAAAAACTTAGTGTAACCTACGCTGATACCAATTTGTAAACGCAAGGTTCATATGAAAAAGTGTGTATATTAGGTTACGCACGCACAAATATAAATTTTAACAATTTTTATCTTGATTAGCAATTAGGTGTTCATGCAATAATGTCCAAGTTAAATTCTCCAATCACACAAACAAAACAAACATGCGAAGAAGATAAGGAAAAATCCCTTTCGAGCAAAACCTAATATTCAGCACTGTAAAGAGTTTGACAGACACTAATCGACTTACAGACTACTTAGATCCACTAATCACTATGCACAGGGTCTTCAAATCTTCTACAGAATCTGATGCATTCCAGCACCACCCATGAGAAGCGATCTTCTCACTATAAGAAAAACACATTTTTATGACACTCGAAAAATTAATTTAGCAAGATTTAATACAAAAATGTCATTTGAAAGTTATTATTATTATTATCAATGTGACATCTATAATATAAAATGTCATTTTATATATATTAGTATCATTTTTCATGATACTTTAAATATAAAAATAATATTTAATTATAGATATTATGACCCTTTTTAAAGACCATCGTCGTATCTCTCAAATTAGGTACACTTCTCTCTCTCTCTCTCTCTCTCTCTCTCTCTCTTAAATCAAACCCACACACGCAGGAAGAAGCACACACAGAGACGCGTATACATGGATATGAAACTCATTGTAAAAATTTCAATTTTAGTTTTCTATGAAATCAACTCAGTTTGTTCATTTTATTTTTCAATTTTGATTATTCGTTTTTAGATTTGCTTCATTTTTAGCATGACCGTTGTTGTTTGTTTGTAAAAATTATTAATTTTAGGCTTTTAAGATCATAATAGAGTGTAAAAAAATGATGATATTAAATTTTTAATGGTTGGTTGAATAAATTTTGTTGAGGCAGTTGGAGTTCATTTAGTTATGTTGTCACTAGTTGATATAAAATTTCATGTCAATGTGTTGAATAATCATGTTGTGTTGATTTGGTTTTAAATATTTTTTAGCACAAATAAAATTAAAATGATAATGCTTAATTAATCACATGGGATCATAATCAGATTGTCTCGGTAAAATAAGTCATGTGTCAAAAAAATGTCACTCCTAATATTTTTGTGGCTTTCTTTTTTTTTTAATCAAATTTGAGGCTATACATGTTATTATTCTTGGAGCTCTTATATCATGTGACATATGTTACACACATGAAAAAAATTAGATTATAATTGAGGCTTTGATATGTTTAAAATTAAGGATTTATTTTCTTCTCCTAACAAGAAAGTAATGAATTTATAAGGCATACTAAATCTTTTTTATTCTATAACGAGTTTGACCTATGGTTTGGGTAGTATTCTTGTGCAAATACTAACACAAGTTGATTTTATGTTCTTCTTAGATTTGGAATGATCTTTTAAATAGAAATCTTCTTAATAAATAAAATACATTTGAATCCATAAGAATGTATAGTATGTTTGCCATCATTTTTTTGCCATATATTGCAAATTGATAAAAGAAACGAATTCATTGCGGCTATGAGTTTGTACATCATAAGTGAGTTTCTTATCTAATGATCTATTGCTTTTAGAAGATATATAATTTAGTTTATTGAATCTCATTTTTCTTAGCAAACAAAATGTCCATATGGAAATCATCCCCACTAATCTGTTTGCCATTTTATCTAATTTTCATTCAATATAATTACTCATTTCACATGTTCCTTATGTATCATTGTTGTACAATTGGTAACTTGTATTCAATTCTCTTATAAAATGGATAATGTATTACATTTATCTTATTTATTTCATATAATGACTTAAATATTATAGCAATGTGATCACCGTGATCTTATTGGAGTTTTATCTGTTATAGGAAGATATTCAACTTCTGGTGGACACAGTATTGGAGTCCTATAGATTCTCCATCTCATGGTCAAAATTTATCCCTAGCATGTGGACCTGGATTTGCTATGAAAAGTAAATTAAGAACTAGGAAGTGTTGTATTGTTTGTTCTCATACCTAATGTTATTATCTCAAAATTGATTTAATGTCTAGAGCTGTCAACCCACGATATGGCCAATGAATACACGTACTTGTTTGTGCACTGATGTTGTTGGAAATTGAAGGATCAGAAGTCGACTTGACTCGTGTTCTTAGTGGTGTGGCAATAGGAGCAAGTGTATTATTTTGGGTTCACTTGATAGTAATTGAACTTTATTTACATCTATCCATTTTTATGACCGATGCGTATGCCCACATAATCGTTCATTCGAATTGGCAAAAAAAATTACTTATCATAAAATTTGAGTCATTTGTTAGAACTCTATATTGGTATATTCATATGTAAAGTTATTTAAAGTCTCATAAGAAGTGAACATATAGTTTTCTACAAGTTTATCACTATACATTTGTAAATATGAATCTAAATGGTATCTAATAACATTAAGATGAAATGGATAATACTGTATAAATATACCATGGGGAACTTCTATCTGTATACCGACAAATGACTTGTGCATAGTTTTATATAGCCTTGTCTCTTATAGTATTCACGATGTAAATTAGTGTTTCCTACATCGTGTTCTATTCTTATAATATTTATATGGTGTATTTAGTTTCTTTCTCTATTTTAGTGCGGTGAAGAGAAATGCATTCTTAGTCAAATATACGCTTTTAAAAATGGACTACCTATCATGAAGAATGTGATGCTTTTGGAATGTTTAGAGCTTTAAGGAAGAGGAATCTTTTTTGAGAGATCAATCATATATATTGGCCCATTTGTGTGAGCCTATTATGAATGGTATTTTTTTTGTTAGATCAATGTATACTTAATTGCTTATTGAAAATTTGATAACGCATGATTTATTATTATGTTTGAAAGTGGATTCAATAAGAACATTGTTTTATTTTATTCTTTTAACAATTATATTAGCAGTTGTTACCAATTTCCTTTTGAATATTTCCGTAGATTTGCCTTCGAAAAAAGGAGTGTCTTATTTCATAATGTAGTCGTTTCTTCATTTCAGTAGACACATAATCTCATCTATTATCTTATTTCCTTCTCTTAAATAACACAGGGTGAGAATTTCCTTTAATGCTTTGTTGTCATGAAATAGACATGAATTAAGGGTGCATTTGATTGCATCCATGGAAAATAATTAGTTTTTAAGGATTTACTTAGAATTATTTTACATGTAAAATGCCTTTTTCACCATGTCACCTTTTGTGGTGTTTGATAAAAGCAAGCCATGTTTTCAAGGGAAACAGAAGTCTATGGTGGGTGGTGGAATTTTTTCTTAATGAAAATTGGTGAATTAGGCTAAATCAAGTTGTACCATGGAAAATATTTCCTTATAAAATGAATCCAATCAAGTACAACTAAGGATAAAAATATATGTAATTTGGGGTATTTTCCATAGAAAATACGTTCAATCATAAATCATAAGAGATGAGTCTTTGGTATATGGCTTTTGATTGTTGATCTTTTTGGACATTAGTGATGGGAGTAAAAGATTCCACATCATTGTAGTAGTCGACCACAATGGTGGGTAGAACTGGTAAAACTTTTTTAGTTGTCCTCCTGTCTGTTTATCCGTTAATCACTTAGAAACATTCTATATACACTTTGAAAGTTTCCTGAAAATGAATTTGATCATTCGAATTGTGTAATTCTTCAATTGAAAATTGACATGATTACCAAGATTGAGAAAGTTCATAAGGTAATTATCAATTTCATGACTAAATATTGATCGTCGTTACAATTTTTTTATGATTTTAAATATAGAATTTTCCGGTTTCCCAAGGCATTTCTCATCTGCTATTTTCTTCCTAATAGAAAAATGCCTTAATATATCGGTGTAATTGGGTATAATTCTTTTATTTATTTCTATGATGTTCCTAATGAAAGTTTTCAATTTGTGCCTGGACAGTGAAACGAGAGGTTGAAGTAGCACAAAGAAGCTCTTCTTCTTGATAAAATGTTTAGTGTGGAAGGGTTTGCTCCTAGACGCTGCCTTTATGGTCGAAAGCCCATCTCTTATACTATTGGTATGAACAAAAAGTTGACTTGTGTAACACCTCGTATTTTTGGGCATTTATTAATTAATTAATTCGATAAATTTTAAATTACTTGTGTGTCATAATTTAATTGAATTAATTATTATTAATATTATTTAAATATTAATCCGATGAGTAAACGATTAATATTTATGGGATTTAAAGATACTAAATGAATAGTAATAATTTACTAAGTTAATAGGTGAATATTAACTTTTAGTAAAATAATTCGGATGGTAATTCTGAGTGTACGGTTGAGTCTGAATGGGTCAAAATAGTCGAAAAAGAGTAACCATGGGTAGTAAATGGGTCTTGGAGCATTTTTAGACATAATCAAACCCGTATGGGAGTGTCTGGGCCCTTTTAGTAAAGCCAACAAGCCTAAAAACGGGATTGACAGGGTGTGACAGCCATAACTCATTTTAGAAAACCTAATCAAGTAGAGGACAAAAGAGAGAAATTAGAGAAACCTTGGGAGCTTAAATCAAGAACAAGTGTGGATATTCTTCATCAAATCATCATCTACACTAAAGATATTCAGACCCTACAAACCCTATAAGGCAAGTGGTTAAACTTGCTCTTAAATTTTGTAAAAGCCCCGGATTTTAATTATGCATAATTAAAAATATTTAATTTCCTTTTGTATGCGGAAGCGAAAAATGTGATGGTTCAACTTTAAAACAAAAAATTTTAATTTCTTAAAACAAATTAAAATTACACCAAGTGAAGTAAAATTAAACAATTAATATATTCACTTAAATCAAGTTAATTCAATCCAAGTCCTAGAATTTGCCTAAGTCATATTTATCAATATTAACAAATTAGGCGAAACCAAATTTTAGCAAATGACTTGAATTAAATAAACTTTACCCAATATTTAATTTAGTCCCAATTAAAGTGAGTGTGATAATTTAAACCGAATTTTATCTTTAATTATCCTAAGCATGCGTTCTACATTATTTATGCAAGATAAAATAAACCAATCACACTACGCCGCGATGTACGAGAAAAAACCCAAGACGGGAAACAACCTCGGACGACCCTAGCCACAAATCCACTAGATACGGAATTACAAGTACAAGACAGATAGACTTACAACGTACGACCCGATTCCTCTCAAGCCTCGACGCTTCTTCTTGTAGACACCTCTTACTAGCGGATAACCTTGGAACACCACCGCGGTCTCGGAATCCACCGATAGGACTTTATATGGTCATCGTCACCCGTACATGGAGCCTTTCTCCAAGTGGGTAGAATCGCAACAAAACGTCTTCTTCTTTGATGGATGTAGAAGCAAACCAAAACTTCTCTTTGAAACGGAAGAGATAAACCGGTGCCAAACTCCAAGCAATTGATATGTATATATGTGAACTTGGATACACAATATGGGTCTAAAACACTAGAGTGATGGATATTTTTCTCTAAAAATCTCACTCAAAACATGAACATTTTCCTTAAAACAATTTGCTCTCAAACCCTCTCTAAGAGATGAAAAGTTATGGAAAAGTTAGGAAAAGTTAGATTGGAAAATGTTATTCCCGCACATAATAAAGTCTGAAAAAGTTGGTTAAAAACCAAGTGGGGAAGTGGGTGAAAAACTGCCAATAACTGTTCCCGCCTGACAGCTCGTTCGAACGACATTTCGTTCGAACGAAATCTCGTTCGAACGAGACTTCTAACGACGTTCCAGATTGGACTCGTTAGAAACTCATTGGAAATCTCGTTAGAACGAACAATCTCGTTCGAACGACATTTCGAACGACTGACCAGTATACCTTGGTGGGAACTCGTTGGCAGGTTCGTTCGAACGATATTTTCGTTCGAACGACGCTATCGAACGAAAAACCAAAAATTTTGAATATTCTTGTTTAAGCCCAGAAAACTTTATAAATATTTATTTAAAGTTTTAATTAATTCTTTCTTAAAACAAAACGCAGTTTTTATAAAACCTAACACCCAATAAACTTGTTCCAAGCTCCTATATATATAATATTGCATTCATACCTTGGGAGCATGAAACTATGGTTGATGACGTAGAAACGAGGCATGAAAACTGACATATTTGATGAAGCTTTATACTCTTTGCCACTACGTCTTCAACAAACACTTCATAGGCTTGAGAATATTACAATTAAATACTATCATATGCATAAATGTTTTTGTCCAGAATTGAGCCAAAACTATATATGGACTCAATTGAAAATTTGTGTCCTTACAAATCTCTCACTTTGGCTATTCCGGGACGAAAACCAAACAAAAATCCTAAAGGGCCGTCAAGCTCTACTAGACTCAAAACATAACCTACCCATAACTTGACTCAACCCAAGGATCAAACGCTTTGCCATTTAAAGCTGCCACTTTAGAGGAATACCTGCACACTTAAGCAAACTCATCAAATGCATAGGGAATATCAAAATATTAAATGCAATTAATTAATTACTCCCCCAAATTAATTCTCCCCTTTATCAAACAAATGACATACTTAGAAAGACGTCTCCCCCTAAGATAAATCTCCCCCAAACTAAGATACGGTAATAATAGGATTAGATACCATTTATCCCCCTATCATTTTTCTCCCCCTTTTTGTTCAGGAATAGGCAAAGGATAAAGAACTAATAAACAACATGTTGAAGCTTAAAGTGATAAGACATGAGAGCATATGGGCAATAAAAGCAAGGCAAAGACAAACAGATATCATATATATGTATATATATATATATATATATATATATTAGAAATATACCAATAGAGTGCTTGCATATATATATAGATATAAACATACACATGACACAAAATACAATAAGTTTGCACACTCGTATGGCAAAAATGTGTCATATGGAAACGTAAGTGTAGGGGTGTGAACTAGCAACAATTAAATTTAGACCCAATCACTTAATAAACATTCACGGAGTTCTCATTTGATTGCAAACTTTATCACATTTAAATATAACCTCATGTGACAATATGAAGATTGAACTCAATGAACAAACATACACAATGCATACAAGCCTACCATGATGATGATTCTACTAACCAAATAGAGTCATGACATTAAAGATAACTAGGATAAACGGACATAGTGCAAACCGTTGATATACCATCCAATTCTCCCTCAATAAGAATATATATTCTTTTTCTTTTGAATGAATATATCAAACAAACATAGGCCTTGGCAATTGTTTTCTTTTTAATGCCAAATATTCTGTTTTTAGGCCTTTGGATCACGTATTTCTTTTAGATCCAATAAACGGTGGCTTACTATCGCAAAGGATTTAATTCATCCTTTTGGAGCCCTTCCCCGTGCACATTTAGATATATAATTTTTTTTATCTCACAAAGCTCACGTGCAACAGATTTTGACATGCACTAGTCCTCCTAGGTCATAGATATGTAGATGACTAGATTGGTAGGAGAACACCTAAAAAAGATCAAATATAACATGTGACATTAAGATTTCAAAAGAGCTCGTGCATGTGTGAAAAGAGCCATATAAAAATAGAATCCATTTAAACAATACAAAATCCAACTACTCCATATAAAACATGGTAAAAAACATTTTAAGGATTGAAAATCTAAACCAAAAGTTCTAGCCACGTGGAAGCGTAAAAAAGATGGAATTCAAACACAAATATATGCCACATAAAGTGTGTCAAACTAAAATACACAAAAAATAAAATCTTTTTGAGTTTTTGAAATTTTTTTACCAAAAATAAATAATATATACTCAAAAGACAAACACAAATCATTTGAATCTTTCATTAAGCTTAAATTACCAAGCGATAAAATCCAAATGATAAACAAAAATCTTTTTGTAATATAATACAAAAGATAAACAAAAATCATACTTCTAGCATGGGATAAGCATGGATCAAAGACTAGAAAATGATTAAACAAGCATACATTTATCATGTGAATTTAGCATGAAGTACAAACGCTAAAGTATGAAAACACTAACACATTCATCCTTTAGATTTAGCTAGGGAGGAAGCATGTCAAAGTAAATGAGAATCAAAAACCCTATTTTGCAAGGCAACCAAGTCGGATTTCCTAACCCAAATTAATGAAGAATGACTATCTTGGGGTGTAGGAACTTTAACTACCGTAGTTACTTTACTATGGGATTTTCTAGAAATTCGTTTAAGATCAAAACAAAATTTCCTAAGATGACCTTTTCGACCACAATGGGTACAAGTAAAAACATGTCGAAAAGATTTACCTAAGGAGTGATCTTTAAATGCATTCCTAGTAGATTCTCCTAAAACATTGGTTTTGGCATTATGAGTAAATTCATTACAAGTATTGAAGCCTAAACCAAAAGTGTCATTTTTAATTTGGACCGTTCCTAAGATTTTATCTAGTTTTTCCGAACGAAACTCCAAATCAAATTTGACATTACGAGAGTCCTTTAATTTATCTCGCAATTCCAAAATATTAGACTCTAATAAAACATTTCGCTCTTCAAAAGCAAGAAGCTCCTTTTTCAAGGATTCCATTAAACCCATAAGGCTATCTCTTTCGCCTTCTACATATTCAAGCTTCTCTTGAAGAGTCCTCTCACGAGTCCTAAGGTCTTCTATTAAAGCATGTTCATCAACGACCTTGACACTCTCTCTTAAACTAGCTTCTAACTTCAAATTAGCTCTTCTCAATTTAATAGATTCTTTATAAAGTTCTTGAAAAGCATTTTGAAG
Organism: Sambucus nigra; assembly: GCA_949130495.1. NCBI lineage: Eukaryota > Viridiplantae > Streptophyta > Magnoliopsida > Dipsacales > Adoxaceae > Sambucus > Sambucus nigra. The sequence continues at coordinate 57,543,520 of OX422215.1, read as the reverse complement.
TTCACTCACATTAACCTCTTCTTCATTTTCACTCTCTCTTTCTTCTCCACTCTCACTATCATCGAAAATAAGTGAATCATAAACTTTGACCTTGGAAGTGTCATGTGTTAATGTTTCATCAATGGATGAGTTCTCACTATCACTCACATGACTAGCCATAAAAGCCACAAAATTTTTCTTAGTGGGGGAATCGGGCTTCTCTTCCTTATCACTATCACTAAGGGTCGCATTATATGAAATGGGCCGCTTACCCTCTTTCCTTAGTTTAGTGGGGTACTCATAAGCCCTATAGCCATAACCTTCACAACTGAAACACTTATTAGAATCGTCCCTATCTAAATTTTCATTACTAGGTTTAGGGATCTTTTCGGCTTTAGGGATTTTCTCGGCTTTAGAAATCTTCTCGCCTTTGTCATGCTTAGAAGATTCAAATTTCTTAAAATCATTTTTAAATTTATCTTTGTTAATTTTAAGAAATTTTCTAAATTTACGAGCAAACAAAGCCATGTCTTCCGAGTCACTATCACTCTCGCTCTCTACTACTTGTTTGACCTCTTTTCGGGCTTTTAAAGCAACGCCCTTTTCGATTTTCTTTTCAGATTTGGAGGGAAACATATCCAGTTCATAGGTTTGTAAATCACGTACAAGCTCTTCTAATTTCGTAGAGGCTAAAGTTGGTAAAGAATTTAAAACGGTCACCTTTGGAATAAATCTATCGGGTAGGGACCTTAAAATTTTCTTTACAACACGGTCGTCAGGTATTTTCTATCCCAAGTTAAAAGATGAATTAACAATATCAGAAAGTCTAGCATAAAATTCATCAAAAGTTTCTTTTTCATTCATTTTGATAGTTTCAAATTGAGTGGTGAGGTTTTGGAGTTTTGAAGCTTTAACGACACTAGTTCCTTCATGAGTTAATTGTAAAATACCCCAAGCTTCTTTAGAAGTCTCACACGTCATAATAGGTCGGAATTCATCCGGTGTGACAGCGCTAAACAAGGCATTTAAACCACGAGAATTGAAATTAGCAAGTTTAAACTCATTTTCAGTCCATCTATTGGCGGGTTTGATAACACGTTCATTTTTAACTAAATAAGTTGGTGGGGACCACCCGTTAACAACAAACATCCAAACTCTCTCGTCGATATATTTTAGTGCCGATCTCATACGCGCTTTCCAATACGCGTAGTTTGAACCATCGAAAATAGGAAATTTTGAAAATGGGGAAAAATCCATTTTAGCCAAAAATTATTTAAGGATCTTTAACGAAATAATTTATCGTTTTTGGCTCTAATACCAATTTGTAAAAACCCGGACTCTGATTTTGATTGTCTCAATTAAAATCAAAGTTATCATATAGTAATTTCGTTTTAAATAAACGACAGATGCGGAAGCGTAAAAAGGTGATGGTTCAACTTTGAAACAACACAACAACAAATTTTAATTTGTTAAAACAAATTAAAATAACACCAAGTGAAGTAAAATTAATCAATTAATATGTTCACTTAAACCAAGTTAATTCAATCCAAGTCCTAGAATTTGCCTAAGTCATATTTATCAATATTAACAAATTAGGCGAAACCAAATTTTAGCAAATGACTTGAATTAAATAAACTTTACCCAATATTTAATTTAGTCCCAATTAAAATGAGTGATAATTTAAACCGAATTTTATCTTGAATTATCCTAAGCATGCGTTCTACGTTATTTATGCAAGATAAAATAAACCAATCACACTACGCCGCGATGTACGAGGAAAAACCCAAGACGGGAAACAACCTCGGACGACCCTAGCCACAAATCCACTAGATACGAAATTACAAGTACAAGACAGATAGACTAACAACGCACGACTCGATTCCTCTCAAGCCTCGACGCTTCTTCTTGTAGACACCTCTTCCTAGCAGATAACCTTAGAACACCACCGCAGTCTCGGAATCCACCGATAGGACTTTATATGGTCACCGTCACCCGTACATGGAGCCTTTCTCCAAGTGGGTAGAATCACAACAAAACGTCTTCTTCTTTGATGGATGTAGAAGCAAACCAAAACTTCCCTTTGAAACGGAAGAGATAAACCGGTGCCAAACTCCAAGCAATTGATATGTATATATGTGAACTTGGATACACAATATGGGTGTAAAACACTAGAGTGATGGATATTTTTCTCTAAAAATCTCACTCAAAACATGAACATTTTCCTTAAAACAATTTTCTCTCAAACCCTCTCTAAGAGATGAAAAGTTATGGAAAAGTTAGGAAAAGTTAGATTGGAAAATGTTATTCCCGCACATAATAAAGTCTGAAAAAGTTGGTTAAAAACCAAGTGGGGAAGTGGGTGAAAAACTGCCAATAACTGTTCCCGCCTGACAGCTCGTTCGAACGACATTTCGTTCTAACGAAATCTCGTTCGAACGAGACTTCTAACGACGTTCCAGATTGGACTCGTTAGAAACTCGTTGGAAATCTCGTTAGAACGAACAATCTCGTTCGAACGACATTTCGAACGACTGACCAGTATACCTTGGTGGGAACTCGTTGGCAGGTTCGTTCGAACGATATTTTCGTTCGAACGACTCTATCGAACGAAAAACCAGAAATTTTGAATATTCTTGTTTAAGCCCAGAAAACTTTATAAACATTTATTTAAAGTTTTAATTAATTCTTTCTTAAAAAAAACGCAGTTTTTATAAAACCTAACACCCAATAAACTTGTTCCAAGCTCCTATATATATAATATTGCATTCATACCTTGGGAGCATGGAACTATGGTTGATGACGTAGAAATGAGGCACGCAAATCGGCATATTTGATGAATCTTTATACTCTTTGCCACTACGTCTTCAACAAACACTTCATAGGCTTGAGAATATTACAATTAAATACTATCATATGAATAAATGTTTTTGTCCGGAATTGAGCCAAGACTATATATGGACTCAATTGGAAATTTGTGTCCTTACAAATTTATTACAGATTTCAATTCATATCATAGTAGATGTGATAAGATTAAATGGTTTTTGAGTTGGTTTGATATCTACAATGGGTTTTGATTAATTTAGATATATGAACTAGAAAAGGGTTTGTAATCTTGATTATTTAATTTTTGATCTGTGATAGAATCCTTAATAAGAAAGGGGAACCATGAAATCTTAGATTTGGTGTAAGATTAGAACGGATCGTGGGAAGAAATCTGGGTAGAGATCCTAGGGTCATTCGAAGGACCTGGGCTTCATTTTAGCGAAATCCTCATCGTTCAAACGATAAGCTTGTCCTTCGAACGAGATGGCAGATCCAGCGGCTTCTCTCCCTTCCTCTGTTTTGGTCATGGGTTTCTGTTTTGGGGATTACAGATATGGGGTCTTGATTTTGTGTGAAATTTAAATGGTTATAGTTATGAGGTCTTGATTTTGGTATGAAAATTTTAATGGGATAATAAGGAAAAATAATTCATAAGGGACATCAAGGTTGAAATTGAGTAATTTGAAAACCTTAGATTAATAAGTGTGCAAACTTATTAAGGAGAATTTTGAATAATAAATTCTGAATATTGTATTTTATGTCCAAGTGAGCGAGTCCGGGTATATTGGTTGAGAGACACCAAGGTAATAAATTAATTAATGTGTAATTAATTAAATTTGAGTCAGAATACGGACTCGGGTATAGTGTGGGCTAGTGTTATGGATTTTGTGCACGATATAGCTGGAATTAAATTTAATGTACATACATACGGTAGTGTGATATATATATATCGATGACTAGATATTTAGTAAAAGAATACCCCTTTAGTGTTATCATAGGAGGTTGCGCGATGTGGAAAAATCTCCTGGCTTGAGTGTGAGTATAGTCCCCATGTCACAGCGTCCGTATTTAGGGGTGAGACATCTTAGGTATGATTCAGTCAGCCTCCGCTATGTTTATTTTGTTTCACTGATTCGAGGAGCTAACCGTGTCAGGGTGTCTGTGTGTATAAGTAAACCTGGATTGATAGTATTGTAGAGAACATCCGGTGATAGACTACTCGGGAGGATGGTTATCTAATTACAACATGTGTGTGAATGTTGTAATATGATGATACGTATATAAATATGGTGTGGTGTAGATAATTATATACGGGTAAAATACATGATGTGAATTTATTTTTATTATATAACTCGTGAAAATGTTATATGGTCCCAAATGAAAACAATAATTAGTTAAGTTAATGTGATATATAAGTTATAAATCATATATTAAACATACTCGGGTTAGAGTAGGGTGACAGGAATGAACTATATAACAAGAACTAGTTACGGGGTAGATGTCTAGGTGGGTTATACTGAAAAATGGTAGGTGTGCGCATTAGTTGAGGGGTGAGTCGGTCCTCAATAGAGTGCGACACTAGCTTAAATATGAAGAGCATTCATGCATTTTAATTTACTGCAATTTAATTCACTTGCTAAATATTTTCAAAATGTTTTGGGTTCTAATCCTTACTATCAAATATTTTTAAAACCCTTTTAGGTGTTCGACCACACGGGAGCCAGACTTGATCCTATTCTAGGGTACATAGTTGCGGTATTTGTGGGTGCTACAGGAGTTGTACTAGACATCTCTCTTATTCACTCCTAGATCAGGATAGTATCTCAGTTGTACTTTCGAGCATATTGCTCATTGCAGTTGTATATTTTATTTCAGTTCAGATTGTATCGGCTATATTTTCTATGTGTCAGATATATTTTGGTTTGGTTGTTTTTAGTCGATGTTTATTCAGCTAGCACTTGTTTCAAATATTTGTGATATGCTCAGGCTCTTTTATATTATGATGGATCTATTATGTCTCTTGTTGTACTTATTGACTTGGTTATTTAAAAGATAAAATTTTGACCCCGGCTTAATTAATCATTAGGTGGTTAGTAATTAATAAGTTTTTTGGCAGTGATGCTAAGAATGAACCAAATAGAAATCATGTTTAATTTGATAAAGGCCTAATCACCCGGTATTTAATTAGGCAGGGTGTCACAAATGGTATCATAACATCAGGTTCTAGTGTCCATAGGATCTGTACGGCTTACTAGGACTTCAGTGAAGCTTTCTTTTGATATAGAACCCTACTATTAGGACTGTTGACTCATATTTATGCTTATGAGATATCATACTTCTGTTATTAAGAATTATATTAACAGTGAACTGATACAACTCGTTTTGAATTTCAAATGCCGCCTAGGAGAGCTAGACCTGCCAGGGAAGCAACCAGGGGCGGGGAGAGAGAGGCTCAACAGGAGCCAGAGGTTTCGCAGCCACAAACCCCACCAGGGTTTGTGACTACAGCTTAGGTAGCAGATATTGTGGCACAGGTGGTCAATGCCGCCATGATAGCCATGGAAGCATAATTTCCTCAGCACCAGCCACAACATCCAATGGCCCCAGTTATTCAGGTCCACCCGGGGTCGTCAGAGTGGTAGAGGGTTCGGGAGGCCTTTCATAAGGGCCATCCCCTAGAGTTTCAGGGGAGTTCTTAGGTGATATTGGCTTATCAGTGGAAGAGATATTTATAGTGCCACCTGTGCATGGTTGACTGCAGCGAGGTACAAAGACATATGTTAGCCACATTCAGGTTGACTGGGGCAGCCTTGCATGGTGAGAGCCTACTACCACTATTGGAGAGAGAGATACGCTGGCCATCATCGAGTTCTGGGTGCGATTCAACTGCAAGTACTTTGCTCTAACAGTTGAGACCGAGATGAGGAGGAGATTCAGGGAGGTTATTCAGGCTGACCATTCTGTGGAGAAATAAAAATAAGAGTTCAATCATTTGGCTAATTTGGTACCAGATGAGGTGAGCAACGAGGAGAGGAAGAAGGCAAAATTTATTAATGGTTTGGCCTAGAGGATCAGTCGACATTTGATTGGGAACCCTACTTTGGTGTCATATTCAGACATCATCAATGCAGCCTTGCTACACTGCTAGGACTATCGCTTCCACCTAAAGGGAAGCAAGAGGGGAGGTGAGCCTAGCCAGCAGGGCAAGGCAATTAGGGGTGTTGCTAGCGGAGCACATCAGACAGATAGACAACAGGGGTAGGATACGTGTCAGGGGAATCATGCTGAGATATTTTGACCCAGAGGTCAGGGATTTAGGCAGGGCCAGCAGGTCCTAATCAGAAGCAGGTTCCTCATGGCCGCCATGGCTAAAGGAACAACGGAGGAGGCCAACATCAGGGCCAGCAGGTCCAACATCAGGGAGACTTTCAAAGACGTTACTTCGGTTGTGGCCATCCAGGCCATCTGAGGAGGGAGTGCCCACAGAGAGGTAGGGGCCAGCAGCAGGGTGCCCCACGGGGACAGCAGGTACAGATGCCTCCACCTCCACCTGCTCTACCAGCCCCACGGTAGCAGGTGTAGTTGCACTATGGGTGTGTGTATAACGTCTGGGATGTTTCGATTCCACCAGCACCTCAGGCACCACCCGCAGTCGAGGGTACATTTCCTATTTATGGGCATGAGGGTAGGATTCTTTTTTATACTAGTGCATTACATTCATTCATTAGAACCAAATTTTCTAGAGTCATTGGGTTGTTAGAGTCAGCTGATAGTCTCCTTATGTGTGTAGAGTCATCGATGGGGGGTGGGTCACTAATAGACTCGATATGTAGAGGAGTAGATATTGTGATTGGGAGACTAAGTTTAGCAGCAGACCTCTTAGTGTTAGATATGGAGGGATATGATGTTATCCTAGGAATGGATTGATTAACAGGATACATGGTGACATTGGATTGTTTTGAGAGGACCATAGTGTTTACCATCCCAGGACAGGAGATGTTTTTAGTGGCAATGCCTCTTCCCGAGGGAGGGTCGCGCACTCATTTATATTACATTGAGAAGGAGACCTCACCTGGGGTGGTGATTTCGATAGACTCGATTCTAATCGTGAGGGACTTTGAGGATGTATTTCAGGACATACTAGGGTTGCCACCCAGTAGGGAGATTGTGTTTGTCATCGATATAGCACCGGGTACGAGACCGATTACTTGAGCACCTTACCGTATGGAACCGTCAGAGATGAATTAGTTGAGAGAGCAGATTCAATAGCTTTTGGGCCAGGGTTTCATTCTGGGAAGCACATCGCTGTGGGGTGCTCCTGTGCTATTCGTGAAAAAGAGAGATGGTTCGCTCCGCTTGTGTGTCGACTACAGGGAGATGAATAAGGTTATGGTACGAAATAAGTATCCGTTTTCGAGTATCGATGACCTATTCGATCAGTTGAGAGGGGCAGCATACTTCTCTAAGATTGATTTGAGATCGCGATATCATCAGTTGTGTATTCGGGAAGAGGATGTCCCTAAGATCTCTATTCTGTCGTGGTATGGATCCTACGAGTTCAGGGTGATGCCATTTGGGCTCACCAATGCGCCAGCAGTGTTCATGGATCTCATGAACAGAGCATTCAGAGAGTTCCTCGATCAGTTCATCATCGTGTTTATAGACGATATTTTGGTCTACTCGCGCACGGAGGAGGAGTACGCAGAGCATTTGGTATGGTTTTACTGACACCACGGGACCACCAGTTGTATGCCAAATTCGAGAAGTATGGATTTTGGCTATGAGAGGTGAAGTTCCTTGGCCACATTGTGTCAGACCAGGGTATCGTTGCTGATCCAAGTAAGGTCTCGGCGGTGAAGGAGTGGGGATAACCCACGACACCGATCAAGATTCACAGTTTTTTAGGGTTGGCCGAGTATTATCACCGCTTCATTAAGGGATTTTTGAAGATTGTGGGTCCGTTGATGAATTTGACTTGCAAGGGGGTGCCATTTATATGGAGTGATCAGTGTCAGATAGCTTTAGATGAGCTAAAGGATAAGTTGACATCAGCACTCGTACTTACTTTGTATATGGGAGGATTGGAGTACCGGGTCTACACAGATGCATCCTTACAGGGACTTGGGAGGTGTTACAGTAGGAGGAGAGGGCTATAGCTTATGCGTCATGAAAGATTAAGCCCCATGATAGGAATTACCCCACCCACGACCTTGAGTTGGCAGTGGTCTTTTTTTCTTTGAGGATATGGAGACTCTATCTTCTAGGAGAGCAGTTCACATTATTCACGGATCATAAGTCACTTCAGTATCTCTTAATACATAAGGATCTGAACATGAGACAAAGGAGGTGGCTAGAATTCATGAAGGATTACCAATTTGATATACAGTATCATTCGGGTAAGGCTAAAATTGTGGAAGACGCATTGAGTCAATAACCTACAGGGTACTTGGCAAAGGTTTGGAAAATGAAGTGGAGTGAACTTCTTCATGACGATGAGGTCTCCAGGGCATGTATGGCAGTTTTATAGATCACGCCCAAGATTGTCATGCGAGTGGCGAGAGCACATGCGGAGGATCCATTTTTCCAAGAAATGGTGAGAGATCTCCTACAAGAGGGTGAAGACTCTTACTCAATCATCTCAGAGGGAGGTCTATGTTTTAATGGGAGGTTGGTCATGCCAGAGGACGAGGATTTGAGGCATGCCATTTTGAGTGAGTCCCATGCCTATAAATTCGCGGTACATCCAGATAGAGATAAGATATACCAGGACATGAGGAGGCAGTACTGGTGGTCGGGGATGAAGAGAGATATTGTAGAGTTTGTCTCGAAGTGTTCCACCTGTCAGCTTGTTAAAGTGGAACACTAGAGGTCTTCAGAGATGTTGCAGCCACTTGAGATTCCCATATGGAAGTGGGAGAGCATTTCTATGGATTTCATTATAGGGTTGCCAACATCGTAGAGGGGTTAAGATTCCATATGGATGATAGTGGATTGGTTGACCAAGGTAGCCCATTTCTTACTGGTTCACATGGATTTTGAGACGTTTCTGTATGCGCATCTATTCATAGCAAAGATAGTTAAGTTGTACGGAGTGCAGATTAACATAGTGTCTGATAGAGAGAAGATATTCGTATCTCACTTCTAACAGAGATTCTAGGAGGCTATGGACACGGACTTGTGGTTGAGCACCGCCTATCATCCACGGACAGACGGGCAGACTGAGAAGGTAAATCAGATGCTGGAGGATATGTTGAGGATGTGCATTTTGAACTTTGGGGGAGGAAGGGAGAAATATCTTCCATTGGTAGAGTTTGAGTATAATAACTTATACCAATTCACTACCGATGTGGCCCCATTTGAGGCACTTTATGGGAGACCTTGTCGTTCACCCACTTGTTGGTTGGAGGTGGGGAACAACAAGTTATTGGGGCTAAAGATGATTCAAGAGACGTCTGCTAAGATAGAGTTGATTCATGGACATATTCGGATAGCCCAGGACATGCAAAAGAGTTATGTCGACGCCAATCGGAGACATGTTGAGTTAGAGGTCGACGATCAGGTATTGGTTCGAGTATCTCCCATGAAGGGGGTGATGAGGTTCGACAAGAAAGGGAAACTAGCGCCGAGGTATGTGGGACCTTTCCCTATCATTGAGAGAGTAGGACCGGTAGCTCATCGATTGAGTTTTCCAGAGAACCTTCAGCGAATACACGACGTGTTTCATGTGGCATTGTTGAAGAAATACCGGAGGAGCCAGAGGGATTTTTGGCATGTCCCACTCGAGGAGATTGATTTACAGCCAGACGTCTCGCAAGAGGAGAGAACTGTAGCTATCCTGGATCGTATTGAGCGCAAGCTACGGTCCAATGTGGTACCACTAGTTAGAGTTTAGTGGGGATAGCACAGTGTCAATGAGTCTATTGAGAGCGGGAGGATGACATGCAAGAATAGTATCCAGAGTTATTCACCGCAGGTACGGCCTAATTTCGGGGATGAAATTACCTTGTAAGAGGGGAAGTATGTAACACCTCATATTTTGGGCATTTATTAATTAATTAATTCGATAAATTTTGAATTACCTGTGTGTCGTAATTTGATTGAATTAATTATTATTAATATTAATTAAATATTAATCCGATTAGTAGACAATTAATATTTATGGGATTTAAAGTTACTAAGTGAATTGTGATAATTTACTAACTTAATAGCTGAATATTAACTTTTCGTAAAATAATTCGGATGGCAATAATGAGTGTACGATTGAGTTCGAATGAGTCGAAATAGTCCGAAAAGAGTACCCATGGGTAGTAAATGGGTCTCGGGGCTTTTTTAGGCATAACCAAGCCCACATGGGAGTGTCTGGGCTCTTTTAATAAAGCCCACAAACCTAAAAACGGGATTGACTTAATTAGCCCTAAAAGTGAGAGGGTGTGACAGCCATAACTCATTTAAGAAACCCTAATCAAGGAGAGGAAAAAAGAGGGAGCAATTAGAGAATCCTTGGGAGCTTAAATCAAGAACAAGTGTGGACATTCTTCATCAAATCATCATTTACACCAAAGAGATTAAGACCCTACAAACCCTATAAGAAAAGTGGTTAAACTTACCCTTAAATTAATTGCAAATTTCAATTCATATTATAGTAGGTGTGATAAGATTATATGGTTTTTGGGTTGGTTTGATATCTAAATTAGGTTTTGATTAATTTAGATAGATAAATTAGAAAAGGATTTGAAATCTTGATTATTTAATTTTTGATCTGTGGGAGAATCGTTAATAATAAAGGGGAACCATGAAATCTTATATTTGGTGTAAGATTAAAAGGGATCCTAGGAAGAAATATGGGTAGAGAGCTGTTAGAAATTGTCAATGGAGGATCAGATTTGGATGAAGAAGGAGGAGGAGATAACCCAGGGTCGTTCGAACGACCTGAGCTTCGTTCGAGCGACATCGCCGTAGTTCAAACGACAACTGTGACGTTCGAACGAGGTGAAAGATCCAACGGCTTCTCTCCCTTCCCCTGTTTTGGTCACGGGTTTCTGTTTTAGGGATTACAGATATGGGGTCTTGATTTTGTGTGAAATTTTAATGGTTATAGTTATAAGGTCTTGATTTTGGTGTGAAAATTTTAATGGTACAATTAGGAAATATAATTCATAAGGGACATTAAAGTTGAAATTGAGTAATTTGAAAACCTTAGATTAATATGTGTGCAAACTTATTAAGGAGAATTTTGAATAATAAATTTTGAATATTGTATTTTCGGGTTAACTGAGCGAGTCTGGGTATATTGGTTGAGCGACACCAAGGTAATAAATTAATTAATGCGTAATTAATTAAATTTGAGTCGGAATACAGACTCATGTATAGTTTGGGCTAATGCTACGAATTTTGTGCACGGTATAGCTGGAATTAAATTATATATATATAATTTAATTCCAGCTATACCGTGCACAAAATTGTGTGTTCATAAATATTAATGACTAGATATTTAGTAAAAGGATACACCTCTAGTGCTATCATAGGAAGTTGCGCAATGTGGGTGAATCCCCTGGCTTGAGGAGCATGGTGACTATAGTCCCCAGGTCATAGCGTCCGTATTTAGGAGTGAGGCGTCTTGAGTATGATTCGGTCTCATTTTCGGAGGGAACTATAACCGCCTCCGCTGCGTTTATTTTGTTTCACTGATTCGGAGAGCTAATCGTGTTAGGGTGTCCAAGTGGATAAGTATACCTGGATTGATATCATTATAGAGAACATCCGGTGAATACCTACTTGGGAGGATGGTTATATAATTACGACATGTGTGCGAATGTCGTAATATATATATATGTGTGTGTGTGTGTGTGTGTGTGGTGCAGATAATTATATATGGATAAAATACATGATGTGGATTGTATTTTTATTATTTAACTCGTGAAAATGTTATATGATCTTCAATGAAAATAATGATTAGTTAAGTTAAAGTGATATATAACTTAGGGTGACAGGAAGGGACTATATAACAAGAACTAGTTACGGGGTAGATGGCTAGGTGGGTTATATAGAAAAATGGTAGGTGTGCACATTAATTGAGGGCTGAGTCGATCCTCAAGGGAGTGCGACACTAGTTTAAATATGAAGAGCATTCATTCATTTTAATTTATTGCAATTTAATTCACTTGCTAAATATTTCCAAAATATTTTGGGTTCTAACCCTTGCTATCATATATTTTCAAAACCCTTTTAAGTGTCCGACCATATGGGCACCAGACTTGATCCTATTCCAGGGTACGTAGCTACGGTATTTGTGGGTGCTATAGGAGTTGTACTAGATGCCTCTATAATTTACTCCTAGGTAGGGATAATATCTCAATTGTACTTTCGAGCGTGTTGCTCAGGGCATTTATATATTTTTATTTCAGTTCAGATTGTATCGACTATATTTTCTATGTGTCGGATTTATTTTGGTTTGGTTGTTTTTAGTCGATGTTTATTCGGCTAGAACTTGTTTCATATATTTCTGATATGCTCAGGCTCTTTTATATTGTGATGGTTCTATTATGTCTCTTGTTGTACTTATTGACTTGGCTATTTAAAAGATAAAATTTTGACAGCGGCTTAATTAATCATTAGGTGGTTAATAATGAATAAGTTTTTCGGCAGTGATGCTAAGAATGAACCAGATGGGAATCATGTTTAATTTGATAAAAGCCTGATCACCCGATATTTAATTAGGCAGGGTGCCACGACTTACATATTTTATCTTTTTATTTTTTATTTTTTTATCTTTCAGACATTATTGGTGCAATGTGTGTGTACTACCGAGTGCTACAGATTGTGGGAGTCAATCACCCACCTATCCAAAATTAAGGTGGAATTTTATCGCAGATATTTGGTCCTGGTATGACTACCAAGAGACTCTTCATCAATTTTTTCAATCAAATTTTAATTTTTGCCATTAATATTGAAGTAAATATTTCACTGATAAGTTTTATTTTCAAATAGGAACTCCAAATTTGAAAGAATTGGAGTTGCATTAATTGTAATAGGATTACCCACTAGGGAATCACAGGGACATATATTTATAATCTGATATGACACTAATATTTTTGTTGAAAGAATATGAGATATATTTGGCTTGATTACTTAATTATTATGAACGGTGTATAAGAAAGGTGTCCTAAATTACTGAGGTAATGATCCGTATTTTCTAAAAAACGGGTCCGTTTAGTTTGAGTTTTAAAACGGGGTATTTTTTTTTAAAACCTGAAATCGGTTGAAACTTGCTTTTTGGTATAGATAAAATCATTTCCCTTTTTCAAAACACTGGTCTCGAGAATGGGGTTTAAAGTGGGGTTTTTTGAAAATTACTTGTGTTTGTTTTGAGAGTTATAACTCTAATTTATTATGCGTCTACCTAAAAATATACACCATACCCATTTACACAACCCTTCCATAAATCGACTAACAACCAGCATCACTCCCCTATATCTTCCAACCCGCATATGGTTTGTGCAACCAAATCTCGTCGTCATCGTCTTTCTCGATCTGCTCCTCCATTGAAGAGTTGGAAATACCGCGAATCAACTGGTGATAATTTTGCCAAACCACTTTCTAAGGTATTTTTTTTCTTTTATTTCGAAACCACTTTCAAGGTCTTTAATAATATGTATTTTGTGATATGTTTTTAGGGTTCCTCTTTATATCTATTTTTGTGATAACTTTTGTGTGATTTTGTTACTTTTTGGTGTTCAATTTATTAAACATGCACTTGGTGAGAACACATTTCTGGGTCTAAAAGGATGTTTTTTTTTTCATTTTTCTTTGAATTGAAAACATCTTAACTCTTATGTTTATCCTGGAAATTCATGGGGTACGCTTTGTATATTATCGTTGGTTTATATTCATGGAGTATAGTTTTGGAAATTCATACAGAATACTGCTGTAATTTCATGGGCTATTATTGCACCTTAAAATTTATTTCCACCGTTTAAAAATGTATTTTCCCTGATTATCTTAAAATATAATATCTTGTTTGTTTCAGTATTACTACTGACCTTGATTTGTATGTGATATATGAATATATGCTGTGATATATGAATATTTGTTTTGATATATGAATCTATGTTTTATAGATGTCTGCCGAAACACAACTTGATAAGGACATTGGTATATGGCCACAAAGGCTTGAACGCACATTTGTTTCTATGATGGAGGACGAAATAGATAAAATAATCTAAAAAGTTCTACATTTCCCACTAAGGTTTGGTTGGGCTTTGTGGAAAAAATGAAAATCGAGCACGACCGTACCTTTTCCAAGCAACAACTGAAAGACAGGTACAATATGTTAAGGATTAAGTGTCCTGACTTCATGAAGCTTAAATATACAACCGAGTTTGGATGGGACAGCGAAATCAATAGGGTTACTTTCGAGGATGATGTGTGGCAAACATACATCAAGGTGTGCATATACTTTAAGTGCAAAGCTATTTAGTTTATTACATTTGATAGATATGCTACTTAAAGAAGACTACTATGATATTATAGGAAAATAAGGGAGCTTCTCAATTTCGAAGCAATGGTTTGGACAGTTATAAAGTACTGCTTAAGATTTTTCAATAGCCTACTACCACTGGTGTTCTTGGTAAGGCATTAATGCAAGGACCGTAAAATTTAGACGAGGAAAGAGAATTTGATAAAGAGTTTGCCAATGCCGAGATTCAAGAGCACAACCAGATTTATGTGAAGAAATTGATGATGTTGAGATTACTGCTCGAGGATAGCGGCGTAGGGACAGTAATCACTTAATAAATCATATTCCTTCAAAGAGTCCAAAGACATCCATGGAGGTTGCTATGGATTGCTTTCACTGTAGTGTCAATTGTAAGAGCGGAGAAATTAAAAGCACAAGCTTTAGGTAATTAATATTTTATGAAGGCTTCTATGGATGCGTTGAAAGACTTGAATGGAGTCGATGAGATGAAGTTCAATAAGGCTATAGACCTGGGCACAGGCCCAGGCCCAGGCCAGGTAAATTCCCTTCTTTTTTTTAATTATATGTATACATTGCTGAGATTCTGAAATTACTGAGATTCTAAAAATATAGTGTTGTTTTACCCCTTTTAATATTAGTATAAATGTGTTTATTGGTTTGTAGTAATTATTAGTATAAATGTCACAGTTGTTTTACCCCTTTCAATATCAGAGTGTTATTTTACCTCTTCTAATATTAGTATAAATGTTGTTATTGGTTTGTAGTATTTATTTTTGGGACATATACCAAATAGTCTCTCGAACATTTTTTAATACCCATTTAGTCCATCCTTTTTTATTTTTCTTCAAAAAGTCATTTGCCACATATTTTGGAAAAAAAGTGCCGCTGGCGCGGCCTCTAAAAATAAGAGAATATTGAGTGCTTGAGGAACTAAATGAGTTAAACTAAAAATATGTGTCCTTTTTAAAAAATATATATTTATAGTAGGGACTATTCAATAATTGACCCTTTATTTTTTGGGCATGAAGTTGTTGAAATTAATGTTAATTTTAATTTACTCCTCAAAAAAAAAATTCCGGGGGCTCCCTCCCCCGAACCCCCAAAAATTTCCTTTGGTGCCCAGGCCACCTAAAATTCCTGGCTCCGCCACTGCTATAGAGATGTTCGCAGTAGCTACAGAGTTTTGCGTTGCTTTCTTAGTGATGGAAAATCGAAGAACGCGAGCATAGTTGGATACATAGTTTGTGATCAACTGTTATGTTGTTTATGCTGCGAATCTGTATGGACTATGTTTATATTTTATTTGAACTACGTTTCTGCTTGTACTGTGTTATCATTTGGTTTACTCAGTCGCTTTCTTCTATTAGTTTCTTTTTGATGTTGTTGAAGTCTGATGTTGAATACCATTTTGTATAAAATCTCACTAAAACGTGAAAATTTGTCCCTTAAAAAAACTAAAAAAATGGATGGGCATGATGTCGATGATTAAAAGCAGAGCACTGGCGACATGTCAATATCCTCTTCGGCAAATGCATTATAGCAGAGCATGATGATTAAGGAAGGTCAGTTTAAATATCAGTTTTGCAACGACATTATTCCTTACCAATTATCAACAAATTGTATGATAATTGAAAAGTAACATGTATTTATTTTATGAATGTGCAAAAGAAAGAAGGCTCGTCGTCTGATATTAATCATGTAGGTGATGCAGCTAACTCAATTAGGGGAATAAAAATTATGGAGAAGCAACCTTTACATACCGGCTTTCCACTTTTAGCCAATGAGGAGTTTGAGAAGGAAACTGGAGGCTACCAAAGTGAATAGGAAGAGGTTGTAGAAGACCAGTTAGAATAGATATTACTTGTACAAAAATGATCGGGTGACAATGGAGTCTCTAAGAAAAGAAAAGCATCCAAGAGACTTTCAGGCTCAAATTATGTATTGTAACCCATCTTTTGTAGGCCCTATGCTTGTTGTTTATAGGGTAATATGGTTTAGTTATGATTGATATAATTATTGTGGGACTTATTTATGAGAATTCGTGGGCCCTATTGCGCACTTATTTATTTTTGCGAATCACGGAAGAAAAAGCATCGTTCAGTAGTTTGGGATGGTATCTTAACTAATATTCATACGGAGCTCATAATGATGGAGTACATCCTTGTAAGAATGAGAAAGTACATGTTGTTATGAGTAAACCAAACACGAACAATAATCTGCTCTCTGAAACATATATGAAACATCATCACAAATCTAAACTGACATGCTTCAGTCATTCATATCTCTTCTCCGCTGCAGATCTAAAACTAATCGAGCGATGACGCTTGAGGTACTTTGACAACTACTTGTCATTCTCAATGTATTTTTGAGATCCAAATCGTTCTCAATTTATAATTTGTGTCAACCGCATCGATTTTGTGGATTTCCCTGTTTCAACATCAAGGACGATCTTACTTGATACACTTTTCCTTTGGTTCACCCTCTCTCTCTCATACACATAAACACACAATAGTTTTTATAGCTCAATAAGTCATTGTGTTCATAGGTTTGATAAGATACTATTGGATGAGGGAGGGGAAATTTGTTGAGTGATAATTTATCGTGAAGATCATCTTACTTCACATTTAGTGAACATAAACAAATCTGAACTCAATAATAGATCACTATCATGTCAAAAAACTGATTTATTATCCCAACAAAAGTTGTGGAGTCTTAAGAGGTGGGGTTAGGAATAATGGTGTGAAAGTTATCTTTCTTGCTACCTTTAAATGATTGTACATGTAATGCTAGTGAATAATCTTTATCACGGGCATACATTTTGAAAATGACCTATTTAAAGAGAGTCATGTCATCAAAAAATTCAATTTGAAATGGACTTACATCGAATGTAATTCAATTGAATAAAATTAAGATTGGATTTTATGGTTGTATTTCCTTTGATGTATGACTTATTAAATTACAATTGAATTAGAAAGTGATTGCTCGATTAGTTTTGTAAGCAATGACATTCACATGTCAATTCATGCTTCACCTCTTTTGACTTCTTGGAATCTTATTTATTCTATTATATTTAATTTGTTGTCACTTTTCCATTTTCTCCCCTTTATGCACTTAATACCTGGTATAAAAGTTGTTAGATATGCTACAGAAATGAAGGGGTTCATTCACCGTCCACTTCATAAACTTTCCTGGTTGAGGATGGTCCTTATTACTTTTGTGTGCTGAAAATCTTGTCTGGAAGGTTTTCAATGTCGCTGTATAACCAGGTTTAGCTTCTTGACTCTAAATACTAAATTTAACTGTAAATAAAAAATGTAAGCTTGTATGGGTTAAGATATTTTCTTAACTTCTCAAAAATAATATTAAATAGGCTTTGAAAAAAAATTCCATGTTTGTCAAGACAAATATTCTTATTTCGGCAATTGTAGAGGTTGAATGCTTTGTTGTGCATGTGTTCATTCGAATCCAGAAGAGACAGTTGTTCAAATTGTTGAACCAATTTTGTTGTCCATTATATCTTCTTTAAAAGGAACACCTTTTATAGGTTTAGGAGGAAGTGGATCTTTTGATGCTTCCGTTTCAAGCAAGGTTTTTCCCGTAATGGTTTCCAATCCTTTGCTTTATCTTCCGTCTTCTCTCTTTTAATGGAAGTTATTTTTTCCCTAAGTGAAACCTACAGTTTCTCCAGCTCTTGAAACATCAGTTGATTATCAGTAAAAGTATTCTCAGTGGCGATCAACTAAGGAGATCCTGCACTTCTTCGTTGTAAGGAGAAATTAAAAGAAGTTATTGTTTTTGCTTTTGAGTTCCCATCTTGAAAGGTATATTTGTAATTAACAAGATTTTTGCTTCATTATTGACTCTAATAACTTGAGGAGCCACGCTAATTTTGCACAATATTTAGTTAGTGGTGGTTCTTTGACACTAACACAACTCGAATACATCTTGGATGTTTCATCCATATATAATTAACATAAGAGAAAAATAAAGAATCATAAATAAGAGAAAAATGATAGCATCTGGTTAAGATCAACATACATTTTGTTTTAAGCTGTTAATTATAGTGTATTTCTTTTATTGTGTATTTTTCTGGTTTAATTTATTAAAATCATGAATGATGATTCATTTCAATTTCTCTTTTTTGCAGTTGAAAAAGTGGATCATAAATCCGGGTTGTGTATCGAATAATCCTAAAACATGAGTTTATTGAATTTATTCGGGCTTATATTACACGATTTGGAGCCCTTTTGATGTGTCGACACTATTTTGCAAAAGTCAAAGGAAGACTAGCGCATTTATGGTTGATTTTTGGATGTACATCTTTTGGAGACATTGATGTACATAGTGGATATTTCTAGCTATGATACATGTAGTATAGGTCATTTTTTTTGTGAATGATGTAGATGGTGGATATATCTATTTCTGTCCCACTATTTTTTATATGGACAAATGACTTGGTTTGGTGAATTTTAGATGTACGATATTTTGAATACAAAAAATTTTAAGGCTTTTTTTATGTTGCAGTGAATTTTGATTTGTGTTTAAATTTATTTGTTAACTACAACATTGGTGTAGGTTATTAATTTTTTTATTAAATGTTTAATTTATGACGTTTTATATTGAACTCTCATGTGATGAAATATTTTATATGACCTTTTTAAATATATGAAAATTATTTGTCATGACTCTTTATATATCAAATATGACATCTTAGAGAGCATATTATGACTCTATTTTGTACCAAATATGACGGTTTTGAAAAAAGGCCATATATAACTATTAACCTAATATGACACTTTTTATGGTTATCAATTATGACACCAAAACTTATTATGCTTTTTGTTGAAAAATAAAACGTTATAAAATGCATTTTATGACACTTAAAAAATGTCATAAAAAGGCTTTGTTCTTGTAGTGTCTCTCGATATCCACTGATCAGCCTCATGATTGCAGAATCCTTTCTTCTTCAGTCGTAGAGTCGTAACTCCACAAAAATCAGTCGTACAACAGATCTCTACTAGGATTTGATGTAAGGATGGAAACTAGGGTTTCATAAACTCAACAAATCATATAGAGGGATATGTGATTTGAAAAACAAAAAAGCGTTTCGAAAAAAAATGATGAATACTTTTGAAGCGGATATTGAAAAATCATTTTCGCCAAAAGTCTTTAGAAAATCTTTTGTTTTATAACAAAAACACGAATTTGAGGCGGCGGTCTCGTTCAAATGGAAATGGCTTCTTGTTCGATCGAAAATACTAATTTCGTTATAATGAGATTATGTATCATTTGAACGATAACTCATTTTCGTTTGAACATACTTTTAACAACCTTCGAATGAAACGACCTGATAAACAGAGGATTCTCGTTTGATGGCATTCATAGCTCATTCTAATGAGAATCATCTCGTTCAAATGAGGTTAAAAGATAATAAAGTTTTTATTTTAAAAATCTTTTTTAATAAAAGAAACCTTGATTAAAAAAAATAAACATTCCAGAACATGATTTGAATGAGATACTAAAAATCGCAAGTGTAAACCTCCATAATGTGTTTGTGAAAAATCCGAAAACCATGATCGGTCATTAGCATGTCTTCGAATGATCGTGGAGGCAATGTGGATGTAGTGTTCGGTTTGAAACTCCGGTTTGTAATGGGATGCGCCAAAATACCAAAATATCTAATCTATGAGCAATTATAAAATCATACTCTTACAGATTCATGATGTTTCTTGAAATTAGTTTATCCCCGCGAGGTAGTTAAATTATTATATAACTCATACACCATTATAGTCTAATTAACAACCTGTCTTGTTTAAATAATAATTTTATTCTTTTATCATGTTGAAACCCTAAGCCAAATTAGTTTTAATTATACTTTATAACCTAATCGAATCCAATTTTCAAGGTCTGTGTGCATACCAAATATATTTTAATTATATGTATACCGATACGATACGATACGATACGATACGAATCCAATTTTCAAAGTGTTTTATAAGTGTAATTGTTTGTAAAAAAATTGTTCTTCACCATACTATGTTGTGTAATTGTCTATAAAGTGTTTTCAAAGAATTTATTTGGTCTTTTCAATGATTTTTTTCTATTTTTTGCACCAATATGGTTCACGATACACGATACATAGGATTTTAGATACACGATATGTATCCCGATCTAACAACTATGGTCAAAACCCTAAGCCGCGTATACATTTTAAATCCCAAATCCTTCACATATTGAAGAGTGCCCTTGCGTTCAAATCAAGAATTTATTTAATTAAATCTCAGTTTTTCAATTTAATTATAAAACATGCATCTAGGTGTGATTGAAATCAATATGATCATGCAAGAATAATTAATCACACACAAAAACACATAAATGCGGAAAAATCCCCCAAAGGGGCAAAACCATTTATTTTCACTATAATTTTGTAAGATACGGTTACACAGATTACAATGAAAATAAGTGTGACAAGGAAATACCCTCGGGTGTCGATTTCTCTGTCTTCGGCTGGAATATCCCGCGGGAACTTTAGGTGGACAGAAGTGAAGAAGAGAGCGGCTTCTCCACAAAGTACTCCAGAAGAGTAAACGATCCTCTTGAAGGTTTAACAATTCACATATATAAATGAGAGTCATTATGTGAATAAAAAAGGCTTAAAACCCTTAACAGATGAATTCTGTTTCTGGGCAATTTTTCGCAGAAATCGTGTTGTAAAAAGACTTGGGAAAATGTGTATAAGGTATACTAGTATTTATACGAAAATCGAGGCGGCGGCATCGCTCGAACGAGATAGGCGTCTTGCTCGAACGAAGGACACGTGTCGTTCGAACGACTTCGCGCGAGATGCTGATCTCGCTCAAACGACAGTGCAATCTCGTTTGAACGAGCTCTTCGATCGAGGTACTCCGCTTCTACACTTAGAAATTTTTTTGCTTTTTATAAAATTAAATCAGACTTCGAAAAAACATTTTCTGAAAAATTTCCCATATATTTATGTAAATGTAAACAACTCTAATAAATCATTTTACCAATAATGCGTAGTCGAGTAGTGGGAAACAATTGAGCAACACCTCGCAGGTAGCCTGATGCACATGTGAAGATGATGGATGCATGGATTCGGATAGAGGCCATAGTGGATGATCGTGATGACGTGCTGAATGTAGCAGTATCAGACATATAAACTGTGATCTAGGAAAAATAGAAAATTCCTAGATTCTAACTCGGACATTTATAAAAGTATGTCCTTACAAATACCCCCCTATGTCTATGCCGGTACATACATAAAAAATCCGAATTATGAAATCTCCCTAAAACAAATGACATACAATATAATATCCCCATTAAACCCTCAAACTGAGAATACTACATGACATGTCTTCAATCAAACTTTAGCATCTTCAAATCTTCAGCTCTTCAGAAACTCCCAAAGCTTTTCTCATCAGGGTGTGCAATCCAATAAATCAACTTTGTACCTACACACATGAGATAAAACAAATACCCGTGACACGCAACAGTTTGAAATATAATGATATGCAAAATAAAAAATATCAATTAAGCTTATGCAAATCATTAATATATCAACCCCCATAATTCATTCTCCCCCTTTTTATGTTGTCCCCAAATAGACAGATATGAGAAGCATAAATATGGGAAATGTCACAAGGAAAAAAAACTTTCTATTTTTTAATTTTTGAAAATTTTTCACACAAAATATACAACAAAGAATCA
Organism: Sambucus nigra; assembly: GCA_949130495.1. NCBI lineage: Eukaryota > Viridiplantae > Streptophyta > Magnoliopsida > Dipsacales > Adoxaceae > Sambucus > Sambucus nigra. The sequence continues at coordinate 57,521,514 of OX422215.1, read as the reverse complement.
CACCATGAACAAACACAAAAACAACCAAGTCGATGATAGCGTAAATGTAGGGGTGTGATGAAATTCGATAGGAAAATCAATGCATACAAACATGACATATGTGCACGATGAATATAGGATTCTCCTAACGAATGCGCTCAACATCTTCCTTAGGTGTAAAAAGATGGAAATATGAGACATTGACTCAATCAAATCGACAAATCAAAGTTCAAAATGATTTCCACACCAATAACGTCCAAAATAATTTAATGCTTTTTCAGGACTTTCAAGGAAGTGAAAACCCGTTTAAATTCTCCAACCAAACTCCCTCAGATTTATATTTTGAATAGAGGTGATCTAAATTCTCAAACTTTGGAAAATTGATGGTGAAACCTAAATGGCCAATAATTGGCATATATTGCTTTTTATTGCCTTTAAATTTTTTTCGGGCTCTTTTAACCTCTCTGGACCCGGGATAATAAAATTCCTCAATTTTTTAGGTCCGATTTAACGGTGGATTAATCGTAAAGGATAGATAATTACCTTTCGTAGCCCTTCACCATTTGTTAAAAAAAAATCTCACCAAATGGGTCTTTACATGCATTCCAATATTGATAAGTTTTATCGCATATGGTTCGTTGTACAGATAGAATTGAGATGGAAACACTCAAGCCAATATGTGATAGACAAGTAAAATAATCAAATAAAACCATGCATGTGTGCAATAAAGGAGATATGGAGCCAAACATGTATAAAGATATCAGTAATCACATCTCAATGACTCCAAACGATGTAAAGCACATGGAGGCAATGATGTGCGTCTCAAATCACTATCAAACAATCACATGGATAAATGGAATGAAATTTATGACTCGGCTATCTTAAATGCTCATCCATAAAAGGTGAAAATAAAATACAAAAATATTTTTGTGCTTTTTTAAAATTTTTATAAAAAGAAAATCTTTTTGGATTTTTCAAAAAATAGAAAAAGCAAAAAATAATACAAATGATACAACCTAGGAATAAGAATCATATGATATGAACATGACAATGCATCCTATCCTAGTCATGAACCAACCCCTCAATCAACTGTGAAAATCCCCAAAGACTTCCTAAGACTTTCAAATTTAAGGGAATTTAAAGGTTTCGTGAAAATATCGGCCAACTGACGGTCGGTGGGTACGAAACTCGGGGATACGACTTTCTCCTCAACTAACTGTCGTATAAAGTGCTCGCGTATCCTGATGTTCTTTGTGAACAAATGCTGGAATGGATTATGGGACATGTGTATCGCGCTCGTGTTATCATAGGAAATAATCATGGTGTCCTGTAAAATCCCATAATCCTCCAGCATCTGCTTCATCCACAAGAGTTGCATGCAACAACTCCCGACGGCGATGTACTTAGCCTCCGCAGTGGACAAAGAGATGGAGTTTTGTTTCTTGCTCATCTAGGAGATAAGAGCATAACCAAAGTAGAAACACCCATCAGAAGTGCTCCTACAACAACCTACATCCCCGGCCCAATCGGCATCCGAATAGGCGAACAAACAGTCATTGGTATAAAAGGAATACCAAATACCGTATGAGAGAGTCCCAATCACGTATTTGATAATATGTTTTAGAGCAAGTAAGTGTGACTCTTTCGGGGATGCCTGATATCGCGCACAGACTCCAACACTAAAGGCTATGTCGGGACGACTGGCAGTCAAGTAGAAAAGACTACCTATCATACTCCGATACAAGATTTGCTCTACGTCCTTACCTGAAGTGTCCTTACTAAGCTTGATATAAGTACTCATAGGTGTACGTGCATGCTTAGAGGAGTCTAAACCAAATTTATTCACTAGGTCTCTAGCATACTTGGATTGGGATATTAACATCCCATACTCTAGCTAACGAATCTGGAGACCAAGGAAGAAAGTAGGCTATCCTACCATGCTCATCTCAAACTCACTTTTCATCTCCTCCTCAAAGTGGAGAGCATGCTGGGAGCACGTGGATCCAAAGACTATGTCGTCCACATAGACCTGGGAAACTAAAATAGCTCCATCATTTCTCCTGACGAACAACGTTATATCAACTCCCCCTCTCTTAAATCCACGGGCTAAGAAATAGGAAGTAAGCCTCTCGTACCAAGCACGGGGTGCTTACTTTAAACCGTACAAGGCTTTCCTCGGATAGTAGACGTACTCCGGGTGCTTAGGGTCTTCAAACCCTTTTGGTTGTTCCACGTAAACCTCCTCCTATAGAATGCCATTTAGAAAGGCACTCTTGACATCCATCTGATATAACTTGAAATGCGGATGAAATGCGATGGCGAATAGTAAGCGGACGAACTCAAGCCTCGTAACAGGAGCAAATGTCTCCCCAAAGCCTACACCCTCTATCTGTGTGTAGCCTTGATCGACCAACCTAGCCTTATTTCTGATTATGGTAACATTTTCATCCATTTCATTGTTGAAAATCCACTTGGTACCTATCACATTAGTCTCACTAGGTCGGGGGACAAGTTCCAAAACATTATTCTTTTTCAACTGAAGAAACTCAACCTGCATGGCAGATATCCAGTGTTCATCTTTTAGTGCTTCTTTGTGATTCTTGGGCTTGACTTTGGACGTGTAGAAAAGATGGCTAACAACGTTCTCTAGCTGAGCACATGAGTCTTGACCCCTAAAGTGGGATCGCCAACAATGGTAGATGGATCATGACTCTTGAGAACCCAAGTAGGTGTGTCCCTTAACACAGGAGTAGGGTCCAAAAGGTGTGGGTGAGGGGCAAGTAAGTTTCTTCCAAAAAAGTCCTCATCCTCACACTGAAGGCTGGAATCAATAAACGTCGAAGGGTCGTCATCTTGCACGGTGACGTTTATTGACTCCATAACCTTAGAGCTCTTCAGGTTAAAAACTCGATACACTGTACTATTTGATGAATATCCTAGCAATATTCCCTCATCGCTCTGGGCGTCAAACTTTCCTAATTATTCTTTATCCCGTAGGATGTAGCATTTACTCCTAAAGGCATGAAAATATGCAAGGTTGGGTTTCTTTCCAGTACACAATTCATAAGGCTTCTTAAGTGTCTATGGATGCAGGTAAACCCTATTCACCGTGTGGCATGTAGTAGACACTGCCTCTGCCCAAAATCTCCTGGCAACCTTACGACCTAGAAGCATAGATCTAGCCATTTTCTGAATCGATCTGTTCTTTCTCTCAACAATCCCATTTTGCTGAGGAGTCTTCACAGCAGAAAACTCATGTTTGATTCCAAGGCTGTCATAATAAAGATCTACCTTTGCTTCCTTAAATTCCGTGCCGTTGTCACTACGTATCCTGTTAATAGTGACTCCGTGTTAATTTTGTAAGTCACGGCACTAGGTCGTTAAAACTCTACAGCATCGGATTTCTTTCTCAGAGAACCTACAATCCAATATCTGGGGAGTCATCCACCATCACGAGGATATACCTCTTACCACCCAGACTCTCAGTACGAGTAGAACCCATAAGATCCATTTGAATCAACTCAAGTACACGGGAGGTGGTAATGGAATGCAACTTCCTATTGGGGTTACGAATTTGCTTTCCCAACTGACAGGGTCCACAAACCGTTGAAGTTGGATTTCCAAGTGATAGTAAACCACGTAATAGGTCCTTTTTAGCTAAGCGAGTCAAATCTCTAATGTTCACATGACCTAGACGTTGGTGCCATAGATCCATAGGTGTGATCGTGGTGCTGTTGCAGACAAGTGAGGATGTGGGCACAGTCCCAAAGAAATTATGCTCTATCCTCACCCCTTGCACTAAAAGTTTATTGGCTTGATTATAGACATTACACGCATCCCGATCAAACTTTACTACAAAGTCAGTGTCGCACAACTGGCTAATGCTGAGAAGGTTTGCTTTTAAACCTTTGACGTACAAAACATTCTCTAGCTTAGGAAATCCTGGTAACACTACAGTACCTCACCCTACAATGATAGACTTTCTCCCATCTCAAAAGGTGACTCTACCTTCCTTATACTCCTCTAGGTAGGTAAAAAATGAGACATCACTTGTCATATGTCTGGAGCACCCACTATCAAAATACCACTGTGAGGTATTATGTGCTTTGAGAGCAACATGAACAATAAGGGCCTTTTCAACTTTCTTAGGTACCCAAGAAGTGGTAACCTTTTGTTTACCCTTATTGTTGTTGATTTTTGCCGGGAAGCGGGAAGCATTCACCGACGGGAAGGACATCCGTCGAAATTCCTCCATCAAACTCTGTGATGTGGCAGCTAAAAACTCAACATGCTTTCTATAACTGGAAAAATCATCAGTACGATGTGGTGGAGCAGTAGTACATCGTGTCCGACCCAAACTATAGAAAAACTCCCTAAGGTGACCTTTTCTTTTGCAGTACGTACAGAATAACGCAGTCTTAGGCGGACCTGGGTTTGCTTTTCTTGGTCGAACTCACCTTCGTGGTTTTTGACAATGGCCATATGGAGTCGTAGTAAACTCAAGAACTGGTCCAGGTGTAATTTGGGACGTGAAGGCACCATCATAACCTATACTCTGTCTATCACCAAAACCTAAAGCGGGGCCGAGGAGCATCTTCTCATCTTTCTAGATCTGTCCTCGATTTGTACCTTGACTTCACGTACTCTCTCAAGATCATGAGTAAGATGGGCTATAAAGGCTTCAAGTTTCTTCCGAGTCTCCAGGTAGGAATGGAGATCACTCGTAAGACTAGCCACTTATTTAGTCAAGTTCCCTTTCTCTTTCTCAAAATAACTCTCTCTCTCTCTCCAAACAGTCTCTCTCTCTCTCTCTCTCTCTCTAAACAAACTTTCTTTCTCAACACAAGCAAACTCTCTCTCTCTCTCTCTCTCTCTCTATTTCTCTCTCTCTCAGGGTAGTGCAGGTGGAGGACTCTCTCTCTCTCTCTCTCTCTCTCTTTTCTTAAATCTTCCTCTAAATTGGTGATCCTAAGAACTAGCGCTTTGTTACGCTTTTTGGTTTTAAATGACTCAGTATATAACTCAGCGTAGGCACGTTGAATATCACTCTCGCTCTCACCTGCATCATCCCCCCTAACTCACATCGTTCTCACTGTCGAAGTGTCCCTATGAAGTAGAATCCTCATCGTTGTGAGGAGTACAAGAAGTGCTCACATGATTAGCTATAAATGCAGTGAAGCTACACTCATGCGATGACTCGTCTCCAGAGTCCACCGACTCGACCTCACTGTTGTCACTAAGGGTAGCATTAAGGACAGCTTTGCCCTTTTCTCTGTTCAACCTAGTAGCACACTCAAAAGCTCTATGACCCCTACCGTCGCACTCACAGCATCTCTCACTATCTTTCTTAAGAGGATCTTTAAAATCTTTTTCATTTTTTTTCGAACATATTTTTCTCAAACTTCTTTTTATCTTTGAAATTACCATTTTTCTTGAATTTGAGAATTTTCTTGAAATTTTTGGCAAATAGGGCCAAATCAACTAAATCAAAGTCACACTCACAATCTGAAGTATCTGTCTCTCTTTTTCTAGATGACACTCCCCTCTTTGTTTCCGACCCCTCACTCTTTCTCTCCTGGGCATTAAGTGCAATTCCTTTATCTTTAGGCTTAGCAGATTTAGGAGACGTATCAATTTCATACGTTTGTAAGTCTCCTACAAGTTCCTCCAATTTAAGTGTATTTAAATTACTCATATAATTTAGCACAATGACTTTAGGGATAAAACGCTTAGGCAGTGATCTTAGAATCTTTTTAACAACTCTAGAATTAGGAATGTGTTCACCAGGATTAAAGCTAGTGTTTACAATATCAGACAACCTATCATAAAATTCATCAAAACATTCATTCTCAAGCATGGTGATGGTTTCAAATTGAGTTGTCAAATTTTGCAGTTTAGACTCTTTCACAGCATTGGTTCCTTTATGGGTAAGTTGTAAAACATCCCATGCCTCTTTTGACGTCGTGCACGTCATTATCTGTTTGTAATCTTCAGGTGTGACGGATCCAGAAATAGCACTTAAACCCTTAGAATTAAAAGATGACCATTTAAATTCTTCTTCAATCCATGTTGTGGAAGATTTTAAACTAGTCACGTTCTCAACAGTGATGGAGGGAGGTGTCCACCCTCTTTCAACCAAAACCACACACATTCATCAATGGATTTTAAAGCAGATTTCATGCGGGCTTTCCAGTATGCATAGTTTGTCCTGTAAAAAACTGGCATTTTATTATATAATTTCTCCATTATAAACACGCTCTATTTCGAAAATCAATTTTTCTGAAAATTGATATCTTAAAAAGATTTGGCAAAAAATTACACGGTATAATTGTGCAATTGGCTCTGATACCAATTTGAAGAGTGCGCTTGCATTCAAATCAAGAAATTATTCAATTAAATCTCAGTTTTTCAATTTAATCCTAAAATATACATCTAGGTGTGATTGAAATCAATTTGATCATGCAAGAATAATTAATCACATACAAAAACACATAAATGAGTAAAAATCCCCCAAAGGGGCAAAACCTTTTATATTCACTATAATTTTGTAAGATACGGTTACACTGATTACAATGAAAATAAGTGTCACAAAGAAATACCCTCGGGCGTCGATTTCTATGTCGCCGGCTGGAATCTCCCGCAAGATTTCCAGGTGGGTAGCAATGAGGAAGAGAGCGGCTTCACCACAAAGTACTCTAGAAGAGTAAACGATCCTGTTGAAGGTTTAACAATTCACATATATAAATGGGAGTGATTATGTGAATAAAAAAGGCTTAAAAACCTTAAAAGATGAAGTCTATTTCTGGGAAGTTTTTCATAAAAATCGTATTGTGAAAAGACTTGGGAAAACATGTAGAAAGTACACTGGTATTTATATGAAAATCGAGGTGGCAATGGCGCTCGAACGAGATAGGCGTCTCGCTCGAACGAAGGACACGTGTCGTTCGAACGACTTCGCGTGAGATGCTGATCTCGCTCGAACGACAGTGCAATATCGTTTGAACGAGCCCTTCGACCGAGGTACTCTGCTTCTATATTTAGAAAAAAAATTTCTTTTTATAAAATTAAATCAAACTTCGAAAAAATATTTTCTGAAAAATTTCCTATATATTTATGCAAATGTAAACAACTCCAACAAATCATTTTACCAATAATGCGTAATGGAGTAGTGGGAAACAGTTGAACAACACATCGCATGTAGCATGATGCATGTGTGAAGATGATGGATGCATGGATTCGGATAGAGGCCATCGTGGATGATCGTGATGACGTGCCGAATGTAGCGGTATCAGACATACAAACTGTGATCTAGGAAAAACAGAAAATTCCTAGATTCTACCCCCGGACATTTATAAAATTATGTCCTTACACATATGTATCCTGATTTGACAACTATGGTTAAAACCCTAAGCCAGATATCTCGATTTCACTTCAAATCCCAAAATCCTTCACATTTTTAAATAAACCCACAGTGATAGTTTTTTTAACCAAAATAATTACATTTACAACAAACAAACACATATATTTAAGCCTAAACAAATATCAAAGTCAAATATTCAGATTATGAGAATGTTCAACCCTAGGTTTTGCACATATTGTTTCTAATATATTCAAATTCATACCTGTAAGTATAACTATTTTACAACAAAAAACGTATATATATTTAAGCCTAAACAAATATCAAAGTAAAACTTTTCAAACCCAAGTTTTGCACAAATTATTTTCTAACAATATCGAGCCGTATATGTAAATATAATAATTTTACAACAAACAAACATATGTATTCACGGATATATATATATATATATATATATATATATATATATATATATATATATATATATATATATATATATATATGTATGTATGTATGTATGTATAGTACATGCTCGTGGCATTGTCATGATAACAACATCGTGATATTTTGCTTCTTTTCACCCAAACCAATAGGCCCTTATCGCTACAGCACACTCTGATATAAATTGACAATATTAAAAATGTACAGATAAAGATTATTGGTCATTCTTATCTTCTCTTGTTTTGAATTGGAAATGTCTCTCATATGTGTTGCATAACATTTCTCCAAGCTTAATTAAGTCAAAGTAAACAACAATGTAAGGAGGAAAAGAAAAGAAGAGATGACGAAAATAAACTATCAACGACAACAACAATTTAAGATTAAGTGTAGATAGAATACAATAAGATTTGTTGTTACATGGTCTCTAATTTAATTTCTTTTCACATTTTCAATCCTTAAGCCAATAAAAAAACAAAAGATAATTCCATTTCAATTAACTAACAAATATAACGAAGCACTTGCATAACAAATTGGGATACAAAATAAAATTCAAGTTTCAGCCAAACAAAACATTAAAAATATGAAAATACCAAACATCATCAATCCTCTTAACATTGCATGGGTACGTAGAACAACACTCATAGTAATCCCCACAAATTTCATCACAGATTATAGCTTAAAATCTAAATGTTAAAATGTCTGAACTCACGATGAACTGTAAAAAAACCTCAATGATTTTCAAAATAGTCATGAAATTTCCTAAAAAATTCTAACACTCATGTAATATGCTATATAAAACAAAACCAACCAAAACTAATACAATGATAATATAGTTAAAAAAATCTAACTAAAGGAAGGATCAACATAATTATAGGTGTAATCTCATTAAAAATATTATGAAATATCTAGATATTATTACCAAACTAAAATTAAGGGAAAAGTAAAATATATCATAATTCTCTCCATTGTGATTTACATATTAAAACATGTACTTACCAAATTCAAAAGTATCTAACTAAGCATGGTTACGATTCCCCTACATTAACACAACTATTAAAATTTTACATCTTTACTGTCTTAAATGATGTAGTTCACAAACAAATTGCATATCAAAAAATATTAAAGGTCACCTCATTCCTCAATTTAATATTAAATTTGGTGTCCTCACCTTCTTTAAATGAAAGAAGTGCATAAATATGAGATCATCATAATATTAGAGAATTTAAATACTTAATTAGTAATATTAAGATCAATAATATTGAGGTTGAGGAAATTGAAAGTCACAGCATTAATACAATATACGTTTAAACCTAATATCAAAATTTCACTCAACAAACAATATAATTTTAAAACACTTCGTAGAGATTCCAGTAGTGAACCATGGTTAGAGTTGCATGTAATGACTCGTGCGAGCTATTATTAGAAATAAGCCTTTTGAGACTTGAGGCGGGAGGCCTTGTCATCCACCCTGTGATTGGTTAAGGGTGGGGACATAATAAGTTGCATGGGTCGAACGTGAGTTAGACAGGGATTGACTTAATTAAAGTTATTTTATTATAGTTCAGGAACATCGTAAGAGTTAAGTAACCAAGGAGTTAAAGACTAACATGTGTGGTAAAACATTGTAGTGAGTGTCTCCCGTGAAAGGAGTTATGTAATTTGGGCAAGAAGGGAAGTTAGCACCTAGAAAACTAAGGCCTTTCCCAAGATGGAGGTGATCAAGCATGTGGGGTCTAGGCTTGTCTAATAGGAGCATTGATAGCGGATTCATGACAGTTTTGTATATCATAGTATAGGTAAAACCATAAGAATGATGGAGTATAACAACGTGAAATGATTTTAATATACTTGTCATTGATCTTGGGTCGTAGCGAGTAGACCTTCAGTAATGATGGTACCACAAGCGAGTGTATAGTGGAGGCACGATAATAATAATAATAATAATAATAATAATAATAATAATAATAATAATAATAATGATGATGATGATGATGATGATGATGATGATGATGATGATGATGATGATGATGATGATGATGATGATGATGATAATAATAACAATAATAATAATAATAATAATAATGATGATGATGATGATGATGATGATGATGATGATGATAATGATGGTACCACAAGCGAGTGTATTGGTACCACAAGCGAGTGTATAGTGGAGGCACGATAATAATAATAATAATAATAATAATAATAATAATAATGATGATGATGATGATGATGATGATGATGATGATGATGATGATGATGATGATGATGACGACGATGATGATGATGATGATAATAATAACAATAATAATAATAATAATGATGATGATGATGATGATGATGATGATGATGATGATGATGATGATGATGATGATGATGATGATGATGATAATAATAATAATAATAATAATAATAATAATAATAATACCATGAGTTGATTATGAGTACGTTCGGATGTCATGCGCATAAGGATCTGAAGTTTTTAATACCAAGTATATTCAAATTTCAGGGACGAAATTCCTTTTCAATGGGGGAAGTATGTAATACCCCGTAGTTTTATATTTTATATTTAATTGGATATTTAAATTATGCCGGTGACACATAATTTAATTAAATCAAGAAATAATGAGAAAATTAAATAAATATTAATTTATAGTGGGATGAATTAATATTTATGTGACTTTGTATTTACTAGTGTATTACACTAAATAAAATTGAATTAAGTCGTAAGTGAGTAAAAGCGACGGAATTTAATATTATCTCAATCGGAACATGTTCGATTAAATTATTATAGGTTAATATGATAAAATATTGTTAAGTGACTCGGGTGACGATTTCGAGTGCAATGTTGATCCAAAATGGGTCAAAATAGTTAAAATTGAGTATTCAGGGGTTGTGTTTGGGTCTCGGAGGCTTTTTAGATTAATCGGGACTAGTTTAAACTTTTTAATGGTATATGTAAAGTCAAAAACGAGATTGGGACTTATAAAATGAAGGGTTTGGATTTAAAGAAAGGTCATTTCACAAATCCAAAGGTTCAGAAGATTTATACAAAGAGAGAGAGAGAGAGAAGATAATTGAGAAGAAAATTCAAGAGTCCAAGTGAGAGATTGAAGAACAACTCAAGAATATTCTAGGATTGAAGGATTAAAATAAAATTCTTGTAGGATTGTCAATATCTTCACCAAATTCAGGCCCTACAAATATTAAGACAAGTAATTAACTTGCTACTTAAATTGCGTGTTCAATTTCAGTCATATCATAGTTGGGAAAATATATGTTTGGGGTAGTTTCACATATAAACTATGGGATTTGGGGGCAATGATTTATATTGGGAAAATGATATAAAATCTGGAATTAATATTGATTGAGAATTCTAAGATTTAAGAATTGATATCTATAGGAAGAATGGGATATTAGAATGATTATATGATTTGATTATTAGAATAGTGAAAATCTTGATGACAATTATGAATCCCATAAATTTGATGCTAGAAATGTAAATTATTGTTTAAAAGTGATTAGGAGCATGTATGGGAGTGTTATCAATTGTTACAAAGGAATTAAAGTTGTTATATGTATTGAGAAAGTTATGGAATTTGATGAAAATTCGTTATTGCTCAAAATTGGGATTCCGTCCAGAATCGAATTGATTCATCCCTCTTGGCGAATCGATTCGGGCAACGAATCGATTCGGGCTAGGAAGCCGAATCGATTCGGACCTGTTGGAATTAGATAGTTGTGCGAATTTTATTTATTTGGAGATAAATTAAATAATTGATGATGTTAGAAATCCAAGGTTGATATTTTATATTACTGAAAATTGAATAATGTTGGTATTTGAACTTTGGCCTAAAGAGGAACTTTATTTGGGTTATGAATTTAGAATATTTGGAATATAATTGAAGGTGAATAAATGTTATGGGGAATTCAGAAATTGGGATACGGGTTGGGTGATATTAGTTACGTGTTCAGAATTATAGTTTAAACAACAATTAATTAACTGAATAATTAACTAATTGAGCATATAATGGAGTTTTAGAAAATAATGCATTTGTGCCATTAGTGATAGGCATGTTTAAATAAATTATTGAAGAATGTATACATGTGTGAAAATTGTGTGTGTGTGTATATATATATATATATCCTTATTCTAAAAGGTGTGCCTAGGCTCGAGGCTTGAGAAAAACGTCCGCTTATACCTTATTACACCTTATTCTTGGCTTAAGACACTTTTTTTAAAAATAAAGATGCCTTACTGAAACGATATTGCCTTTTAATGATTTTTTTTACAAACCGGACTAATATCTTGTCTAAAATAATCAAAAGACAAATAGGATCCCAAACCTCTCTGCTTCTTTTTGCCTCTCGTCCAAAAAAAGCCTAACATTACCGATGGACTTCCGAACAAAAGTCTATATGATTCTTGAAAGGTGAAAAATATATTTCTCGTATTTAATCATTTTCTCTTGAATATTGAATGATTATTGAGTTATGAAAAATACATTTTGCATATTGATTATTAAATATTAAGAAGTACATTTTATATATTGATTATGGAGCATGAATATGAGAAAGGTGGCTACCAAACATACGAATATATTTTCAAAATTCAAGATATGTATTTTTTTATACTATTAGCCTTTGACTAATTAAAATAACAAAAAAGGCCTTTTTACGCCTACGTGCCTACTAAGGCTTGAGGCTTGACCTCTACTTGATATATATATATATATCGGTGTGAAAAATATAACTATATGAATATATAACATACCCCTCTACTGCTATCATTGGAGGTTTCGCGAGTGGGTGATCTTCACTAGTTAGAGAACGCACGGTAAGTATTATCTACAAGTCATAATCATCATCTATGTGCCTGATATGGTTGAAGTTCGAAATGAGGTAATTACGGGTATGGTTATAGATCAATATCAATGAACCTATGGCCACCTCTAATGTTGTTGTTTTCGTATCATAGTTAGGTATGAGATCCCGACGCGATAACCAAGATGATGTGAGTATTCCCTGAATTATGGTAGCATTGTAGAGACCTGCATCCGATAAATTATTATTGTTATAAGGAATGACAGTGATACATGTATAGTGGGTGATATATATGTATGCATTATGTGATGATAATTACATATATATGTGTGTAGAAAAATATATACGGGCATGATGAATTAAAATGTGAATATTAATAACTAGTGCAAGTTATTAATTATAATGATTAGTGAATGTGAAAGCTAAATAAATAAATTTCGCATGATGGATAGCGTACAAAATTTAAGGATACTTGGAAACTAGTTAGGTGGGCAACATAACTAAGTGATTAAAATGCATACGTTAGGTGCGCACTTTAGATGACAGTTGAGTAGTGTCTCAAGAGAAAGTGCAGTTCCAATTTAATATGAGTGAATGGGTACACATTTATGTATGTATTTTAATTACTTGCAAAATATTTCCAAATGGATTTGGGCTCTGAACCGTGTCAAAATTATTTTTAAAACCTTTTAGGTATCCAGCCACAGGGACGCCAAGCATGATTTTTCATTCTAGGCATCGGAGCTGTGACAATTATGGGACGTTGCAGGATTTGATGTAGTCACTTCTATTCTCATATTCTAGATAGGATTCTTTTCATATTCGGGTATGTTGCCCATGTCAGTCAGATTTATTTTATTTTATCTTATTATTGGGATTTATTGTATTAGTGTAATTCCGATGGTTTATTCGGTTAAGCTTTTCATGTAATGGATTTCTGTTTCTGACTTAATATATGATTATGGATTTTATTATTGTCAGAATAAATTAAGGTTTGATTATAATATTATTGTGTCACATTAATTAAGATTAAAATTGACACATGGCTTAATTTAATAATAGGTGGTTAGTAATTAATTGGTTTCGACAGTGATGATAAGAATGAGCCAATAAGATTCCTGTTTTATTTTAGTAGAGAGTTAGCCACCTATTTTTTTTAATAAGAAGGGTATCACAATTGTATGATTGTACATCTTAGTGTATGGTATCGTACTAACATGGTTTTGCAAAGATTTTTTGTTTAAATCCCTTCCATTATGGTCTCATATATTTTTTCTATTATGAAGGTATCCGAAGGTGGTTTTTTGTAGTTATTTTTCTCTCCTGGGTTCAATATGGTTGTAATAATTAGGTTTTTATACTATTTCATTATCGATTTATTTAGCGGAGATTATGAGGGTATGTAATATTTATTTACGCTCAGAATCATGTATTTATGAGGGTTTGTTCGTTACTTGACCCTTTTCTACTTGCTCTGAGATTCTTGCAAATTGTCTCTCCTTTAGGTTCCTGACCTCTAGCCTCCTTGGAATGGCAGTTGCTGAAGCCCCTTTTGCCAATAATAAACCCCCTGATCCTTCCTCTCTACCTCCTTCCAAACCTCTTTCCAAATCAATACTTCCTTTTGCTAACAAATTTTTTGCTTCTCTCCTAGGAGGTAAACCTTTGATCGAGGTTTCCTTAAAAACTCCATGCATGAATAAAGGAGAACCAGCTATTCTCTTCTCTAATGAGGACATTCACATCCTTGTTGAACCTTTCAAATTCTGTTTAGTTGGTAAGTTCACTCTTGGCTGACCTCTAATGGAAGTGATTAGGAAAACTTTTCATTCTTTCTCCCTTAAAACTGATTTCACCATTGGTTTGTTAGATAGTAAACATATCATCGTCAAGCGTAACAGTGAAGAAGATTTTCTGAGGTTATGTCTTAGAAACCAATGGTATATCCATAAATATCCAATGCAAGTCTTAAAATGGACTCCTCAATTTAAAGCTAATGAAAACTGCTCAATGGCCCGATTTTGGATCTCACTTCCTTATCTACATATTCAATTAATCTAAAAAACTGCTATTTTCTCTACAGCACAACTTATTGGCTCCCGTTTCAAAATTGATGAATCTACTGTAGGTCTAGCTAGGCCTAGTATGGGACTTTGTGTGGAAATTGACTTCCCCAAATCATTACCCCATAGGATTTAGATTGGCAATGGTGATATGGGATTTTGGCAAACTGTGGAATATCAAAAGATGCCTTTATTTTGTAAAATATCCAAGTGCCAAGTTATAGCGCGCGAGAGGTGTGCGCATGTAAGTGCACAGTTGTTGTTTTCTGTCTCGCCGCGACTATACAAACAAGCCTAAATTACTACTACACTTGCGAGGCAAGCACAGCAGCAAGTCGGGTATCAAAAATCCACAGGGACGAGTTGCTAGAATTTATAAGGTTTAATATTCCTAAATAAAAGTGTAAAAGGTGATTTACAAACTAAAAAGGAAAAGATGCATAAAAGGGAAATATTAGTCTAGGCGAGGGAAAATGAAACTAGATTAACAAAGCGAGTAAAAACTATAAGTTGCATCGAATATCCCTCACCCGAGTTAATTTGTATAAAATGGATACATGGGTCGACGAGTTATTTAGAATGTGTCTCGTTTCGACAATTAATTGAACCAAGGGTTATCACGCCCCTAAATCCGCATAAAAGCCTAATAAGATTTTGGCCCCAACAAATATCCCGGAAATTGTGAACGAAGGTCGTAAGCACGGGACATACATGATATGCCCCGTCAAATCTCCTAGGCGCAATAACTAGGACAATGCACCTGAAATAGACCCGTAAATGCCATCACCAAAGCAAAGCAACGCGTCAACTCGAGTGAGTTCAATTCAAGCATAACCTAATTTAAATTATCTAGAAAGCATATTAAAAACGCGATAAAGAAATCGGTAAATAAACGCGATAAAACTACACTAGAAAGCGAGTAATCAAAGCATGTAAACTAATTAACAAAGCTTGTAAATTAACTAGAAAGCAAGAAATAAGGAAATACAACTAAATTAATGTAATTAAACTTCAGGTACAACTTACAAAATAAGAGTACAAGAGAGGAGTAGGGAAAATTTCCCAAGTTTAAAAACCCTAAAATCTAAGACAAAATGAAGATCCCTCTCAAAAATGAGAGAAGAGAGTATTTATAACAAAAAAATATCCCATGGCAAACTTGTAAATAAAAGGGAAGAAAAATAAATATCTGCAGGATCGAATCGATTCGGCTGGTTCGGATCGATTCGAAAAGGAGGTTCCTCGAAGGCTGTTAAAGGGGGCGAATCGATTCGGCTGGTCCGAATAGATTCAAAAACAGAGGAACTGGCATACTAAATTGGGGCGAATCGATTCGTAGGGACTGAATCGATTCGAAAATGTGAATTTTTTCCACTGTCTCCAAATAAATCGATTCGGAAAGTCCGAATCGATTCTCACCTGTAGGATTTTGATCCCTTACCCTATTTTGAGTAGTTTGAAATTCTCTTCCGCTTGAGCTTCCGTAACTTCTTCGATATAGCTCTAATTCACACATCGTTTGCGGCCACGCGGAGCTTGTTCAGAGGGCTTCAACTTCCGTGAGATGTTAGTCGAGGTGCCCAAGCTGTGAAAAGACTAAAATTCCCCTGAACGCGCGATCGCGTACGGAAATTGAGCGGAATGCGTCCGAACTTCACACTTAGCACCCAAATACCTATAAAATCTCAATTAACCCCTGCAAAATATGATAACGTAGAAATCCGAGGTTGTTTGGTTAACGAGCATAAATATAGGGAATAAGATACCCGAGGGGGCTAAAATGCGTAGGTTCGGAGGATGAAATACGTAATATTTGCGTCGTATCACACCCCCTAACTTACACATTGCTAGTCCCTAGCAATGAAATAGGAAACAACAATAACTAAAAGTACACCAAAAGAAGGATATAAGTGAAAAATGGGATGAAAAGGTAATAAAAAGATAAGGCCACTTTCGTAGGCGAACGATTGCATTTAGCATATGCAATAAGCCGTTAAATCCCTAGGTCACCCTAGTGGATGAGTGTCGTCTTGTGAGGGTTTTCAGGGATGATACCCACAAACATCACATGGTTTCCTCAAAATATGCCCAACCCAACATGCGACAAGCCCAACAATGGCAAAAAGGATTTCATATGCATTATTAGCAAAGTGAATGAATTCACACAAAAGTCCGAATCATTAACATTATAGAATGCTCCTCATAGAATTGAAACCTTAAAATGTGGGAGGGGGCGAGCACATGCAAAGTGTGATTTGGCGAAAATCTTATATAAATCGGATAAACATTAAAGCAAGCATACATTCAATCCTCACGGGCATTACGCACATCAAGTGAATTCACTCAAAACAGGGGGGTAACACACGGAACATGCGGGCATAAATAGTAAATGTAAATGGAAACTAGGACGCACATATGTCACAAATGAAGAACGCTATACATAAATTGAAAAATTGTAATCTCAATGAAAGGATACCGCACATTAAAAGAGGCAAAATGCATTTTCACAGATTATCACAACTATTATGACTTTTGAATTACATGCACCTAAGATCACATAGGACTTTAATAGGGTTGTAATGTAGGTTATGGCTAGGGTATGAAATGAAAGGATGTATTTACGGATACAAAAGGTGTTCGGAGATGAAAAATTTGGGATAATGGAAAATAGCGAGCAATTTCAAAATTGGAAAATGATTTCCAAACAAGCATTAAATATATCAATCGAGAGAGTAATCAAAGTTTATTGAACTATATACACAACATATACAACTTTCTCTTTTCTTTATTTTCTTCTTTTTCTCATGTTTTCTTTTGTTTTCTTTTGCTTTTTCACTTCTCTTTTTCTTCACTTTTTTCACTACTTTCTTTTCTTTACTTATCAAACTCTCATATGCCTAAATTGCAACTGACATCACAACAACATCATTCAATCCCAAGTAACAATCCAAACAAAGGTATGGAAAGTGTATGTATGGTATATAACTCCAATTTAGAGTTGGTTATGGGAATGGGGTTATGAAACAGAAGGCTATATTTAGGCTCAAAGGGGTTAACAAGGGTAAACATATAAGGTGAGGTCAAGGTCGATCTGGGTGATATAACAAAGAGGGCCTATGATCATTTCACAAAGTTTATGCAATTCTTAAATTAAAACAATATATGAAAATCATGCACTACACCAAATCTGCCCATTTGTCAAGGTCATTGACCTTGATAAATTCACCTTGTCAAGGTCAATGACCGTGACATTTCGAGGCGAGATAACTTTTTTTGTCACTGTCGTGTCACGGTCATTGACCTTGATAAAAAACTCGCATTTTGTGTCACGGTCGTGTGAAGGTCAATGACCGTGACACGTTTGTCACGGTTCTAAACCGTGACCCCAATTGTCACGGTCAATGACCGTGACACGTCCGTGACAACTTTTGTCGCGGACTTGTCACGGTCAATGACCGTGACAATTCTGGGCAGAATTTAAAAAAAATCTGCTGGGCAGTATGGCCACCGCCACTGCCCAGCAGTATATTTGTACCTGTTATAACAACATTGTACCTGTTCCAAACATCATATATCCAACACAAACTAAAGATAATGCAAATATATATTCATGACGATATAATCCAAATATTCAAAGTAAAAACAATATGCATGACGATATAATCCAAATTTAATTAAAATGGACAAACTTAAAAATAATGTTACTACATGTCTTGGATAAAACTGAGGAGGTGAGTAGGCCACACGACATACGAATTGACTCACCCACTAATATACGTCGTGCCACATTGTTCGCGCAACCACAATAGGGAGTTCTCCTTCCCGGGTATGACATGCGTGACGAGCACCCTGGACTCCATCTCTTGAAGCACACGTCCATGGACTATTCCACCCTCAACGATATTCGGGTCCCTCAACCCCCGCCCTATCCGCTGGCCATCAAATATGTCCAATATGAACATGCTCGGCCAACCAATTGTCGACAATGGTCTGTTGGAGGGCGTCAAATAGGGAAGTGGATCGTCGAAGTACGAACGTGTCGGTGATGAAGCAGCGAGGTCCACATCCTCGTCATCCTGCGCCTCGTCCTCCCGCACCTCCTCCTCCACCGCCTTCTCCTTCCCTTTCCCTTTCCCTTTCCCTTTCCCTTTACGGTCTCCACCCAACGTACGCTTCATGAATGCGTACATATCTTGGACCGTCGCCTCCAAACGGGACAGCTTCGCGTCGTGTGAATCCACCGTTCGAGCCAACCCGGTGTCGCTCGTCTCCAATCCGATGATCCTCGATTTGGCCACCCGCGAGCTCACTCCCCTTGTCCTCCCTTTGTGATCAGAGCCAAGCACTTGGCTGAGTGCGTCCGTGGACAAAGATGCCTTGTCGGCATCAGACTGCGACTCATGCACTTCCTTAAGCTTTGCCTGAAACGACAAAAAACACATGATTAGTAAAATAAGTAAACTAAAAAATTATAACGTAATTAACAATAATTAAACTGTCGGATTACTTACAATCGTGGCCGCGACGCTCGGGGAAACCTCCTTTTCCTTCCCCTTCTTCGTCCGAAGAGCCACATAAGTATCGAGCCTATGTGGCTTCCCCCTGGCCCACTCCCTACCCCCTGAAATAAAATAGAGTAAAGTAAAATTAGTAAAATTAGTAAAATTAATATCCAAAATTAGTAAAATAGAGTAAAGTAAAATTAGTAAGATAAATTAAATCTTACCTGCATCCTATGCTCCACCTCAGCGTAAGAGGTCCGGCCGGAGTAGTGCACGTCCGTCTTTTTAGCCCGATTTTCCCTCCCCGATTGGCGAGATGCCAATTGTCGATCCTCGATCTCATTGTCAATGAACTTTTGCCATTGTGCCAATGAGATCGGCTCCTTGGGCGGGACGGATCCGCGCCATTGTAAAATGGACTCTCGTGTTTTTACAAAGTACCGTGACCGCATATTTTTCTTCCACGTCTTGTGTTGCTCCCTCAACTGCTCCAAGACGGAATCGCGTAGCTTTGGATCCAAGTTGAATTGTTCCTGTCCAACAAATATAATGTTAGTTGCGAATAAATATAAATTGAAATATTCATATAAATATTACCTGTAGTGCCGCCCAAACAGCTAACTTGAGCTCATACGGCACCTCCTTCCAACTCATAAACCCCGGGTCGATGACCGTCTTTAGCAGCTCGAGGGATCTCGCTAAAAGCTCCGACTTGTTTTCGACAGGTAATCCCAAATTTTCCATATTTGGGGAGCCTAGCGGCGGAGGAGCCCTCGTCGCCTCCGCTACCATCGAACCCAGACGACATCATCATAAACAGCATCATCATCTTCGCCTTAACATCTGAAGGAGACATTTTTGCTGTAAAAAAAATGTTATTAGTACAGATAAAAAAAAATGTTAATAGTACACACACGCACACACATACACATACACATATATATATATATACACATACACACATAAATATACACACAAATATATATATAAATGGAAGAGAGAGAGAGAGAAATTAGACCTGAAAGTAGAGAGAGAGAGAGAGAGAGAGAGAGAGAGAGAGAGAGAGAGGGAGGGAACGGTGGGAGGGAAAAAAGAAGGGGGAAAGGTTTTTTGCTGGAAAAGTTGTCACGGTCGTGTCAAGGTCATTGACCGTGACAAGAATTGTCACGGTCAATGACCGTGACAAGCCCATGACAATTAAATTTGTCACGGACTTGTCACGGTCGTGTCAAGGTCAATGATCGTGACATAAAACGCGTGTTTTTTTTGTCACGGTCAATGACCTTGACAAGGCTGGCCGGCTGAAAGGTGACAATTTGCCCATTTTGGTGTAGTGATGCTTAAGTAACACATTTCAAGTATGAACTCAATTAATGAATGGTCAAATGAAAGAATAGAGAGATTACCAACGAATTCAACATTTTCAAAGAGAAAAGAATAGTGTATACACTCACAAACGATGAAAGGTACAAAGCTTACTCGGTGTAAGTATATACAATGCAATAAAAGATTACCGAGTTATAAAAATCTTAAACCAAATCAATAGAACAGTAAAAGTGAATGTGCTCATGGGATTAAAGTTTAATTCATGAAGTTATTCACAATATCAATAATCGAGAACTAAAGTCTATTAACTTCTAAAATCGAGAACATGCATCATTGGGTTTTCTATTGGATCGGACAATTATTGAAATTTATCATCGGAAACAAAGGCAAAATGCCCAAAAAAAGAGAAAAAAGAAAGAAAATATTTTTGAAATTTTTGAATTTTTCTAAGAAAATCATACTAGTAACTAACATGTGAGCAAAAACATGGACTAAAAATGAAATGGATAGAATATCCCACACCCCCTAACTTAAAACTTGACATTGTCCTCAATGTGAATTAAGAACCAAGTTAAAGAGAGGAAAAGAGCGATATTACCTAAAATTGGAGCGATCCCCATAAGAACAAGTCCAAATAATCTACAAAATAAGTTAGTACCGAGCATAGCAAAAACAAATGACAAAAAGTTAACTAATTACATTAGACCAAATTAAAAAGGGGAGAAAAGATAAAAAGAAAGAAAGAATAAAAAGCTAACTATATACAACCTACTATTTAGACTTCACACTAACTGTATACTAGAAGTCTAAATAGCTGAGGGTCCACCGTAAAAATGATTTGAGTTTGGAGGATAACCGGTGTACCCTCACATATAAGCATGCCTTTCGAAAAATATGAATTCCGTTTTAACAATGGAAGGAATGTGTAAGGCAGAAGAAATGAACCATCGCTAAATAAAAGTTTTGGAGGGATGATGGGGGGCTTGGATTGAACGGGTGACAAAAACAAGTGGGGATTGAGAAAAGCCGAATATCTTCCCAATGATTTTGAAATTGGAATGGGAGGCGGCGCACACGAAGGCACGAATGCGATCGTGGAAGGCGTCTGGAGCAAGTACTCCTCATCGGCGAAAAGGTTTAAAACGTTAAAGTTTGAAACCGAATCATCGGTTACTTTAGATTGTGTGATAATAGAGAATGAAAATGGGGATGAAAGAAATTCAAACTCATGAGATGAATCATCATTGCATGAAGATTGAGTTTCGAAGGAAATAATATCATTTTCAATGAAATGTTCTTCTTTGGCCGCCAAAGAAGAAATCATTTCATTGCAAATAGATATTACGTCATTTTCATCCTCACTTTCAATATCTATTACGAGATAGGCAAAGTCTAGAATGATTTGTTCCAAAGTAGGCACAAGTACCTCATTTGGTTCAAAACATTCCTCAACTTCGAAAGTCTCGAAAGCAAAATCATCGTCGGACTCAAATAATATATCCAATTCATGTTCCCACAAACGATTTTCTTCCCGATAACGATTTTCAATTTTCTCATTCTCATACATACGCAAGCCCTCACCGAATGTCATAGGTCGAGGTCCTGATACATGAGAATGGGAACATTTTGAAAATTACTATCGGACTTAAACGAAAACTCATTATTATAGGAATTTTGAAAACTATTCGAATTCGTTTCAAAATTCCTATTATAAGGAGGTAAAGGCCCAAAATCATTATCATCATCATCGAAATTCCAATAACCCAAATTTTTACTTTCGTTATACTCGCCTAAAGTCATATTTGAATTTGTTACACTTTGGGATTCTAAGTATTCACCGAAAGTCATAGGTTTGCGAGAATTTTGAGAATTATCATAATGATTACCGAAGGAATTGGAATAAGATATGCTTACCTTAAAAATGTCTCAAGCGGTGAATTCCACAAAATAGGTGCGCGCGGGAAAAATTCGAGCGTTTCTAAGTGCTCCAATGTGGAAGTCCTGCAAAAGTTTAGCAAATAATACAAATATAAAGAAAATAATATGAAATACTAAATCAAATAAATTCTAAAAAAAACTAGTCCCCGACAACGGCGCAATTTTGATAACGCGAGAGAGGTGTGTGCATGTAAGTGCACAGTCGTTGTTTTTCATCTCACCGCGACTATACAAACAAACCTAAATTACTACTACACTTGCGAGGCAAGCACAACGGTAAGTCGGGTATCAAAAATCCACAGGGACAAGTTGCTGGAACTTTTATGATTTAATATTCCGAAATAAAAGTGTAAAAGGTGATTACAAACTAAAAAGGAAAAGATGCATAAAAGGGAAATATTAGTCTAGGCGAGAGAAAATGAAACTAGATTAACAAAGCGAGTAAAAACTATAGGTTGCGTCGAATATCCCTCACCCAAGTTAATTTGTATAAAATGGATACATGGGTCGACGAGTTATTTAGAATGCGTCTCGTTTTGACAGTTAATTGAACCAAGGGTTGTCACGCCCCTAAATCCTCATAAAAGCCTAATAAGATTTTGATGTCAACAAATATCCCAAAAATTGCGCACGAAAGGTCGTAAGCATGGGACATACATGATATGCCCCGTCAAATCTCCTAGGTGTAATAACTAGGACAACGCACCGAAAATAGAACCGTAAACACCATCACCAAAGCAAAGAAATGCGTCAACTCGAGTGAGTTCAATTTAAGCACAACCTAATTTAAATTACCTAGAAAGTATATTAAAAATACGATAAAGAAAGCGGTAAATAAACGCGATAAAACTACACTAGAAAGCGAGTAATCAAAGCATGTAAACTAATTAACAAAGCATGTAAATTAACTAGAAAGCAAGAAATAAGGAAATACAACTAAATTCATGTAATTAAACTTCAATTACAACTTACAAAACAAGATTACAAGAGAGGAGTAGGGAAAATCTCCCAAGTTTACAAACCCTAAAATCTAAGACAACATGAAGATCCCTCTAAAAAATGAGAGAAGAGAGTATTTATACCAAAAAAAATCCCATGGCAAACTTGTAAATAAAAGGGAAGAAAAATAAATATCTGCAGGACCGAATCGATTCGGCTGGTCCGGATCGATTCGAAAAGGAGGTTCCTCGAAGGCTGTTAAAGGGGGCGAATGGATTCGGCTGGTCCGAATCGATTCGAAAATAGAGGAACTGGCATACGGAATTGGGGTGAATCAATTCGGAGGGACCGAATCGATTTGGAAATGTGAATTTTTCCCACTGTCTCCAAGTGAATCGATTCAGAAGGTTAGAATCGATTCTTACCTATAGGATTTTGATCCCTTCCCCTGTTTTGAGTAGTTTGAAATTCTCTTCCGCTTGAACTTTCGTAACTTCTTCGATATAGCTCCGATTCATGCACCGTTTATGGCCACGCGAAGCTTGTTCAGAGGGCTTCAACTTACATGTAGATGTTGGGCCAGGTGCCCAAGCTGTGAAAAGACAAAAATTCCCTTGAACGTGCGATCGCGTACGGAAATCGATCGGAATGCATCCGAACTTCACACTTAGCATCCAAATACCTATAAAATCTCAATTAACCCCTGTAAAACATGTTAACGTAGAAATATGATGTTGTCTAGTTAACGAGCATAAATATAGAGAATAAAATACCCGAGGGGGCTAAAATACGTAGGTTCGAAGGATGAAATACACAATATTTGCATTGTATCACCAAGGCCATCTTGAAGTGAATTGTAAGAAGAGTGAACCTTCCTTAATCACTGGTATAAGAGTGGTTAAGGAAAACTTAAACCCTAGTTCCCTAGATATAAATGAATTGTGAGCTCAATTAATAATCCTTCTAAGGTGTGGACAAATATTGAAAGCTATTTTCATCCCGGTGAATCAAGCAAGCAGCAGTCATCCACTCAAAAACTTATGGTCAATCAGACCATTTATTAACCATATCAAGAAGCTAACACTCCTTCTACCTTGATAGATGAAGCATCCCAACCTGAAAATCCTATCCTCAATTGAAGAGGGTGAAATCCTCCCAAAATCTCTAATGAGTGGCCTTCTCCAATCAATTTTCTAATTCCCAAGATCTATAAGAAAAACCTCATGATCCTTATAAAATATTGGTTGAAATCCAATAACCTTTCTCCTAGACAAAGTTTGCCCAAACCATTCACCAAAACTTTTAACAGGAGTACCAACAGCCTATTTGATAGTGAGATAGATGGAGAGATAACATAAAATTTTGGCCTCACTGATGAGTTTAAGTCCTTCTCTATTTCCCTATCATATAAATTTTCTTATCTAAAAAATGTTGATGATGGCCTAAAAAGCAAAAAAGAAGAAGCAATCAAAACTGAATGTAGAGCAGTCATCAATCATTACTAGAACAAGAGGTAAAATTATTCCTTCAAAAACTTCCCCTATACCCCTATCTTAATGATTAAAATCCTCTTTTGGAATGCTATAGGCATATGAAATAAGCTTACTGTCAAAAGGCTAAAGAAATTAATAAGGGTCCATAATATTTCTATAGTTGCTATTATAGAACCCAAAGTGGATGAAATCCAACTCCAAAATCCGTTGATAAGGCTAAACTTCTCTAATGGGATTTCCAGCGTCAATAATTCCATTTGGATTCTTTGGAAGAATCAATGGAACATCACTCTTACCCATAACTTAGTTCAGTCCTTATCTTTGGAGGTCCATGAAGTTTTTCTACCTTTTCCCATTAAATTCATTGTTGTTTATGGTATATGTAATAAAGAAGAAAGGAAAGCCTTATGGGATGATATCTTAAATCAGTGTAACAATCCTCTTACCATAATTATTGAAGGTGATTTTAATGTAGTCTCATCTCTTCTTGAAAAACTGGGAGGTAATGAAGTTGATTTTTACACTTGCTCTCAATTCAATCAAGCTATGGGATTAGCTAATCGGTTTGAGGTTCCTTTCAATGGTTTAAAATTAACATAGTGCAATCACATAGAAGGCCTAAATATATTTTGGGTCGGGTTGGATAGAGTGGTGTTCAATTTTTAATGGAGCCAAAGTCTTCTCTCTTCTTCTGTAGTTCACTTGAGAAGGACCAACTCAGATCATAATCCTCTTATCCCCGGTCTTCTTCAAAATGGTGATTCTTTCAAAAGAAGCTTCAGGTTCCAAAAATTTTGGGCTAAACATAAAGAGATTCATAAGCAAGCTTGGGAAATGGAGTTGATAGGTGACCCTCTAAGGATTTTTTTCTCAAAAATTAAAAGCTATAAAACATGCCTTATCTCCGTGGAACAACTTTGCCTTCAAAAATATTTTTCAAGCCACTAAATAAGCTGAGGATAATGTTCTCCAAAAATAAGTAGCCTTAGAAGCCAATTTCTCTGATGAAGCTAATATTGGGTATAAGCAGGCAATGGCTAAACTGCAATACCATTTGTCTATTGAAAATGAATATTTGAGGCAAAAGGCAAGGGTTAAATGGCTTGAAGGGGTTGATGAAAAATCTAAATTCTTCAATGAAATGGTTAAGAAGAATCGGAATAAGCTTAACATATCAAGATTTAAAGATCTCTCTGGAAATTAGACCTCTGATCTAGTGGCAACTAACAACTTTTTTTTTCTGAGCACTTTAAAGGTATCCTCTCATCTTCTTCTACTGTTCTTGATGAACTGTCCCTATTGGATCACATCCAAAGACTCATCAATGAGTGTGATAATGAATTTCTCCCTTCCAACTCCTTCTTTGCAAGAGTTGAGGTCCTGATGGTTTTAATTCCTTCTTCTACAAACAATGTTGGGATATTATCAAGGATGATTTATTCAAAGAAAATTCAAGTTTCTTAATTGGCAATTCCCTCCCAAAGAGTTGGACCTCAAATCCTCTTAATCTCATTCCCAAATCAGATAACCCCTCTTCTTGTAGTGATTATAGGCCTATAAGCCATTGTAAAACCTCAAACAAGATTATTTTAAAAAATTTTGCTAATAGATTGGGTGGAATTCTCAATAGAATTATATGTCCTTATTAAGAAGGCTTCATCAAAGGAAAATCTATATCTGAACAGGTATTATTGTCTCTGAAAATCATGTCTAACTTCAATAAAAAGCATAAAGGAATCAACCTGGTTTGCAAACTTGATATGTCTAAGGCATATGATAGGGTATCCTGGATGTTCCTTATTCAGGTCCTTAAACAGTTTGGTTTCAATGAATCTTTCACTGACATGATTTGGAGGTTAATTTATGATTATTAGTACCCTATTCTTCTCAATGGTTTTCCTCATGACTTCTTCAAATCTACTTGTGGGGTAAGGCAAGGGGATCCTTTCTCCCTTGCCCTTTTCATTATTACAGCTGAGGTCTTAAATGGGGGTCTGCATTAATTGCATCTGGATGGTAACATTGACTCTTTCTCACTGCCTCCTGGTAGTCCTATAGTCTCATGTCTATCTTTTGTAGATGAAATCCTCATAATTACTTCTGGAAGTAAAAAATCTTTGAACAACCTTATGGAATTTATCAAAGACTATAAGGCTATATCTGGTCAAGTGCTCAATAATTCAAAATTCACCTTCATGGTTCCTCCTCATTGCACTTTAGCTCGAAGAAGAAGAATTAAGAGGGCAACTAATTTCACTTTTAAAAAAACTCCTTTATTATATCTTGGAGTGACTCTTTATATAGGTAGAAAGAAGAATTCTCTTTTTAATGGCCTCATAGATAAAATCAAAAAGAGATTGGAAGGATGGTGATGTAAGTTACTAAGTCCAGACGAAAAAATCACTCTTCTCAAGCACGTTACTCAATCAATGTTCTATCATTTATTTGCCGCCCTAAACCTGAGAACACACTATATGATTGACTTACTTGAGTCTATATCATATAGGAGTTCCAGCTAGTTTCGACATTAAGAGAAAGTAGCATTAGACTTTCAAGAGTTTCTCTCTCTCAAAGTATCCAAGCATCAAAGAAGCAAACCAGTCCAAGAACCTTATGATCCACCTAAAACGGAAGTTATATCTACCTCATGACCACTTTAGGACACTTACACCGCATATTATTGATATTATGTGTACACAAGGGTCATATTATTTTTTAGGAATTTTTTAAACATTTTTATATGACTTAAAACATTTTTTTGGAAATTAAAAATGAATTTTCAAGTTAATTAAATTATGATTATAAATATTTGGGGTTTAAATGAAAATAATGCTTGAATGTTCTTAATTTCTTATGTGAATGGTTTCTCACTTAAGATTTGTTGATAAGTTTTAATTTTAGAAACCTAAGGTAATCAAACTAACAAATCTTGAAAACATATTCATAACCTGTTCAACACATCTTGTGTTATATTTCAAAAAGAGTTTTGTTCAAGGAGTTTATTTTCGGAGTTTTCTTAATCTATAACATTTTGTTATTAACTTAGTAAATAAGTTTTTTCAAGACCCCCCCTAAAACCATCATCAAGACTCTAGAAACTCTATTCTCGAATTTCTTTTGGGGTTCTTCAAAAGGGGTCACTAATTAGCATTAGAAAAAATGGAACTCAATTTGTCTTCCTTATGAAGAAGGGGGCATAGGCCTCAAATTTATTCCAGATTTTGTAGAAGCCACCTCATGTAAACTTTGGTGGAGGCTTTTGACTATGGATTCAACTTGGAGCAGGTATATGAAGAAAAATAATTGAAAAAGATATTCCCCTCTTAATTCCTCCAGTATAAGATATTCTTCACATTTGTGGAAAATGATGCATAAGGTTTTTGAGGTGGCTAGATTGTGGATTGATTATTCATCAGACATCAATTGGTTAGGTAACTCTAATGGTCTATTTACTCTTAAATATGCTTGGAACATTGTCAGATAAAAAGGTTGTGCTCAATTTTCTTTTAGATCCATAAGGAATAAAAGACTTCCTAAAAAAGTCTATATTTTCGTGTGGAAATTACTCTCTAACATTATACCTACAAATGAAATTGTATCTAGACTCAATATTCCTCTTGATTCAAGATGTCATTGCTACACTTATCATCACTAAGAATCTATTGATCATCTCTTCTTAAAGAATGAAGCTACTTCCACAATTTGGACCTTTTTTAGGGGTCTTATTAGTATAAAAACTTTATACGATTCAATCAGAGGAGAACCAATGGCATGGTGGATAAAGACTAGAGGCAAGGGATTAATCTCCTCCTTTTGTATCCTTATTCTTTCTATTATCACTTTGGAGCTTTGGAAAGGTAGGAACATGTCTAAATATGATACTTATCCTATGAAGGTTGAATCTCTTATCAATAACATCCACCATAGTATTAGCAAATTATTCATGACAAATCCTTTTAGAGGATCTAAATCTAGCTTTGATATTGAGATTATCAATGATTTTAAAATTGATTCAATCTAAGCTTATACTTGCCACTAGAGAAAGGCTATTTTTTTCTCCTCTTGAATACTATTAGCCTATTTTCCAAACAAAATGAGGGTTTGTGTGTTGGACAAATTTTTTGAAGTTTATAAAGTTTCAGATGAGTTATAGTCATTTTTTCATGCAATTCCCATAAGGAAAATGAAGCTATCAACACACAGAGTCAGATCGATCCAAAGGAGGGTTGGATAGATCCAGTGCCATGTCGAATAGATTTGATGGCGACACAGCGATACTGGTTATTTTTTATGGTGTTTTCCATTTGCTTTACGTGGTGTCTCTTCTTCATCATTATCTCTAGACCAGTTTGAATTATTTCAAGTTGGAAAGATCATCAAGAACTCCTATTTTTATTGAAGTCTACTTCGAGTTGAACCTTATGTCATAAAGAAGTCTTATATGACAAGGATTCTTAAAATTGAAGATTTTTACTTCAAGAAGAAATTTTTGCCATGATGGAAAGGGGCATGTGTATCCTTTTCCTTATTATTGCATTTATTTATTTATTTGCAATGTCTCATTATTATAAACTGTTTTAAAATTTTGAGTGTTAATTAATTGGATAATAAGGGACACCTAATTTTGTGGACAACATGGTTTATATATTTTGGAGTGACTTAGATCACCAATTTTTTTGGAAAATTCATGTTAATTTGTTCTTTTTTAAATTGAATTAAACTGGGGTAATTCATTTAAAGATATTCAATTTATGCAAGAAATTGAAAAATTACCAAAGACTTAATTCAAGCTTTTAGAATTGAATAAATATTTTTTCACAAACCCTTAAGTTTTTTAAATTACTAAGTGGGAGAGGAATTTTAACATTAACCCCATGGTCTCCATCAGTGTGTCATGAATGTGATGTGATTAATTCCTAGATGTCATCTAGTCTAGCCCCCCACCGATGGAATTAATCAGGGCATTTTTTAAAACTCTTAAGTGATAATTCAAGGAATTAGAAAGTTAGTGAGTTCGATCTCCCCAAATATCTGGGAATATTTGGTCACTATGATCTGCATGTGGCATAGCCAGGTGTCCACATGAATTGGCTAGATCATCCTACACATGCTCATTGCATTCTTGGGGGGTACACTACACCCCCTAAGCACTATAAATACCATTTATCTTATTCCTTGAAGGGGATCGCATATTACAAATTCTAGCTAAAACTCTGTCAAAATATACAGTAGAGAGAGAGTGTGTGAGTATTGTATCACAAGGCCATTAGTGCCCTTCTTTTATAGTGAAGATCACTCACCTGCACAGTGGATATAGGACTAGATAGGCTGAACCACTTATATTGATATCTTTTTCCTCTTCTCCTCATCTCATTCTACATTTACATTGATTATATGCTGCAATTGTTATACCTGATTGAGGTCTCAAACACCTTGATCTGGTGGTGCTACTTCTAGCATCATAAGTTTGGCACCGTCTGTGGGAACGAGAAGCTTCATCTATTCCTTTTTATAACTTGGCCTCGCCGGAATCTCTGGTGGTGAACCAGTCCACCCCTTGTGTGGAGTTGTTTCACCATTGAAAAAGGTTCTGCAAGGTCCATAAGCTCTCAAGTCTTCTAAATCACAGCTCAATTTTTAGGGAAACACATGGTACCTAAATTTTTGTAACCTCCTCCACCAGCTGGTGGTGGACGAACTAGCTCCAGTCACGCGCCACCCCTATCTGAGATGGCTGAGGTGGCTACACCTTTAAAATCCCTCGTGGCCAGCCAACAAGTAATGCAAGAGAAATTTGCTTCACTCAGCCAAAATGTGATGAGGAGGCCACCAGGAATATCACCGGAGATGATCACTTCGGCAGCTGCGTAAGAACAACACCAGAAGGCCAGTGGACCACCCCAGGCACCACGCAAAGAACTGCCTCCCCCCCAGTGGCGGAGGGACGTTGCTGACCCTAGGAGTTTACACCTGAGGAGACAAGGACACCCTTGATCTGAGGACCAGTATGACGATGTGGAGGCCGATGATGCTCTAGTAGCATGCTAGGAGTCATATGAGATTTCCAACAATACTGTACGACCCTACCGAGCGAGCTGAGAAAGGTGTAGGATACAAAACCTCAAAGATCGCCCGAGAGGCTAAACATTTGATTATTTGTATAGAGGGTCGGCCTTTGAAAGGCTCGACCCAGTCAATGACCTAAGGGAAAGATTATCGAGGTCAAGAAGCTGTGCAAGGTCCATAAGAGAAGTGGTTGACTGTTGGCCCCATCATGGCCGACCCCTTCATGGTCGAGATGGGGGCCATGGGGAAGTTAATAGCCGACGAAGTTCAGATGTAGGAGAACCATCAGTACAACCCTTGGAAGTGGAAGGGGATAACATCGGCCAGGTCGACATTGCAAAACCTTGGAATGATTCAATCCAAAGGCTTGAAGACAAGGCTGGCGACATTATGAAGAGCCGAGACCCTCTGTAGAGGGGGTACTAAGAGGGTTCACCCTTTGTTGAAAATATAATCAACTTCCCAACCCTGGACAAATTCAAGTCGCCAGTAGTGACTCCCAGGTATGATGGAAACACTAATACCTTCCATCAAATTTAAATGTACCAATCTGCAGCCGATATCTACCCTATCTAAGATGAGATGAGATGCCGTGATTTTTTAAGCACTTTGATCGGGGCTGCACGCGTTTGGTTCACTTCACTTCTAAAGAATTTTATCGAGAGCTTCAAACAATTGGCTGAGCGATTTATCCATAACTTTTGCTTTGGGGTCAGACCTCAGAAAAAGATGACTCATCTGCTTTATGTCAAGCAGGGGAAAAATGAGAGTCTAAGAAATTACATCGTGAGGTTCAACAAAGAGAAGTTGGAAGTGGAAGTATACGAGGAAAGCATAGTTATGACAGCCCTCATAGGAGGCTTCCATAAGGGAAATTTATTGTGATAGATTGCTGAAGACCCTCCTAATTCAATGGCCGAGTTGCTTACAACAGTTGGGAAAGTTATGAATGCTGAAGAGGTAATGAATGCTAAGTATGATGATGAGAAAGTAAGTGGCAATGGAAACAAGTTTCACAAAAAGAACAAAGATGGGAAGAGAAGGTTGACAGATGATAAGTTTGCAGACTACACTCCATTGACTGTAAGATGTGAGAACATCTTAAATGAGATAAAGAGTGATCGGTCTTTAAAGTGGCCTAAAAAATTAAGAGCTCCTCCCCATAAGAGGAACAAAAACTTGTGTTGTGAATTCCACCGGGATCACGGCCACTTTACTGACAAATGCTTTGCTCTAAACGACGAGATTGAGAGAATGTTAAAGGCTGGAAAATTGAGAAAGTATGTGGAAAAAGGCGCTTCCAAGGGTGGCCGAGCAGTCCCTAAAAAGAGGAGGAATGATAAATGTCGAGAAGATGGTCCGTCTAGACGAGATGATCCTTCAGACAAGGACAGTGATGATCCAGATCTTCCACCAAAGGATGAAAATGTCCCAGTAAAAATGCTTAATATGATCTCATTTGGGGTGGGAATGATTTGTGGTATCCTATCTCGAGGTGGCTCGGAAGTGGTCGACCGTAAAGCCCATGTGTCTGAGGCAAAGGAAATAACAAAGGCCGAGGTTGTGCACTCGGCCTCCATTGATGTTAAATCAGAGAAAAGGAAGAAAGTGGGCATGGACACCCTCATAGTAGGCTTTTCAAGACTATACTTTAAGGGTATCTTAGCTCCACATGACGACCCTCTAGTCATTACAACCAGGGTGCATGGATGCGAAGTGCCGAGGATATTAGTTGATGGGGGAAGCTCGGTAGATGTTATGTTCTGGCCATATTTCAAGAGATTGGGACTTAGCCGAGCCAAACTCGTACCATACCATAATCCCCTCATAGGATTCAGTGGGGAGAAAGTTCGTCCCTTGGGAATGTATGTAACACCCCGCGTAATTTTCGGGGTATTTTTGAAATAAAGAGGAAAAATAAATTTTGAGATAAAATTATTTGTATTGCTCAAATATGTTGGTTATTATTTTTAAAGACGAGAATTTCAAACGATTTCGAAATCGAAATTAAAATGGAGTTTTAATTGAATTTTTATTATTTAGAAGAGTCCTCAAAACATAAAACTCTCTAAGAGTCCTCAAAACATAAAACTCTCTAGTAAAAATTAATATTTATAGAAATCCGACCGTTCGATCAAGCTGAATTTTTGTCAGCAGTCTTGTCTCGCCGTTCGCTACAATATACTAAAATTTCAAGTGATTCCAATGGTCCGATCATCCGGAATAAAAAATTTAGTGTTTGTATCTAATTAGAACTCTTTTCTTAATCAAAATCTTAATCCTTTATATATCAACTAATTCGTGGCTTGTCTTTTGAAATAACTTTTTCTCAAACTTTTCAACCAGAAGACCTCTCCAAAATTACTCCCTTTCATCTACAAACCATAGCCTCAAACTTATTCAAGATTTCAACCTTAGATTAGAAGGCTTATTTGGTGTTTTCTCGAGTTTGGGTTTGAACGAGATTTGATTATTTTCACGAGAAGAACGTGATGGCGTGATCCGATTTTGAGGATGAAATTATTTGATGATTCATTTGATGATTTTAAGGTATGGGGTTTTACACAATATGCTCCTGAAATCTCGCGAGTGTTTATTCCGTTGAATTCTTGTTAATTGAACTCATATTTTGAATTGTTAAATTCTTGGAAATCTGGAAAAATAATTGTTGGAATTATTTTCATTCATGAGGTATTATTCATGTTGTTTTGAGCACGCTGTCATGAGATTTTAATATGGCACTGATGTTAGGCACCCGCCAAGACTCCTTTTCCGGCTACTTGAAAAAGTATGGCGCGGTATGGTGAGGCCTGGTGACTCCGGTTAATGTGTTATTGAGAAATTTATTGATAAAATACTATTGAGATTTGCATTATTTGATTTGAGTATTCGTAGCCGCATTGTTGCGCTTTGTTCTTCGCTAACATCTTTGTTGAGCATATTCCTGTCGTATTGTGTACTTCCCCATCTTTTTTTAGTTGGAAGGAGAGCACAGATTTGAGTGCTATGGACCAATTGGGATGATTTTAGCGAGGATTATTTGGGAAGGATATTTAATACAAGAGATGAGAAGACTTGTATTTATTTTGATGTATAGAGCATTTGGAGATTTATTTTATTTTCGAGATAGTTAGATTGTTGTAATTATTTCAAGAGATTTGTTGTATTAATTTGAAGATGAGAATAGTGGTTTCTTGTTTTATTGTGGGATTTAGATGCTCTATACCTTGTTATTTGTGGATTAGTTTAGTTTTATCGATAGTAGCGCTCCGTTCGCTCTCCCCGGGCGGGCGGGGTGTCCTGTGACACCCCGCCTAATTAAATACTGGGCGATCACTCCTTTATTAAATTAAATCAAGGTAAACAGTTGGTTCATTCTCAGCATCACTGTCGATAAAAATAAATTTTTCCAATTTAACACCCTAAATAATTAAGCTAAGTGTCAAAACCATTTTCATACATAACTTTCCAAATTTTATTTAAAGAAAAATTATTTATTTATTTATTAACAGCATCTCAATAAATAAGAATCACACCACATTTAAATTCTGCAACATAGTACAATTAATTTAATACATTCGTCAATCGAATGTCAACATGCGAAATCTAAAGTAACACATCCACTGAATAAATCCCATAGTAACAGAACTGGAAATAACTGAAATACAAATGTCCAATAACAATGAAATAATGGAAAGGGATACACATGCCCATCTAAATGAAAATACTAAGAGTGGATCTGAATGAACGAAGTCGTCTAATCAAGAGACCTGCAACTCCCACCTAAGCTGCAGCGCGTTCCTTCCAAGAGATCCTAAGCCAGACGCCCCTGTGGCTGGGCACCTGTAATACATACATATATATACAAGAGAGAGAGAGAGAAAAAGAAACGGGTCAGAGCCTGAAAGTGTGTTTGATTTAAAATACGTTTAGCAAGTATTTAAATTGATACAGGCCAATGCAACAACATATTAGTGCGACACTCTCTTGAGAAATTCTCACCTCTCTTCTAATGTGCACACCTATCGCACTAACCTTCCCAACGGTTTGTCTTATCTTAGATTACTCATAAGATTCCAAATTCCACGATTCAATTGTTTGAAAAGAATATTTCAATTAATAACCAAAGTTCTCATTTTGACTTTATTAATCAATAAAGTTTTTCCAGTGTCATATTTTACTTTCTCAAAATAAGTATTTATAATTGAGACATCAACCATGTCCTACATATCACATCACAGTAGGCAGTTCCAGATTTCAAAATTTCATATATATATATTAACTACTCATAAAATATATATATCACAACAGCACCCCAAATAAAACTATGGTGCGGGCATACTCTACTATCCAATCCTTGTATCACTCGTACTAAGGGAATACAGATTCGGAATCACTCTCGAACTTTATTAACACATACTCAAACAATATTGAGACAAAGTATAGGTTCCAAGTCTCGTAGGACCGTCTGAACTATCACTGCGATAGCCTGTACCAAGGATACCTATACACAAGCAACATGAGGCGAAGAATAGATTCCAAGTCTCTAAGAGGAAAGAACATACCCGCATCTCTTAGGACCGTCTGAACTATCATTCCGATAGAATGTACCAAGGATATCTATCTTCTAGGGTACAAGTCAATATCCCCCATAAAGGTCCCATCGAGATAAGACTGTCCCAGCGCGGAAGCCTCAGGGATAGCAAGTAGCGTGGGCATGATTTTTACACATAGATAGTATATGCATTCACAATCATATAACTATACTAATATTACCATATCATTAATGGGTAAATTCTCAATTCCCATAATTACAACATTTGTATTTATTTCACATTATATAGTTATCACGTATAACCATTCAAAATCTTACTTTAATTTGAGGAGCTTTTCCACTTACTACCTAACGCTTCATGGATTCTATCCTCCCAATCATAAAATTCAGTAGGTATACATATTTGTCCCAAAGTAACTCACTTACGTGACTCTCTCTATTTAAGTCGTAAATTTACCGACCCTTATGTAATTATCCTAAAATACAATCTTTGCCCGTCATCAAGGGTCCCAAAATTTATTCACATGTCCTACTGGTCTTCCCTATCCCCCAAAACATTTTATTAAGGATGCCCAAGAATTATCTCACAATAAATTAAATTTAACTCATTTAATAAGGGAAATAGGAGTCTGCCAGGAGGGGTCGATCGATCGAGGTTTGGGGCTCGATCGATCGAACCTTCGATCGATCGAAGCTCTAGGCTCGATCGATCGATCAAACAGGTATTTTGATTTCTGCAGAATTGCAGTTACGGGTTCTAACACTTTTCTTCATCTAAATCCATATTTTTCCAAACCCAAATGTCCCAAAATGCTACCACTAACATTATATCAATATATCAGATGTTTCCAACGTAAGGCATGGGTATTTCTATCATTTAATCAAGGATTAACAGCCCCAAAAGTTAATTAATTATCAAGAACACTAAAATTATCCTAAACAGGTTTCTAACCAATTTTCTTCTGAAATTCCTTTTTATAATGATCAAAATTTCGTGATTACATTCCTCTACATGGCAAGGTTTCCAGAATTTTTCATATAAATCAATACTACATGGATTTTCCTATCACAAATTGGGTTTTCTTTCATAGTTTTCATCTCTAATCATTCCTAAACTAATATGAAAATTGCACCAACGAAAATACGCAAGATAAATACTTTCCTGGGATTTTTAGAAGTCTGGTTTGCAGATGAATCCAGTGTGGTTGCGTTCCCCGTCTCGCGATCTACGCGTTGGCGGTGACGGCGGTGCAAACGGGTGACTTTTTGGCCTTGAATTGCCTTGAGAGCTTTCTCCTCTCTTCTCCAATGGCCGTACTAGGGTTCTGAATATTCTAACCCTAAATGGTTAACCTAAATGGCTGATATAGGTTGCTGATTTTCGTGGGTTTAATTACCCAAATATGTAAAATGACCAAAATGCCCTCCCGGGGTACTAATTAGGCCTAAAAATGCCCCGAGACCCAAACTACACCCCCGGGTATACTTTTCTGACTATCTCGACCCTTCTGAACGCGTTAGCGCATTCAAAACGACCATACGAACAACTTATAAAATATTTACTTTTATTTAACAAAATTTAGTCCCGACGCGACACGAGCACGTCCCGACTTAAATTTATGAAATTTCCAGTTAACTCACTTATGACATTCAATATAACCAATATAGTATATTACTTTGCTCATTAGTAATATTCAAAAATTTCCCATAATTACTAACTCTCGTCACGTTAATAATTATAACATAATTAATTTTCGGATTTTTATTAAATAATTCATTCACATTAAATTTAATAAATTCCCAAATTAATATAGCATAAAAATACGGGGTATTACATACTTCCACCCTAATAACGGAACTTTGTCCCAAAATTCGAAAAACAAGGCATACATGGTAAGAAAAAATCTGGATATCTCTCGCGCATATCGGCCTCGCGCTCCCAAGTGGATTCCTCCACATTGTGGTGCTCCCACTGGACCCGTACAAGTGGAACTATTTTCAACCTCAATCTCCTCTCACTATAGTCTAGGATAGCCACCGGTCTCTCCTCGTAAGAGCTATCAGGCTGTAAGTCGATCTCATCTATCGCAATGTGAGTATGGGCCATATCATCCCGAAGATATCGTCTCAACGACGAGATGTGGAATACATCGTGGATGTAATGTAAATGCTCTGGCAGTCCCAACCTGTATGCAACTGGCCCAATCCTCTCGATGATGGGAAATAGTCCCACGTACCTCGGAGCTAACTTCCCCTTCTTCCCGAACCTCATCACCCCCTTCATAGGAGATACACGCAATAACACTTGGTCCCCCACACTAAATTCCCGGAAGAACCGTTTAGCATCGGCGTAGCTCTTCTGCCTGTCCTGGGCTACCCTAATACGACTCCTGATCATTTCAATCCTCGCGGAGGTCTCCTGAATCACTTCTAGTCCTAGCAACTTGTTATCCCCCACCTCGAGCCAACAAGTTGGCGAACGACAAGGCCTGCCATACAAAGCCTCAAATGGAGCCATGCCAATCGTGAACTGATACGAGTTATTATAAGCAAACTCTACCAGTAGAAGGTGTGGCTCCCAACCTCCTCCAAAATCAAGGACACACATGCGTAGCATATCCTATAACATCTGATTAGTATGCTCTGTCTGTCCGTCTGTCTGTGGGTGATAAGCTGAACTCAACCTTAACTCAGTACCCATAGCCTCCTGAAAGCTTTCCCAGAAACGTGACACGAAGATCTTGTCTCTATCTGACATAATATTCAGGGGCACCCCGTGTAATCTGACGATCTCGGCAATAAACAACTGAGCATACTTACCCGTGGTATAATCTGTCCGCACCGATAGAAAATGAGCCACCTTGGTCAAACGGTCTACAATCACCCAGATAGAGTCATGGCCTCGCTGTGAGGTAAGCAACCCTGATATAAAATCCATGGAAATGCTCTCCCACTTCCACGCGGGTACTTCCAATGGCTGAAGCAGCCCTGACGGTTTCTGATGGTCCACCTTCACCAGCTGGCAGGTAGAACACTTGAACACGAACTCAGCAATGTCCTTCTTCATCCCACTCCACTAGTATTGTCTCCTCATATCCTGGTACATCTTATCCCCTCCAGTATGAACCGCAAATCGGGAACCGTGAGACTGGGTCATCACTGCATGACGTAATTCTACTCCATCTGGAACCACCAATCTCCCATTAAACCTCAAACCCCCATCAGAACTAACAGAATAGGACTCCGCACCCTCGGCTAAAAATTGTACAATCCGCTCCCGGCAAAACGGGTCTGTGGTTTGGGCCTGTATTACCCTCATAACAATCTCGGGTGTGACTGACATCACGGATATGAAAGAACATGCTACTGCGTCCTGGTGGCCTAACTCCTTCCACTTTGCTTTCCAGACATCTGTTACCTCGTCTACCGGTCTACGACTCAATGTATCAGCAACTACGTTGGCCTTTCCCGGATGATACTGTATATCGAACTGGTAGTCCTTCACAAACTCTAGCCATCTGCGCTGACGCATATTCAGCTCTCGCTGAGTGAATAGGTATTGCAATGACTTATGGTCCGAGGTACGTGGGACCATTTCCCATCATCGAGAGGATTGGGCCGGTTGCATACAGGTTGGGACTACCAGATCATTTACATCGCATCCACGATGTATTCCACATCTCGTCGTTGAGACGATATCTTCGGGATGATATGGCCCATACTCACATTGCGATAGATGAGATAGACTTACAGCCTGACAGCTCTTACGAGGAAAGACCGGTGGCTATCCTAGACTATAGTGAGAGGAGATTGAGGTCGAAAATAGTTCCACTTGTACGGGTCCAGTGGGAGCACCACAATGTGGAGGAATCCACTTGGGAGCGCGAGGCCGATATGCGCGAGAGATATCCAGATTTGTTCTTACCATGTATGCCTTGTTTTTCGAATTTCGGGACGAAATTCCGTTATTAGGAGGGAAGTATGTAATACCCCGTATTTTTATGCTATATTAATTTGGGAATTTATTAAATTTAATGTGAGTGAATTATTAAATAAAAATCCGGAAATTAATTTTGTTATAATTATTAACGTGACGAGAGTTAGTAATTATGGGAAATTGTTGAATATTACTAATGAGCAAAGTAATATGTGATATTGATTATATTGAATGTCACGAGTGAATAAAATGACAATTTTGGAAATTTGAATCGGGACGTGCCCGTGTCGCGTCGGGACTTAATTTTGTTAAATAAAAAGTAAATATTTTATAAGTTATTCATATGATCGTTTTGAGTGCGCCAACGCGTCCGGAAGGATCGAGATAGTCAGAAAATTGTACCCGGGGGTGTAGTTTGGGTCTCGGGGCATTTTTAGGCCTAATTAATACCTCGGGAGGGCATTTTGGTCATTTTGCATATTTGGGTAATTAAACCCACGAAAATTAGCAACCTATATCAGCCATTTAGGTTAACCATTTAGGGTTAGAATATTCAGAACCCTAGTACGACCATTGGAGAAGAGAGGAGAAAGCTCTCAAGGCAATTCAAGGCCAAAAAGTCACCCGTTTGCACCGCCGTCACCGCCAACGCGTAGATCGCGAGACGGGGAACGCAACCACACCGGATTCATCTGCAAACCAGACTTCTGAAAATCCCAAGCAAGTATTTATCTTGCGTATTTTCGTTGGTGCAATTTTCATATTAGTTTAGGAATGATTAGAGATGAAAACTATGAAAGAAAACCCAATTTGTGATAGGAAAATCCATGAAGTATTGATTTATATGAAAAATTCTGGAAACCTTGCCATGTAGAGGAATGTAACCACGAAATTTGGATCATTATAAAAAGGAATTTCTGAAGAAAATTGGTTAGAAACCTATTTAGGAGAATTTTAGTGTTCTTGATAATTAATTAACTTTTGGGGCTGTTAATCCTTGATTAAATGATAGAAATACCCATGCCTTACATTGGAAACATCTGATATATTGATATAATGTTAGTGGTAGCATTTTGGGACGTTTGGGTTTGGAAAAATATGGATTTAGATGAAGAAAAGTGTTAGAACCCGTAACTGCAATTCTGCAGAAATCAAAATACCTGTTTGATCGATCGATCGAGCCTAGAGCTTCGATCGATCGAGACCCAAACCTCGATCGATCGACCCCTCCTGGCAGACTCCTATTTCCCTTATTTAATGAGTTAAATTTAATTTATTGTGAGATAATTCTTGGGCATCCTTAATAAAATGTTTTGGGGGATAGGGAAGACCAGTAGGACATGTGAATAAATTTTGGGACCCTTGATGACGGGCAAAGATTGTATTTTAGGATAATTACATAAGGGTCGGTAAATTTATGACTTAAATAGAGAGAGTCACGTAAGTGAGTTACTTTGGGACAAATATGTATACCTACTGAATTTTATGATTGGGAGGATAGAATCCATGAAGCATTAGGTAGTAAGTGGAAAAGCTCCTCAAATTAAAGTATGATTTTGAATGGTTATACGTGATAACTATATAATGTGAGATAAATACAAATGTTGTAATTATGGGAATTGAGAATTTACCCATTAATGATATGGTAATATTAGTATAGTTATATGATTGTGAATGCATATACTATCTATGTGTAAAAATCATGCCCACGCTACTTGCTATCCCTGAGGTTTCCGCGCTGGGACAGTCTTATCTCGATGGGACCTTTATGGGGGATATTGACTTGTACCCTAGAAGATAGATATCCTTGGTACAGGCTATCGGAATAATAGTTCAGAAGGTCCTAAGAGATGCGGGTATGTGCTTTCCTCTTAGAGACTTGGAATCTATGCTTCGCCTCATGTTGTTTGTGTATAGGTATCCTTGGTACAGGCTATCGCAGTGATAGTTCAGACGGTCCTACGAGACTTGGAACCTATACTTTGTCTCAATATTGTTTGAGTGTGTGTTAATAAAGTTCGAGAGTGATTCCGAATCTGTATTCCCTTAGTGCGAGTGAT
Source organism: Sambucus nigra (assembly GCA_949130495.1). Taxonomy (NCBI): domain Eukaryota; kingdom Viridiplantae; phylum Streptophyta; class Magnoliopsida; order Dipsacales; family Adoxaceae; genus Sambucus; species Sambucus nigra. Next base: position 57,480,034 of record OX422215.1, on the reverse strand, counting down.
ACAGGGATTGGATAGTAGAGTATGCCCGCACCATAGTTTTATTTGGGGTGCTGTTGTGATATATATATTTTATGAGTAGTTAATATATATATGAAATTTTGAGATCTGGAACTGCCTACTGTGATGTGATATGTAGGACATGGTTGATGTCTCAATTATAAATACTTGTTTTGAGAAAGTAAAATATGACACTGGAAAAACTTTATTGATTAATAAAGTCAAAATGAGAACTTTGGTTATTAATTGAAATATTCTTTTCAAATAATTGAATCGTGGAATTTGGAATCTTATGAGTAATCTAAGATAAGACAAACCGTTGGGAAGGTTAGTGCGATAGGTGTTCACATTAAAAGAGAGGTGAGAATTTCTCAAGAGAGTGTCGCACTAATATGTTGTTGCATTGGCCTGTATCAATTTAAATACTTGCTAAACGTATTTTAAATCAAACACACTTTCGGGCTCTGACCCGTTTCTTTTTCTCTCTCTCTCTCTCTCTCTCTCTCTCTTGTATATATATATGTATGTATTACAGGTGCCCAGCCACAGGGGCGTCTTGTTTAGGATCTCTTGGAAGGAACGTGCTGTAGCTTAGGTGGGAGTTGCAGGTCTCTTGATTAGACGACTTCGTTCATTCAGATCCACTCTTAGTATTTTCATTTAGATGGGCATGTGTAGCCCTTTCCATTATTTCATTGTTATTGGACATTTGTATTTCAGTTATTTCCAGTTCTGTTACTATGGGATTTATTGAGTGGATGTGTTACTTTAGATTTCGCATGTTGACATTCGATTGACGAATGTATTAAATTAATTGGACTATGTTGCAGAATTTGAATGTGGTGTGATTCTTATTTATTGAGATGCTGTTAATAAATAAATAGATAATTTTTCTTTAAATAAAATTTGGAAAGTTATGTATGAAAATGGTTTTGACACTTAGATTAATTATTTAGGGTGTTAAATTGGAAAAATTTATTTTTATCTACAGTGATGCTGAGAATGAACCAACTGTTTACCTTGATTTAATTTAATAAAGGAGTGATCGCCCCGTATTTAATTAGGCGGGGTGTCACAGGTGGTATCAGAGCTTAGGTATATGACAACCCTCGGGTCTTGGGTTTTAGGTCTGTTGCGTTTTTGTGGCGCGTATTTTTGGAGATAGAATCTTTAGATGATCGTTTCGTGTTAGACATCTAGATTAGATGTGAGGAATTTATTTTTGGTGACAAACTTATTTTTGGAGATTGTTGGCTTGATTTTTTTGAGAGTAGGCATTCGGCGAATTTCGAGGGCGAAATTCCATTGTTCGTGGAGAAGTGTAACAACCCGCGTAATTTTCGGGGTATTTTTGAAATAATGAGGAAAAATAAATTTTGAGATAAAATTATTTGTATTGCTCAAATATGTTGGTTATTATTTTTAAAGGCGACAATTTCAAACGATTTCGAAATCGGAATTAAAATGGAGTTTTAATTGAATTTTTATTATTTAGAAGAGTCCTCAAAACATAAAACTCTCTAAGAGTCCTCAAAACATAAAACTCTCTAGTAAAAATAATATTTTTAGAAATCCGACCGTTCGATCAAGCTGAATTTTTGTCAGCAGTCCTGTCTCGCCGTTCGCTACAACATACTAAAAATTCAAATGATTCCAATGGTCCGATCATCCGGAATAAAAAATTTAGTGTTTGTATCTAATTAGAACTCTTTTCTTAATCAAACTCTTAATCCTTTATATATCAACTAATTCGTGGCTTGTCTTTTCAAATCACTTTTTCTCAAACTTTTCAACCAGAAGACCTCTCCAAAATTACTCCCTTTCATCTACAAACCATAGCCCCAAACTTATTCAAGATTTCAACCTTAGATTAGAAGGCTTATTTGGTGTTTTCTCGAGTTTGGGTTAGAACGATATTTGATTATTTTCGCGAGAAGAACGTGATGGCGTGATCCAATTTTGAGGATGAAATTATGTGATGATTCATTTGATGATTTTAAGGTATGGGGTTTTACACAATATGCTCCTGAAATCTCGCGAGTGTTTATTCCGTTGAATTCTTGTTAATTGAACTCATATTTTGAATTGTTAAATTCTTGGAAATCTGGAAAAATAATTGTTGGAATTATTTTCATTCATGAGGTATTATTCATGTTGTTTTGAGCACGCTGTCATGAGATTTTAATATGGCACTGATGTTGGGCACCCGCCAAGACTCCTTTTTCGGCTACTTGAAAAAGTATGGCGCGGTATGGTGAGGCCTGGTGACTCCGGTTAATGTGTTGTTGAGAAATTTATTGATAAAATTCTATTGAGATTTGCATTATTTGATTTGAGTATTCGTAGTCGTATTGTTGCGCTTTGTTCTTCGCTAACATCTTTGTTGGGCATATTCCTGTCGTATTGTGTACTTCCCCATCTTTTTTTTAGTTGGCAGGTGAGCACGGAGTTAGAAGCTCAGATAAATGAAAGTATGAGACATAAATTAGTAATAAGATTTTGAAACTTACGAAGCTTTACTAAAGGACCACCCCCTGAACCTATCTGAGAAAGATAATAGGGGGTCATCAGATGCTCATACTTGACGAGATGACCATTTTTGCCTTGATTACAAAAGTCGGTGATGGCTTTGGTGTTGTCAGGACTTAACCCAGGGTCGGCCTTATCCGACAAAGAGGTTTTGGCATATCTCAGAGGTGTCCTCATTTCAGAGGCTCCACATGCCTGGTTTGGACAAAATTCTCAAGCACCTGACAGAAAGAAGTATCAAGGTTTCCAATTGTGGTGTGAAGTCTGAGTGACTAGCAGCATCTTCTTTTCTAATTTTATAGCTACAAAGTGGTAATAGCCTGGATGGTTCTTAGCAGATGAGGGGATGTAGAAACCTATGAAGACTCTAACTGGAAGGTCGGTATGATGAACAACCTTTTCAGAGGATGATAGCTCCTATCATGACCCTCCACGCATTGGAAGATAGTTGGGAAGGGGCAAGATGAAAGGATGGCTCGGATGGTGCGATGAATGGGTAGGCAGAAACCCAACTTGAACATCTTCTCATAAATGCAGATCTCCCCCTCCCGGACATCAAAAGCCCTCTCATCTTTTAGAGGCTTCCTCAAGGATATTGAAGAAGGAATGCCATACAAATATCTGAAGACTAAAAGCTCGTACTCAATAACAGAGATTTCATGCTCGACAGCTATAGAGGTGTCGACTTCACTATCCTCAACATTATCTTCTACAACTACCTCGACCTGAGCATCAGTGGATATACCATCAGGAAACCTCTCTACGAACTCAGCCCCATTGGCAGCTGATTGAGGAACGAAATCAATTGGGGGAGGAAAGGCGATGCTATGCCCTAAAATTTCTACAAATTTAGAGCGTCGTGAGGGACCAGTTTCGTTAGAAGACGAGACATGGGAACAAACTTCCTCGTCCTCTGACCCTCCATTTCATTTGGGGGAATAATCCATAGCCTCTTGAAAAGAATCCACACTCTTGGTCGGATCAGAGGTGGATATGGGGTCTGCAGCAAATGACTCCGACATAGGGTCATAGACCTCATCAGGCTCAGGGTGTAAGACTGCTAAAGGAGGTGGAAATTTAAGTCGAAGAGGAAAAGCCTCGTCCTCACGAGCCTTGGCTTGGGCTAACTATATTTATCGGTTTTTTTAAATAGTTCTCTCTTAAGGTTGGAAACTCCTCCGTAAGTTTATACAGACACTGTAGCATTCAAAATACGAGACCACACATGACAAGTTGAACTAATAACAAACAATTATTGGCAACTATATTGAAGATCAAAAGCTTGGAATTCAAAAGGTTTTTATATGAACACTAAGAGTAATAGTGGGTAGCTAGCCGGAGATAGTGACCGGAGATTCACCGAAAACCCAATAGATCATCCACCAAGGCCTAACTTACCCTCAGAACAACCAGGTAAAGCCTAAGAACTACCTCTCAACCAATCTCCTAGCCCTAAAATCCCCAAACAGTGGAGGAAAGGATCACCGAAAAGAGTAAAAAATGCTGAAAAAACCAAATAAAATACTGACAAGCCAACAATGGATAAATCAAGGGTAGAGAGAGACTACACACAGGGTATGAAAGAAGAAAGGAAGTGTAATACCCCGTATTTTCATGGCTTTTAAATTTAAGGATTTATTAAATTTAATTGAGATAAATTAATTTAATTTTAAATCTGAAATGTTGTTTTAAATATTTACTAGCGTGACGAGAGTTAGTAATTATTGGAAATTTGTTCTTTGTTGCATATTACTCGATGAGTATAGTAATATATGAGATTTATTTTTATAATATTGTCACGTGTGAATAAAATGACAATTGTGGAAATTTAAGTCAGGACGTGCCTGTGTCGTGTCGGGAATAAATATTGATAAATAAAAGTGAATACTTTATAAGTAGTTCGTATGGTCGTTTTGAGTACGCCAACGCGTCCGGAAGGGTCGAGATAGTCAGAAATATGTACCCGGGGGTTTGGTTTGGGTCTCGGGGCATTTTTAGGCCTAATTAGTACCCCGGGAGGGCGTTTTGGACATTTCACAATTATGGGTAATTAAACTCACGAAATTCTTAGGGTTATATCAGATGCCTAAGGTTGTCTTCTAGGGTTAGAACAACCAAAGGCAAGTGACGGCCATAGGAGAGGGAAGAAGAGATCTTCCAAGGCAATCCAAGGCCCAAAAGTCATCCATTTGCACCACCACCACCACCAACGCGTAGATTGCGCAACGGGCTACGCAACCACACCAAAATCATCTGCAAATCAGAACACCAAAAATCCCAGGCAAGTGTTTATCATGCTTATTTCGTTGATGCATCTTTCATATTAGTGTAGGAATGATTAGGATGAGTTTTATGGAAGAAAACCTAAGATTTGAGATAGGAATCGCATGTAGTTATGGTTTAAATGATAATTCTGGAAACCCTTGCCATGTAGAGGAATTTACCCACGAAATTTATGATGTTTATAAGAAGAAAATTCTGGAAAAGATGGATTAGAACCATGTTAATGAAATTTTAGGGTTCTTGAAGTTTTATATGAATTTTGGGCTTGTTAATCCATGTTTAATAGTAGAAATCTACATGCTTTACGTAGGAAATGTATAATATCATGTTAGGATGTTATTGTACAATTTTGAGACGTTTGGGATTGTAAAATATGGATTTGGTGTAAGTTAGAAGATGAAACCCGTAACTGCAATTCTGCAGATTTCGCAGACCTGCTTGATCGATCGATCGAAGGTTCGATCGATTGAGCCCCAGACCTCGATCGATCGACCCCTCCTGGCAGACTCATGTTTCCCCTTATTAATTAGTTGAAAGTCAATTTAATGTGAATTAATTCTTGGGCATCCTTAATAAAATGTTTTGGGAGATATGGAGGACCAGTAGGACATATGAATACTTTTGGGATTCTTAATATGAGACGAGAAGTGTACTTGTGGGATAATTACTTTAGGGTTGATGAATTTATGAATTTACGGGAGAGTTGTGTAAGAGAGTTACGTTGGAACATAGAAAGGACACTTACTGAATTTTATACTTGGGAGGATAGAGTCCATGCATGTTACGTATTTAGATGAGAAAATCCTTCGAGTTAAAGTTAGAAACGAACTCTTATACGTAATACTAATAATGTGAAAATTAAGGATAAATGTTGTAATTATGGGTGATGAGAGGAACCTATATTAATATGATAAAAGTGGTATATTTATATGATTGTGTATGCATATATTATATACATGTGAAAACCATGCCCGCGCTACTTGCTATCCCTGAGGTTACCGCGCTGGGACGATCTTATCCTGTGTTGCCTTATGGGGGATATTGATTCGTACCCTAGGAGATAGATATCCTTAGTACAGGCTATCGAATCGATAGTTCAGACGGTCCTAAGAGACGTGAGGGTATGTACTGACCTCTTAGAGACTTGGAATCTATGCTTCGCCTCAATCTTGTTTGTGTTTATATGTTGATACAGTTCGAGAGTGATTCCGAACTTGTATTTCCCTTAGTGTGATCGATACGGGGATTGGATAGTAGAGTATGCCCGCACCATAGTTTTATTTGGGGTGCTGATATAATATATATATTATACGAGTAGTTAATATATATATGAAATACTGAAATTTGGAATTCGCCTACTGTGATTTGTTAAGTAGGACATGTTGATGACTCAAATTGTAAATACTTATTTTGAAAAGTATAATGTGATACTGGAAAACTTTGTTGATTAATAAAGTTAAAATGAGAACTTTGGTTATAAGTTGAAATCTTCGTTTTAAATACTTGTGTGGTTCAGTTTTAAATCCTGCGAATAACCTAAGATAAGTTAAATCATTGGGGAAAGATAGTGTGGTATATGACGAGATAGACTATTGGGAAGGATAGTGCGATAGGTGTGCACATTAGAAGAGAGGTGAGCATTTCTCAAGAGAGTGTCGCACTAATATGTTGTTGCATTGGCCTGTATCAATTTAAATACTTGCTAAACGTATTTTAAATCAAACACACTATCGGGCTCTGACCCGTTTCTTTTTCTCTTTCTCTCTCTTGTATATATATGTATGTATTACAGGTGCCCAGCCACAGGGGCGTCTTGCTTAGGATCCCTGGGAAGGAGCATGCTACAGCTTTGGTGGGAGTTGCAGGCCACTTGCTTAGACGATTTCATTTACTTGATTCCACTCCTATGATTCTCAGTTATTGGGGCATGTGTCGCCCTTTCCACTATTTATCTGTTCTGTTGGGACATTTGTATTTCAGTTATTTCTAGTACTGTTACTTTGGGATTTATTTAGCATGTATGTTTTACATTTAGTTTTAAATGTTGAGATTTTGGATGTTGAATGTTTAAAGTAATTGGATTATGTTCCAGGATAATTATTGTATGATTCTTACTTATTGAAAATGTGGTTAATAATTAAATAAATAAGTTTTTCTTTAAAAATACAATTTGGTTAGAAAGGTTAAAAATGGTTTTGACACTTAGCTTAATTAATTAGGGTGTTAATTTGGAAAAGTTTATTTTTACGACAGTGATGCTAAGAATGAACCAACTGTTCACCTTGATTTTAATTTAATAAATGAGTGATCGCCCGATAATTAATTAGGCGGGGTGTCACAGGAAGGAGGCAACCTGGATTCACAAGTGGTGAAGCTGGGACAAAAGCTATGGAGGTTTTCGTTTTGCAGAAAGAGAGTAAAAGAGGGAAAGGAAAGTGAAGGAGAGAGAAAAAAATAGATGGCTTTTAAATATCAAAGAAATGATTGTGCACGATTTCTCAGGAGCCTTATCATGTCATCTTGAATCCCTAAATGTGCAGCCACATCATTTATTACCTTGGGGGAGACGCCAACTAGTTCCAAGAATGACATATGTCCCAATGACAATCCCCATGCTACTAAATACTTGGAAGTGTCCATTCATCAGTCGAGCATATATACCCCTCAGCCACCTATTCACACACAAGACTAAGGGCTAGGGGTGATTAGTATGACCAAAGTGCACCCTCGTACTCTGAGCAACAACGTCGTCCTATCTCATGGTCGAGTCATCAGAAGAGCCCCACTAGTCAGAAATAAGGTCATCCTTGATGAGGTCGGACTCATATACACCAACCTCGACTAGGCAGCAGTCGAGATTAGTAGTAGCCTAATGGGTTCAACCTAAACCAGTTTCATACTCTACACAGATCGATAGTACGAATGATCCCGATTACCTAGCCTCGACTGGCCTGATTGGAGGAGGCTATACTTGAGGTTGGAAGATCAATGGTCTTGTCGGAATCATAAATCTCATACCCAGTTAGGTCGAGGTTCTAGTGGATGATGTCACCAGTCTGAGCATATGCCAGTACAAAAAGACCTAGAATACGTGGACAAAATCATTATAACTAGATTATTCCCTCACGTGAGGGAATATTTGGTCATTATGATTTGCATGTGGCACAGCCAGTTGTCCACATGAGATTGGCTAGATCATCCTACATATTCTCATTGCATGCTTGGGGGTACACTACACCCCCTAAGCACTATATATACCATTTATCTTCTTCCTTGAAGGGGATCGCATATTACAAACCCTAGATGAAACTCTGTCAAAATACATAGTAGAGAGAAAGATTATGAGTATTTTATCACAAGGCCATTAGTGCCTTTATTTTACAGTGAAGATCACTCACCTGCACAGTGGATGTAGGCCTAGACAGGCTGAACCACTTATATTGATATCCTTTTCCTCTTCTCCTCATCTCATTCTACATTTACATTGATTAAATGTTGCCATTGTTATACCTGATTGAGCTCTCAAAGACCTTGATTGGGTGGTTCTACTTCTAGCATCATCAGGTGGTATACACTTACACATAATTAGTAATATAACCCTCCACTGAGTCGTTGCCATTAATTATTATACCTAAAGGCGCTCACTATTCATTTATATTAGACAGATGGTCCTCAACTATCTGGGGTACATAATTGAAAGATGAAAGTCTGTCTAGTTTAAGGTGGGGTGATTTAAGCTCCAAACGATAAATCTAACTCCATAGGGAAACTAGGATGTTTAACACGTTTTTATTATAAATTATGGTGAGGGGTGTCACATTAAAATTAAAACAAAGTTAAATTCACACATGTTTATTTAAAAATTAATTCTCTTTTCAAAATTTCTGATTCTCATATTTCAAAATGGAATCTTCATTAAACCCACTTGGATCAATCTTAAAGGATAACAAGTTGACTCGCACGAACAATATAAACTCGAAAAAAAACCTAGGCATTATAGTTACCGTTGAGGACTTTAAGTTTGTTTTGAATAAGACCTGCCCTACCAAGCCTGCGGAAAGGATACCCAAAAGGGATGTCCAAGCCTATCAAAGATGGAAAAATATTGATCAGATGGCTCGTTGCTACATATTGACCTCAATGACTATTGTGTTGCAACACCAGTATTAACATATGTCGGTCACTTACAACATGATTTTAAAACTCACGAAAATGTTTGATGATCAAAATCGCATCGCACAATTAAATGTTGAAGCAAGGCTAGTCAACACCAAGATGCCAGAGGGTACTCCCATTCACGAGCATGTTCTTAAGATGATTTCGATCATGGGATAATTGGAGGTGTTTGGATCTAAAATCTATGTGGAATTCCATGTCGAATCGTGCTCCAATCACTACCTGAGTCCTTCAAACAGTTGTGCCTGAACTATTCTGTGAATTAGTTTGATTACTCTTTGGATCAATTGCTTAAATAAATCCAGGTAGCAAATAATATCAACATGAATAAGGGTGTGATTCAGGTTAATGTGAAAGTTACATCTTCTTCTTTACTGAAAGGTAAGAAAGAAATGAAAGTCCCAGGCATAATCTGGAGTGGTCAAGGCGAACTTTAAGTCTCAGGGGGAGGGTAAGAATCTGAAAGGCAACTGTTACATCTGTAAACGACTACGATATTAGAAGAAGCAATGCCCGATCTTCGTAGTACAAAATAATGGAAACGGTAATTTCTCATTATCATTAAGAATATTTTGTTGTGAATTCTACAATTACTTGTTGTGTAGTTTTGATAACCACTAATCATATTTACAATTCTTTATAGGGGTTTCAAGTAATCGGGGAGATTAATGATGGAGAAATATTTATGTCCCTGGGCAATCATCATAAGTCAACAATAGTAGCAATATGAAATTTAGTTTTAAACTTCTGCAGAGATAATAATTTAATATAAATAGATTATTTTTATGTTCCTAAAATTAGAAGGAATCTGATTTCGATTTCTAAGATTGTGATGAATGGACATCATGTTTATTTTAATAAAGGTGTTTAAATAAAAAATGGTAAATCTCTTATTTGTTCAGATACATTAGAAAACGATCTTTATATTATAAGACATGTCTCACCACTACTGCTTAATACTGAATTCAATAACTTAAATGAAAATAATCTAAAGAGAAATTAAAGGAATCTTCTAAGTTAAAACAACCATATCTTTGGCACTTACTCTTAGGTCATATAATTCTGAAAAGGATAATAAGTTTATTCTCAAATGGACAATTGAGTTCCTTGGAAGTGGATGCACTTTCAGTTTATGAATCCTGCTTAGAGGGTAAGATGACTAAGAGGCCATTTACGGTCAATGGCTATAGACACAACGATATGTTAGAACATGATTATTCTAATTTGTGTGGTCATATGACTATCCAGGCAGGAGTTGGCTTGGGTGCTTCATTACCTTCATTGATGATTAGTCGAGGTTTGAATATGTTTAGCTTATGCATTACAAGTTTGAAGCCTTTGATAAGTTCAAAGTGTATAAGATTGGGGTGAAGCGTAGGAACGGTAAACTAATATATACTCTATAATCTGATCGTGGAGGGGGAAACCTTTTGGTAGAGTTTAGGAATCAATTATCAAAGTTGGGTATTAAAACCTAATTATCTTCATCGAGCACTCCACAGCGAAATGGTGTTGCGAAAAGAAGGATCAGGATTCTTTTGGACATTATTATATCCATGATGAGTTATTCGGATATGTCAGATTACTTTTAGGGTTTACATATTTATTAAAATTAGTTCCTTATAAATCTATGTAATTGAATCCTACAAAACTATAGATAAGGCGCAATCCTAGTCTAGGACATGTTCGGATTTGGGGTTACCCAACACATATTCTGCAGAAGGAGCCAGGGAAGTTGGAATTAATGATGGATGTATGTATCTTTGTGGATTCTTCTAAAGGAACCAAATGTGGTCAATTTTATAATCCTAATAACCAGAGGGTATTTGTAATAACAAATGATTATTATATGGAGGAAGATTATATGATTGATCACAAGCCTAAGAGCAAGATTATCTTGCAAGAGCTAAGAGGAGAAGACACATAAACTTCTTCGGGACCACCCATACAGGATGAATTACGACCTGATACTGATAACACACTACCTAATAGTAGTGGGAGTATGATCGATGATCAGGATACACATGTCACTTATACTGGACCAGAAGTGGAGCCACATCGTAGTGGGGGAATCATATGTCAGCCTGATAGGTTAGTGTATATGAGTGAGCACTTTGGTGAAGTTCCAGGGGAACATAAACTGGATCCTGGGAACTATGACAAGATACATCAAGACAGGGATGACGAGCTTTGGTTAAAGCTTATGAATACCGAAATGGATTCGATGCATTTGAATCAATTATAGGAACTTGTAGACTTGATGGATGGGATAAAACCCATCGATTGCAAGTAGATTTACAGGAAAAATAGAAGGGTAGAAGTGAAGATGGAAACCTTCAAGTCAAGGCTTATAGCGAAAGGGTTCACTCAAAAATAGGGGAATAATTATCAGGAAACCTTCTCACTGGTAGCCATGATAATTTTTGTCCGGATTCTCTTATCCATTGCAGATTATCTTAATTTAGAGATTTAGCAAATGGACGTCAAGACTGTGTTCTTCAATAGTAATCTTGACGAGTGCATCTATATGATGAAACCAATGTGATTCATAACAAAGGGCCAAGAATTCAAGGTGTGCGAGCTTAAAAGATCAATTTATCGACTTAAGAAAGCGTCAAGATCTTGGAACATTTGATTTGATCAGGCAATCAAATCATTTGGTTTTGATTAATGTTTGGACAAAACTTGTGTATATAAGAAGCATGACGGAAACGTGATGGTATTTCTAGTATTTTATGTAGATAATAATCTCTTGATCGGGAATGACATGGGTGTATAATTTAGTATAAGAGTGTGGTTGTTCAGTAAATTTTATATGAAGGACTTAGGAGAATCCAGTCACATCCTAAGGATCAAGCTTCTATGTGATCAAAAAAATAGGATGTGAGGCTTATTCCATGACACTTACATAGATAATGTGATCATAAGGTTTAGCATGCAAGATTCTAATAAAATATTTCTTCCTTTCAGTCATGGAATCTATTTATCTCAGGATCAGTGTCTTAAGACGCCTGATTAGATAGAGAGGATGATGAATATACCTTATGTTTTAACGGTGGGCAACCTCATGTATGCTATGGTGTGTACTAGATAGAATATATGTTATGTCGTTGTTATGGTTAACATATTCCATTCTAACCCAGGTAAGGAGCACTGTATCACTATTAAGCAAATTCTCAAGTACCTAAAAAGGACTAGATATTATGCACTGATTTACTCGGTGGATAATCTAGTACCCATTGGGTGCACAGACATGGAACTTCATTCGGATAGGGATTCTACTAGATCGACCTCCCGATATGTGTTTACCTACATAGGTGGAGCCATAAGTTAGAGGAGTACAAAGCAATCATGTATTATTGATTTGACCATGGAAACCGAGCATGTTGTTGCTTCAGAGGAAGTAAAAGAAGTTATTTGGCTCCGTAACTTCCTAAGTGGTTTAGTTATGGTTCCTTCAAGGTAGTCGGCTATTATACTTTATTGTAATAATAGTGGTGTAGTTGCAAATTCGAAAGAACCTATAACTTATAAGAGGACGAAGCACAATGAGCGCAATTATCACATGGTTCGAGAGATAATGCAGAGGGGCGATGTCATCATGCTCAAGATTGCATCTTAGGATAACCTGGTGGATCCTTTTACAAAGAGCTTACCGGCTAAGACTTGTAACAGTCGTGTACAGGGAATGTGAGTTAAGTGAATCGCCACATGACTTTAAGACTAAGTGGGAGATTATTGGAATATTTATATTTAAAACATGTAAAGACATTTTATATGAATTAATAAAATATTGCCCTATTATTTTTTAAATGAAAATCATGTTTGTAAGAATGCTTTATATTTATGTTTTAAATATATTGTTTTATATGTATGTCAATCAGTGGTACTTAGTATGAATTCTGGTGAGTTAGGTTTGGCTTGATCACATGAGATCGAAATTTCTAGTACTATTGAAGTGTTCACAACCTATATGGGGAGTCATCATCCTAGAAAAATGGTTTAATACAATCCTACTAGTTTATCTTAAGCTACGAGAACATGTCTTATAGTTTGAGAATTTGTATGATAGTTCAAAAGAGGATTATGATCAGTATATCCATGAATGTATTGAAAATGGTCACCCTTGAGATTTAAGTCTAAAGACTATTTTGATTAGACTTGGGTAATCTTACACCATTTGCAAAGGATATAGAGATTTTTAATCCTGAGAATTATGAGGATTGGAATGCCTGCATGATTTTTTCTTTAATTGCTGTGAGTGCGATTCGATCTTAGATTTAATCAAATAATCCCCGCATATTGGGTGACAATTGTGAAAAGGCAATAAGAATGCTCTGACACCACTTAGAGAGAGTGGAAGGCATTGATACCACTACGAGAATGTGAAAACAAAAGTGCATAACAAAGATTCCAATGTGAGAGTGCACAATTATCTAATGGTGTTATCTTATTAAATTCAGATGAAAATCCACACCAAGTTTTAATCCGTTAACCCTAGAATATGCAACTATGTGATAAAATAGATAAATCAACCAAGCATTCAAGAAAGGCAAAGTTTCAGGAAAAAAACTCTTTGGGCTAAAACCTTTGTTCAACACTTTAGAAATATTACAAGACATTCGACTTACAGATTAATTGATAACCGCCACAAGTATAATGACCTAATCTCCATAAATCTCTAAAGAACAACTATGATCGTCATAAGAATCACAAGATCGTAGTCCTCCATCAGCCTCGGCCTTTGTCTTCAGTAGTGAGCAAGTCAGGCATGGAGATGGCTTCTCCACAAAGGTGTATGAAAGGCCAAAAAACTTTCTAAGGTTATTCACAAAAACTATTTTCAGGATGTATGTTGTGAATCAAAAGTGTTTTAAAACACTAAATAAAGAACAACATTCACAAAAGATATGCAAAAACAAATTTGGCAAAAGTCTTAAAAAATCTGAACACGAAATAGGTATTTATAGGATGTTCACAAATTTCAAGGTGACAAACTCGTTTGAATAAAATTCAACTCTCATTCGAAAGACAAATGCATCTCGTTTGAACGAAATAAAATTTCGTTTGAACAGGCTTCAAACGACCTAAAATAGTACACCCTCGATCGAAGCACGTTAGAAAATATATTGAACGACCCTTATAACGAAGTGACAATCTCTTTTGAACGAGATGTCCATCTTGTTTGAACGAGATTTAAAAATAAAAAAAATTTATTTTCGAAACAAAAAACTCCTTTTGTTTTTTATACAAATAAACATCGCAAAAATAAATTTTGTAAATTAATCTAAACTCTAAATTGCTTTATACCTTTATAGGATGTTGGGAAGTCTTTAAACTTGGAGATGCTTGAGTTCGGTTCGTGTTGACGGTGCGTGAGGATTTATAACGGGATACGTCAAACTAGCCTAAACCATACGAGGCCTATATTATGAACAATCCAGAAAAATTATTCTTACAAATTGTGTGTAGGTCTGAGGTCATAATTCAGAGGAATCCGCATCCGGGGATATCTTGGATTGCGACGCCACCTTAATAGACTTTTAAGATTTGTTTCCACTAGTTAAAACTGATCTATGGATTATTTCATAATCAGGTGGACTAGAAAAATAAGCTTAAGTATGAGAATCAAGGAATAGATGTTGGTTAATGTTAATTATAGGCAAATATTTTTAACCAAGCAGGTTTCAAAATCTTAACACGGGGAATCATGTTGTGCACAAATATCAACTTTGCAAATAAGACTTCATCATATCTGAGTAATTTATGAGATAAATAATTGGGAGTGCAGTCATAATTATTTAGTGGAATTAATCATGATTAAATAAATAAAGGAAATAAATTATGGGATTTTTAATTTGAGATTTCTGAGAATTTATTTGGAAACCACTTTTAGTCTTGGGTTCCTAATATAATCAAATACCCAAATAGTTAGGCCTGGATTCTCAAGAAACTCAGTTTGCCTCAAGCCCACCTCTGAAGCTAGTATATATTTATTTAAGTTGGGACTTTAAGCTTCATAATTTATTGTTAGGATTTGAAGGGGGTGATAGAAAATACCATTCACGTTTTTGTGAAGGAGCCTAGAAAGAGAGGACCATATCTCACTCAAAAGTAAGAGTTTTCTTCTTTAAAGGTTCCCACACACCTACGTAGCTTTGGGTGGATCATATACTAGAAGATCGAATCATTTGGGAGTGTTATAGAATGATCTTGGAGAACCAAGCATCCTTGAATTATCATCAAATACATTCTTTGCACACTGATTGCAACCTGCTCCGCAGACGTATTGTATTCGGTTTGGTCTTCAAACCTATTTTTAGTTTTTCTTCTTTCTATTATTTGACTAATCGAAGATTCAAGGGTTGAAATTTTTAATTTAGTGTAAATCGATCCCCAACACACCCGTTCAGCTAGGTCTGGGTCCCGGGGTCATGGGTTCTAACGAAATATATTTTTGGTGAAAATTTATGTAATTATATTTTAATAAAAAATAATTCCAATTTATAATTGGTTCTTTATTTTAATTCAAAAAATAAATCGGTTATTTTTTAGCAGTTTTAATCCCGTTTGAAATCCAAACCCTTTTACTCGATCCAAAATACTGCTTCCTATTTTTTAGCCTCATATCTTTTTATTTCCTGCATTTTTTCTTTCTAGTCTACCAACAACATTCAAATTGTGGATATAGTTTTCTTCAACCTAGTTAGAAAATTATAGAATAGAGGTATAGTCTTGTTCTTCCCAAAGAGTGTTTTATGAAAAAACTCGAGAATAAAACGAGTATAAGGAGGTTGTATGCTTGGGGTTAACGTCCCTCAATGCATTGGATTTAATCTTTTCATAAAGGCACAAAATAGCCTTAAAAAAGAGCGGCAAATCTTATGACTGTATTCATATAATATTTCCAACAAAAGTTTTATATAAATATCTTTTCTTTTCTTCAGTCCAAGAAAAATGGACCTTGTTTTCTCTTGTATGTCCTTCTCGTGATTGGAACATCAAATAATCCATAAGTTTCTTACCTAGAGACATGCAATATTAAGTGTAAAATTCCACCTTTTAAATCATCTAATCTCAACCGTTGATTAACATCCTTGGGAAAATTTGTTAACCCTCAGTTGTTTGTCACTTTGTGTGAATTTCTTATAAACATTCAGATATCGTAACGGGTCAAGGGATATATGAATAGAGTAATGTTAGACACACCGAGAGTTAGTACCGGATTAGTACCGATACCGCTTTATTTGATTGTACATTAGTGGCGGGACCCACACCATAGTACAAGCAAATAAAGTGATACCGGTACTAACTCCCGGTGTATCTATCTTTATTCTATATGAATAGAAGATGGTTCTTGTTAAAAGACTACAAAGGTTAAACATTATCCAAGGGGATTTTTACACATGTTGATAAAATTATGGTAAATTATGTTCCTAGTCAATTCTTACTATTTATTGAACTATATTAATTGAATAATTTAGGAGCCACAAATTATACCTTCACGTACCTACTAAGATTTGATCAAATTCACTCATTTTAGGCATAATTGAATAGATGAGGGATATATATAAAATAAAGTTTTTCAGAAAGTTTATAAAACAATTTCTATACAAGTCCATGTAGAGGAAAAGATAAGAAAGTTGAGCATAATTTCAGGTTACGTTATAAGGTGATGGTAAATCCAAGGGTAAGATACTTCATATTTGGATTTCGTTCAGAGTTGGTTTATTTCTACTTACTAAAGTAGTTTTCTAATTATATATTTGTGTACTTCGTGAGGGATAACAATGGGACCCTTGGAGCTTAGGAGTTTATTGATGCTTAAGGTCGCCTACAATGGAGACCCTCATACCATTTTTTAACTTTATGCTTTGATAATAGGTGGGGATTACTAACTCTTTTTATAAATCTTAAAGAATGATATATATATATATATATATAGTCCTGCTTTTGTGCGGACTAGTCCGCATTTTAAGAATGCGGACCGGACATGTATCACCAGACGGTGAGCGCATACAAGAGAGAGAGAGAGTGTGCCTATAATTTACGCTATAATTTCTAAGCGCATCGTTAGGTGACACATGTCCGGTCCGTAATATTAAAATGTGGACTGGTCCGCACAAGAGCATTATTATATCTATATCTATACACACACACACACACACACACACACACACACACACAGTGGCGGATCCACTATAGGTCCAAATGGGGCGGCCGCCCCAGTTGAGATTTAAAAAAAAAATTAGGATTAGTCCAATCGATCATCTCCAAAGTTCAGGGTAAGCTTTGGAGATGGGCCTTCATCAAGTTGTTTCTGTTTCATCATGTGTAATTGAATTGAGCCTTAATGGTGCTAGGTGAGTTAACTCATTTTTATACTTCATATTAACCAAACTTCAATTGTTATCACTACTAAAATTTGGGTATTGTGAATATTTATTAAGCATTGTTTATTTTCTGAAATTTATTAAGTATTGTTAATAATGATTGAGAGTAGTTGTTTTGCCATTATAAAGCTATACTTTGTATAAAACTCGAAATAATCCAAAAAAATTCGGCTCGGGAGCTCCCGCCCCCGAACTTCTGGTACCACTCAAAACTTTCACCCAACTTCACCTAAATTCTTGAATCCGCCACTGTGTGTGTATATATATATGTGTGTGTGTGTGTGTGTGTGCATGTGCGCGCGCACATTATATGTTTGATGCTATCTTGAGTGTATATATGTATACTTGCAATAAATGCATGTTAAAGAAATTTTATCTTAAAAATAAGCATTTTTTAACACTCAAGAAAAGTGTTGCATTAAATGTGGAAATAAATAAAGTTTAAAGCTTTGTGGAAAAGTTAAGTAATTAGGATAAAAATGGTAAAATAATTTAATACTTGGTATCATATGATGACAAACAAAGTTCAGTAAGGATAATTGTTAAAAAGTTCAGGAATATGGAATTAAGAAACAGCAAAAAGAAACACTTGAATTGGGATAAGACTTCTAAATAATGAAAATTTGAAGTGAAAAGACTGTAAAAGAAAAAAGTGTCTAACTGTAGTGTGAAATATAAGATTTTACAGGCAAAAAACAAGGTTCCCAAGCCATTGGGGTCAAAAGTTAAATAACAGAAAGTGGGTAAAGTTTTGAAGTAAGAATGGCTTATCTAGAAATCCATGAGCATGTACCCTGTATGGATCCATTGGCATGGTCTTGATAACCACCGACATGAATCTAATGAAATACCGTGCACACGGCCACACTAAGATCCCGTGGGCACGGACCAGAGAGTAAGACAAGTTTTTTTGAATGAATTGTTTTTCAACCCCTAACCTTTGTGTTATTACATTGGACCAATTATTTTACTCGTCAAGTCAATAAATATAAGGCTTTGTAAATTTAGGATCTATTGTAATATGTATTTTGGAAATAGAACAACAAACATTTTATTTATAGTTTTAGTCTCTATTCTTGAATAAAGCCGCTGATGCGGATCTATATTTTTTAATAAAGCCGCTGGTGCGGATCCATATTCACAGCAAGTCATGTATCCCTTTAATTTAAAAATAGGAACTAAAAATGAAAACGAAATATTTATTGTCCTTTATTCATAATCAATATTATTTTAAGTCTTAAAAGTACATAATCTAATAAATATATGTTACCTTGCCTAGAATGTGTTTAACACGTAAAGATAATGCATATGTCATGAAACTTGTTGGTCCGGTTTTTGTCTAATGTGTTAAGTATCAAATGACCAATGAGCCTAGATACATAACACATGATTTAGCTGTATCACGATGGTAATCATGCCGTCATTAACACAAGATAAATTTAGTAGTAAGAATATAAAGGAAATATTTTGAACACAAGTTAAATTGTTGGATGTATAAAAAGATTCATGTAAGAAATGCGTATATCGCCCAAGATTTAAAATGAAACTTAAGGGTTAAATGTGAGATAATTAGGAGTTATCGGAAAAATCTAAGAGCATCCACAATGGGAATGGAAGATGCCAAGAAAATTTGTAAGTTTACAAAATGAGATGTCTGTAGTGGTGGGCATTACTGAACAAATTCCGTAAGTGAATTTGCAGTGAATTTGCAAAGATACAAAATGGGTGCAGAATTTATAAAGAGTTCCTACGAACTTTATTTGTTCGTAGAAATTCCTACGAAGAAATAAAGTTCGTAAGAGTTCCTACGAACAAATGTTGTTCATAAGAAAATAGTTTATATTTCCTACGAACAACATTTGTTCGTAGGAAGTTAGATTACAAATTCTCCTCTTCCACCAGTGTGCAACTTTTGTTAAACAAAAGATAATTTTGTCTTTACATTTGATATATTACCTTTCGTCCCACTTCCCCATTCCTCATGCTCTAAGGAGGGGAACGTAAATGTTTAGACCCAAAACCATTCGCCATTCAGCAATAGGGCGCTACATCTATGGTGGTGGACGGTGAAATCCCGTGAATATTGATCAAATTGGTGAACTCTAGGATTCAAAATGAATGATAGCAGGTAAGGCAGTAAGTTAAAAGATCTGTTATGTCTACTATTTATAAAAAAACAATTGTACAGAATTAATAATTATAATATAATGACAGAATTAAAACAGAATTACATAAATGAAACACTTACTTGAATCTGCAGAAATAATAAAAAGAATTAAAGATAAATCCGAGCCCTGTTATGAACAGTTTCCTTAAGACAATTTATTCCCTCCAATGTGCTCCGAGGTTGATGAATATTGTCTCCCAAGATAGAACGGATTTTCCAATTAATTATGTAGCACAACAATAATTAATTTCAACGAACTCAAATTATGTGTGGCCTTTACTCAACAACACTACAACATATGTTATGCAGGAGAAAGAAATTTGGAACAGATATGACAGGAATTCTGGGACAAAATTGACAGCAATTTTGGAAGGAGGGAAATTTTTCAGTAGTAAATTCTGTAGGGGGAATGTTTAATTATAGCTTTTGTGTTGACTGTTGGAACAGTCAACCGAAATTAACTGTCAAAACAGTTAATCAGTTAAACGAAATTAACTGTTGACTGTTGGCAATAACTGCCAACTAATTAATTAATTTCGTAATTAATTAATAATTAAAGCCCAGAAAGTTAAATAAATTCGGCCCAAAAATGTAGGAGATTTTTATAAGCCCAAGCCCAAGCCCAAGCCCGAACCGAACCGAACCGAGCCGAGCCGAGCCGAGCCGGCCGGACGGACGGACGCGCGCGCGCGCGCATGTGGACTTTTGACCGAAAGTCAACCCGTGCATAGCTTAGGTCATCTCCCCTTCAAAGAGTTGGGATACCCCCAAGGCATCCAAGCCTTAGTCCATACTTGGGGTGTTATTAACTCATCAAAATTCCACTACTCTTCCAATGTGGGACAAGAGTTAAAACACACCCAATTCATTAACTTTCATTGCTTTGTGAGTCACTTTGGGGACATAAATATCATTCATAACTTATTGAAATTGGACATATGAATATACTACGTTAATCTCCTTGCGGAGATGAACGCGTTCGTATATGGTCCCACAATTTTCGTAGTGTGGGTCCCATCTAAATTTGAGCTCAAAGTTGCTCAAAAATCTGTCCAGAAAAATCTGGACAGCTTTATAATACCCATTTAAGTTCCAATTTTCCAATAATCCCCCACATGAATGATATATCGCTATAAATAAAACAAAACAGATGCTTATGCAGATGTAGACACAAGTTGAGTAAAACTGAAGACTTATTGCATCGGGAGAAGTAGCCTAGTGGCCTTGAACTTTCCTTAGTGATATACTATCGGATTTACTTGGTTAATCAGTAGACTTCACGTCCTTGAACCGTCAACCGTTTTTGTAAACCTAGACAACAGTATTCACACAACAATTCTTCAACACAGTTGGTTCTCACGTTTGTGTTCATTTTGGCCGTGAACACCACTTGGTTCCGCAAGTATTTTAGAGAATATGCCTTTCATTATTCTCATAGAAGTGGCCCCCTTCTTACTCACGTAGGTGACTTCCATAAAGAGTATTCTGCTATACCCCACTTAGACGTACTAAGATATAGATGTCATTAAAAGCATAACTTATCCTAATTTCGCGGCAGATATGCACTGTCTCATCTTTGGAATGGATAGGATTAAATATCCTCCAGTGCTTACTG
Source organism: Sambucus nigra (assembly GCA_949130495.1). Lineage (NCBI taxonomy): Eukaryota > Viridiplantae > Streptophyta > Magnoliopsida > Dipsacales > Adoxaceae > Sambucus > Sambucus nigra. The sequence continues at coordinate 57,458,874 of OX422215.1, read as the reverse complement.
AATACAATGTAGTTCGGTTTGCCCATTGAACCTAGATCTTGGGATCTCCAGTCAGCTAGGTTGGGTTGCCACTATATTGATTTTTATTTATTTATAGGCTTTTAGACCCATTCCTCTCGATGATCTTTCAACTTGCTCTCGGTTTAAACCTTTCGTTAGTGGATCCGATATATTATCTTTTGACTTTACATAGTCAATTGTGATAATTCCGTTTGAGAGAAGTTGTCTAACGGTATTGTGTCTACGACGAATATGTCGTGACTTTCCGTTATACATGTGATTTTGTGCCCTTCCAATCGCTGATTGGCTATCGCAATGTATACATATTGCGGGCACAGGTTTAGACCAATTTGGAACATCCTCTAAAAAATTTCGAAGCCATTTAGCTTCTTCTCCAGCTTTGTCTAGTGCAATGAATTCAGATTCCATTGTCGATCTAGCAATACACGTTTGTTTTGAGGATTTCCAAGATACGGCTGCACCTCCGAGGGTAAACACATACCCAATTGTAGACTTAGAGTCTTTTGTATCAGATATCCAATTTGCATCGCAATGTCCTTCAAGAACAGCTGGATATTTTGAGTAATGCAATCCATAGTTAAGAGTATATTTTAAATAACCTAAAACTCTCAATATTGCTTTCCAGTGATCTCTTCCTGGATTACTCGTAAATCGACTTAGCTTACTTATTGAGTATGCTATGTCCGGTCGCGTACAGTTCATGACATACATTAAACTGCCGATAATACGAGAATATTCTAGTTGAGATATGCTTTCACCATTATTTCTTGCTAGATGTAAATTTACATCTACATGTGTCTTGGTAGGACTAATATCATACTTCTTGAATTTTTCAAGTACTTTCTCAATGTAATGAGATTGAGATAATATAAGTCCATCCGATGTTCTAGAAATTTTAATTCCTAATATAACATCGGCGATTCCCATATCTTTCATGTCAAATCTACTACTCAACATTTGTTTTGTAGTTTTGACAATTTCCAAGTTACTACCCATGATAAGCATATCATCAACATAGAGGCATACAATGACATATCCATTATGAATGTATTTAAAGTAAACACATTTATCGCATTCATTAATTTTGAAACCATTTGATAACATTGCATTATCAAATTTTTCATGCCATTGTTTAGGTGCTTGTTTTAATCCATATAGTGATTTAACAAGCTTACATACTTTTCCTTCTTGTCCGGGAGCTTTGAACCCTTCAGGTTGCTCCATATAAATTTCCTCGTCTACTTCACCGTTTAAGAATGCAGTTTTTACATCCATTTGATGTATTTCAAGTCCATTAATAGCAGCTATTGCTATTAACATCCGAATGGACGTTATTCTTGTTACCGGTGAATATGTGTCGAAGTAATCCAACCCTTCCTTTTGCCTATAGCCTTTAGCTACAAGTCTAGATTTATATTTGTCAATTGATCCATCGACCTTCAATTTCTTTTTGAAGATCCATTTATAACCTAACGGTTTTGAACCTGGTGGAAGATCCACTAGTTCCCATGTATGATTTTGTAATATGGATTCAATTTCACTATTAATTGCTTCTTTCCAATTGGAAGCATCGGGTAAGGATATAGCTTCTTTATACGATTGAGGTTCACTTTCTAACAAATATGTTAGAAAATCCGGACCGAAAGAAGTCGAGGTTTTTGCTCTTTTACTACGTCTTGGTTCATCCTCTATTGATTCAATAGGTTGATGAGTACCACTTGTAGTAGCTTGATTTGTCCTTTTAGAAGGACCAGATTCTCGGGTCATGTTATACGGGAATTCATTTTCAAAAAATGAAGCATCCCTCGATTCAATAACCGTATTTACATGAATGTCCGAAATCTCAGATTTACAAACTAGAAATCGATATGCACTGCTATTAGTAGCATAACCGATGAATACACAATCCACGGTTTTTGGCCCTATTCTTACCTTTTTAGGTTTAGGAACCATCACTTTGGCTAAGCACCCCCACACTCGTAAATATTTATAGGAAGGTTTTCGACCTTTCCATAATTCATAAGGTGTCTTGTGAGTCTTTTTGTGAGGTACTTTATTGAGAATGTAATTAGCAGAAAGTAAGGCTTCCCCCCACAAATTTTGTGGAGCTCCTGAACTTAATAACATTGAGTTCATCATTTCTTTCAAAGTACGGTTTTTGCGTTCAGCAACACCATTCGATTGAGGAGAATAAGGAGCGGTTGTTTGATGAATAATCCCATTTTCAGAACAAAATTCCTCAAATGGATATTCATATTCACCTCCTCTATCACTTCTAATAGCCTTTATCGTTTTGCTTAATTGATTCTCAACTTCATTCTTATATTGTTTAAATGCATTAATAGCCTCATCTTTACTATGTAACAAATATACATAGCAATATTTTGTGTAATCATCAATAAAAGTAATAAAATACTTTTTCCCACCTCTAGTTTGAACAAATTTTAAATCACAAATATCGGTGTGAATTAAATCTAAAGGTTCAGTTGACCTTTCAATAGAATGGAAAGGTAATCTAGCTAATTTAGATTCCACACAAATTTCACATTTATGATTTTTATCAATATTGAATTTTGGCAAAAATTCCAAGTTAATTAATCTACGCAATGTATCAAAATTAACATGTCCCAATCTAGCATGCCAAATATTAGATGACTCAATCAAATAAGAAGAACTAGCAAATTCATTCATAGAAACAGATGTTTTAGGGGTTACAGTAAGAACATTCAGTTTAAAGAGCCCCTCATTTAGGTAGCCCTTTCCTACATACATGTCATTTTTAGACAACACAAAGCGATCAGATACAAACACAAGCTTGAAACCATTCTTAGTGAGGAGAGATCCCGAAATCAGATTCTTTCGGATATCAGGCACGTGAAGAACATTGTTGAGAGTAAGTTCCTTTCCAGAAGTCATTTTTAAAGCAATCTTTCCTTGTCCCACCACCTTAGAAGTGGAAGAATTTCCCATAAAAAGGTTCTCCTCATTTTCCAAAGGCTTATAGGTGGAGAACATCCATTTGTTTGCACAAATGTGTCGTGTGGCTCCAGTGTCCACCCACCATTCCTTGGTATTTCCAACCAAGTTACATTCAGAGACAACGGCAGAAAGATTCATATCCGCCAAATCATTGACGATATTCACACCCTCGGTTACATTAGATTGAGGATTGTTTTTATTTTGCTTCTTCGGCTTACGACACTCACTTGAGCGGTGTCCCGGTTTGCCACAATTGTAGCATTTGCCTTTGAACTTTTTCTTATTATGTTTGGAAGTGCCTTCCCCATCATACTTTCGTTTGTTCTTTTTAGGACCTTCAACGACATGGACCTTTGTTTCCATCGGATTCTTCCCACTTTTCTTTTGAGACTCCCGGTTGTCTTCTTCGATTCTTAGCCGGACCACCAACTCCTCCACGTTCATCTCCTTACGCTTGTGCTTGAGATAGTTTTTGAACAAAGTCCAAGAAGGTGGCAACTTTTCAACAATTGCAGCAACTTGGAAAGTTTCACTAATTGACATTCCTTCAGCATGAATGTCGTGGAGGATCACTTGTAATTCTTGCACTTGCGAGATTACAGATTTAGAATCAACCATTTTGAAGTCCAGAAAACGCCCAACGATAAATTTCTTCATCCCAGCATCTTCAGTTTTATACTTCTTTTCCAAAGAATTCCATAATTCCTTGGAAGTTTTGATAGTGCAATAGACATGGTACAAAGTCTTGTCCAAGTAGGCCAAAATATAATTTCGGCATAGGTAGTCCGAATGCTTCCAAGCATCGACAGCAGCAACCTTTTCAGCATCATCTCCCTCTTGAATAGAGGGGCAATCTTCATATACAAACTTGCCTAGTTGGCAGGTAGCGAGATAGAAGTACATTTTTCCTTGCCAACGTTTGAAGTCAGGCCCAATGAACTTTTCAGGTTTCTCCCCGTGTGGCATAGATACGGGTGCAGTCACACTTGTGTTGGTGACAATCAGTTTCGTAGGAGTAGTGTTCGTACTTTGCGATTCCATTTCTGTTACAAAAACAGAATTTTTATCAATGATAAAATTCATATATAATGAATTAATCAAAACAGAATACAAAATTCTGTGTACCAATTTCCTCCAAATATAATTCACAATAAATGAATTCCAAAAGAATTCAAATAATAATTCAGAATTAAAGTATAATATAAACAGAATTCCGTACAAAACAAAATTAAATATAAAATCTGTGTCACACTAATTTTTAATAATAAAAAGAATTCTGTACAAAACAGAATTATAATTTAAAGATTAAAAATAAAATTTGGATAAACAGATTTTAACAAGAATACAGAAATAAAATTTTATTTCTAAAACAGAATTAAAAAACAGTATAGAAATTAATTTCTATATCAAAACTGTTTTACTAATTTCTACAATAAAGCAGTAATTTAATTCATTTTATTCTGTCAAAACAGATTTATTTCCAACAAATAAATTTCTGTAAAAAAAAAATTCTGTACACTAAAAATAGTAGAACTTTTATAAATTGTCTTAAGATTGTTATGTCTACTATTTATAAATAACAATTGTACAGAATAACGAAAATAATATAATTACAGAATTAAAACAGAATTACAATAAAATTACAGAAATGAAACACTTACTTGAAATTGCAGAAATTAAACAAGAATAAAGAAATAATCCGAGCCCTGTGAATCTCACAGTGTCCTTAAGACAATTTATTCAAAACAGATTTATTTCCAACAAATAAATTTCTGTAAAAAAAAAATTCTGTACACTAAAAACAGTAGAACTTTTATAAATTGTCTTAAGATTGTTATGTCTACTATTTATAAAAAAACAATTGTACAGAATTAATAATTATAATATAATGACAGAATTAAAACAGAATTACATAAATGAAACACTTACTTGAATTTGCAGAAATAATAAAAAGAATTAAAGATAAATCCAAGCCCTGTTATGAACAGTTTCCTTAAGACAATTTATTCCCTCCAATGTGCTCCGAGGTTGATGAATATTGTCTCCCAAGATAGAACGGATTTTCCAATTAATTATGTAGCACAACAATAATTCATTAACTTTCATTGCTTTGTGAGTCACTTTGGGGACATAATTATCATTCATAACTTATTGAAATTGGACATATGAATATACTACGTTAATCTCCTTGCGGAGGTGAACGCGTTCGTATATGGTCCCACAATTTTCGTAGTGTGGGTCCCACCTAAATTTGAGCTCAAAGTTGCTCAAAAATCTGTCCAGAAAAATCTGGACAGCTTTATAATACCCATTTAAGTTCCAATTTTCCAACAAGATCGTGAGGACTCAGTCAAGTGTCAAAAGTAAATGTTGTGATATTAGAGTTTAAACAACACTGACCCTAACATGGGCCAGTTAAAGCCAAAAGCCTAAAGGTTAAAGGGTAAATAAGTAAAGTCAAAACTAATAACAAAGGTATTAATACTCAACTAGACGGAAAGTAAGTCGGTATTTCATAAAGGTATAGTTTAGAAATAATAACAAGATGATGACAATGAACTTTAGGTAAATTTAGAAATCACAAATAAATGTAAGGTTTCTAAATGTAAAAGAATATGGTATATGCATATGTATTTATTTATCCTAATATCTATATCTCTATATAATAAAGTAACTTATGGATGATATTTTTAGATGATATTTTATGTGTTTTATGTATGATATTTTATATGTCTTTTATGTATGATATTTTATGTGTTTTGATATTTGATCCTATTCTATGTCTTTTATGTATATATTTCATGCATGCATGGACATGCATGAAATATCATGCTAAAAGCAGAAGTTTTTTTTTAAAGGGGTTTTATATATACTATTATATACTACTATTATACTATTATTTTATAAATACATGCTATTAAATTTAATTATTTTAAAATATTTCTTTTAAATATATATATTTTTATATATATGGAGAGGATCACAAGTGGACTTAAAAAGCGGACTTTTTAATGGACCTTAACAAAAAAACACCAAACAATCCATTAATTTTAAGGCGCTTTGAAAATTTAGGACCTATTATAATATGTATTTTGAAAATAGGACAACAAATATTTTATTTATAGTTTTACTCCCTATTTTTGAATGAAGCCGCTGGCGCGGATCCATATTCATAAAACATTAATCAATCACAGCATGCCATGTGACCCTTTAATTTGTAAATAGGGACTAAAAATGGAAACGAAATGTTTGTTGTCCTATATCCAAAATCAATATTATTTGAAGTCCAATAAATACATAATATATAATTTTAATTCATATGTTGTCATTGGTCCGCGCCAGCAGCAACGAACATGCGTGTCGATCGAATATTTTTTTTAAACCCTCTCCAATCCCTGCACCATGGCAACCCTTACTCCTGAGTAAACATTCTAGCAACTTAATGTTTTTTAACTAGTGATCTGCCATGGTGGGGGTAGGGGTGTGGGGTGGTGGGGGAGTAGGGTGTAAGGGAGGTCTCGGGTCACACGTGTATCCGTTGTTGCTGGTGCGGACCAATTACAGCATAAGAATTAAAATTAATAGGTTATTAGGTATTTTTTGTTAAGGTCCATTAAAAAGTCCGTTTTTTAGGTCCACTTGTCATCATCTCCCTATATATATATATACTAGCGGATGCCCGTACCGATGGCACGACGATAAATTTGCCCCCGTGATAAAAAATAAAAATTAAAGAAAAAATATTTTAAAAATATAAATTAAAAAAATAAAAAATATATTTTAAAAATAGAAATAAAAAAAATATAAATATTTTTAAAAAATATATAAATTAAATTATTTAAAATTATTTCACTTTTTAAAAATAATTATTTCCCTTTTAAAGAAACAAAGACAAAGCCCTTTTTATTAAAAAAAAAACACTTTAGCATGACATTTCATGCATGGACATGAAAGATGAAAATATCATACATCCAAAAACTGAAGATATTTTTCAAAAAATTTCAAAAAACATGCTATCATATTATGTGTGTATAAATATATATCCCATTTGGCTTTGCTTACCCAGTTATTATAAATAAAATGCTGGTTTTTTGGGGGATGTTGTATTGTGAGGAACACTATTTTTATGGTACGCTAGGTCTTAATCACGCACAATGCGCGGACTCTCTTAAAATATATGTATAATATATTTAAAAAGTGTTAAACATTATATTATAAAAAAAATGAGAATGCAATACCTTCATTCAACATAATATTAAAAAATCTACGTGCGAACCTTGAAGATCTAATCCAGACTAAACGTTGGCGAGTGAACCTTGGAATGTGGAGAATTTAATCAAACAGTTCATATGCATAAAAAAATCTAAGGAAAGAGGAATATATGATCCTAGAGTTCATGATTTATTGATGCAATACACATTCCTTTGCAAATAAGCTTCATCCTCAAGCATGTAAAAATTCTTTTTAAGGAACGTAGCGCATATAGCAACCTTTGTCGTGGTAAAAAGTGAATTCCTTTTATATTTCGGAAATTTCGGGGAATTTAACTGCGCGGTTAAATTTTTTACCGTGCGGTAAATTTTTCTTTTGATCATGCAGTTAATTGGGAAATGGAAGGTTGGTTAACAAAATGATTTAACTGCGCGGCTAATTACTTAACTACATGGTCAAATAGTGATTTAACCGTTCGGTTAAATCACCCACGAAAGTATGTGCCTATAAAAGGAGCCTTTTTATTTCAAATTTGAAACGTTCCAAGGGATTTTAGCAAGATTTCTATTCGTTTATTGCAACAAAACTCGAGTTTCATACTTTAGTCATTTACATACACCGTTGTGGATACCAGGAGTGGTGTGTGTTTTGGGATGCATATCTACCCCCTCGTGATCTTTACATTGGGGACTCTCCCGGTAGGACGCCATCCTTTTACCTCTATATCATTGGCTCCCGTTTACATTGGGGAAAATGCGTTGTTATCTTTTGGGTAATATCGAACGTCACCTCTAACCATAAAGATTGACCAAGAATTTTTGCTAGTGCTTGCCTCTGCATTTACCGTGATTCTATATTAGGAAGACCAAGTTATACATATTCTCCAACGTGGGTCGGCATTTGGAATTGTCGTACCTACTCTGGAATCATATTTGTCTACTAATGACGTGAGTGTTAATAAATTGGAAAATGCTTTGTGTCCCAAACAACTCTCCTAAATTCTCCCCCAAATAGCATTAAGTGTTATATCTTGTGGTATGAGTCTCGCCAGGATACAACTCATTAATTCTATTTGGGGGAGATTTGGGGGATTTGTTTGGTACCCATAGCACCACTCTAATAAATTATTGTTTCAGTGTGATATTTGTGAATTATTTTTTTACATGCTTTTAACAATTTTGTGTTATTTTTCATCAAGTGGTGTTGGACACAGTCCAACTTCAGGAGGTTATGACCCGCTTATTCTCTACTCATCTAGCATTGTGTCAGTTAGTTGCGGTAGTTTCTGCAATTGGATACATGGGCTACGTAACGCGCTTTTTAAGTATGAGCGTGGGGGTTGTTGGTCCTTTTAACCCGAGCGTTCATCTGCTTCCAATTTTCCTGTATCGATGACGATCTCGAGGCCTCTAAAAGGCGCTTATACATATGGGAGTTTGGGGAAGAATCCCCGTCGATGATGGGTGTAGGTTGATGATATTTTTAGGTGCCTTTTTTAGGCGAACTTGATGTATTCCCTCAAAAAGCATATTTTATCTTATGGAGATATGGGGAAACACTTATGGAAATATGGGAAATCCTTATATATTTTTTTAAAAGGATTTTCATTCATCGCATGCATATAAATAAAAGCATATTTGTTTTTATTTTATGGAGTCCTTTTTTTGTAAATGTTTTTTATATATAAAAATAAGCAATAACTAGTCCCTTATTGTGTTTATCAAAAGATGATTATGAGTCAAATGAGGTGATTTTTAAATAACTTTATTTACAATGAAATAACCTATTTCAAGACGTATATGCATAGAGTGAGTCTACTCTCTTTTATATCAGAAAATGGGGGATATATATGCCTATTTATACAATAAAATATTCCCGCCTCTTTGTGGATTTTCTTTTAAAGAGGCAGTCTTTGTCTTAGGTGGGCATGTTGTCATTTGATTGTGTAATATTATTTGGGAAATAAAGATTCATTTTGTTGCTTGTGAATGGTTTTTGTTTTCCTGGATGGTTTTGATGTTTCCTCAGAGTTGAACTGTTGCCCTTCGCCTGGATAGGGGTTCCATTTGCGGGAACCCCTTTGTAAATTTTTTTGTTGGCGATTTTTGTCCCATAGAGGAGGATATCTCTGGGAGTGTGTTTATGTATTTTTCTGGTGCGAGGTGCGAGGTGTTGTGTTATTCCTGCTAGGTCTCTTACGGGGCACCTGGCTTTGTATTTATTTCTTAAATAAGGATAACTATGAGGATTTCTAAAATTCCTTATAGAACCATTTTAATACTTGACGCTTAGTCTATCTAATTAGTGCCAACTCCTTAAGAGGGAGGGAATAATACGCATAAGTAGGGGGGTTCCCGTAGGTAAGGTTTTTCCTTATACCGGGCCTGAAATGATACCTCGGGTTACCTATATATCTATGATTCAAAGACAATGGCATGTCTATTTTTGAATTTCTATGATCATATTTATAATGGAGAATTAGGTCTACATAGTTCTGTCGAGAAAAAGTTAGGGGCTAAAGTTTTAGTAACTTCAAACGAGAGGTTGGTGTCTCAAGTGGGCGTTTTGATGTGGGGACAAGAAAGTGTTTGGGGTTCTACTTTACTATTACAACCGATTGTTTTTGTTTCGAATTGGGTTGTTCCTTTTTCTGGAGATAGATCTAAGGAAATAATTTCTTCAGTCGGTCGAGATTGAAGGGTTGGGAGAAAGGAACTTTGTTGAGATTAGCTAAGGTAGATACCCCATCAAAGTTTATTTTGGTGATGAGGTAGGGTCCTCCTCAGTTAGGTGTAAATATTCCTTTGGGAATTCAGTCAGGTTTGATATTCTCTTTCAAAATAAGGTCCCACTCTTGCATGTTTTGTCTTTTAACCCTTTTATTAAATGTTCGGGTGATCCATTGTTGGTAAACCTGGTTATGGTATGTTACTTTTAGTCTTCTCTCATTATGAAGGGATAGTTCATTGTCTCGAGATTGTACCTAGTCTTTTACGACCTGGATTTCGAACATAACCCTACGTGAGGGTACTTTGAGTTCTATGGGTAGGACTTCTTCCATGCCATAAACTAACGAGTAGGGGGTGGCCCATTTCGAGTTTCTTTTAGTATTGCAGTAACCCCATAGAGTATATGGGAGTTTGTCTAACCAATCGCTGTAAGGATGACATTGGGTCGGTTTTGGGGAGGGTTTCATAAAACCAAAACCCGTCCCGTTTAGAAAAATACCAACCCCACCCCATCCCGACCTAAATTGAAATTTATGAAACTTGATCCCGACTCGACCCACATATTAAATTTAATTAATTTAATGAACTTATATTTTTATATATTTAAAATAATGTATAAGTACACCACCGTGATTACCAGCATATATGATTAGTAATGGATAAGATCTAACTTATAATATATTTATCTAGAAGTATTTTTTGTAAAATATATATTTATATTTGTTTGCTAAATTATGTATAAATGGTGCAGGGCGATTTTTTTACTCTTAAATCCAAACCCGCCTAGGGTATACTTTTTCAAACCTGAATTCTCCTAGAACTCGAAAAAATCATTTTCAACCCCACCCTGTTAGGGGAGGGGAGGGTAAAATTATCATCCCTAGTTTATGTTATCTTGTTTATGATGTTCTTGACATTCTTATTAATAACTTCGATTGTTCCATTGGTACGGGTCCATTATGGGAAAACTTGTGTTGAGTAATCCTATATTCATGTAAGATATTGGAGACCTCCTTCTTAAAGTGGGAACCATTGTTGGATAATAACTTGAGTTACGTCAAAGTGGTAGATTATGTTACAGCGTATGAATTTGTCCACTTTTTTTACATTGAGAACCGAATAAGACTCGACTTTGACCCATTTGGTGAAGTAGTCGATGACGCTTAGGATAAATTCATTCCTGGTGGAAGCCTTAGGAGTCACCTTACCTATTATACCTATCCCCCATGTGGTGAAAGACCAGGGTTAGGTCATATAGTATAGCTCTCAAGGGGCTATACTATTGTGGGGCGTATTGCTGGCATTTTCTGACATTGTACGTGCACTCCTTTTACATTATCTTTTAATAGTATGACTATCAGAGTATTTTTTGGAAAGGGATTGTTCGTTTATGTGTGGTCCACACTCGTCACTGTGGATTTTGTCTATGATTTCAACGGTTTCATCTCACGTGATGCATCTTAGGTGTACCCTCGTCATATTCTTTTTTGTATATTTGGCTTCCACAGATGGTGAGTTGGGTTTCTAACCGCCTTAAGGTGAATCGATCAATTAGAGTGGAGTCTGGTGGATAATGGTTCTTACCTAGTAAGCTCTATATATTGAAGTACTGGACTGTGGGATCAACTGTCGTATCCTCAAGTAAGTTAGTCTCAAAAAAATATGAAAGGGGTGCTTCGACTAGTCATAGTGAATGTGATCTTTATGGTTCTATCTGTTATATCTATCATCGAAGCCAGGGTGGCGAGAACATCTATGAAGTTATTCTTATCCCAAAGGAGGAAGTCAAATTCGAGATGCTCAAATTTGAAGCCACTTTTGGTAAGTAGGAGCGGTAACCTTTAAGCTTATCATCCTTGGTCCTCTATATCCCTGGTATTTGACTAATGACTATACCCGAGTCTCCATAGACTTTCAATTAAATGATTCCCATTTATAAGGTGATCTTAAGTCTTGTGATGCAAGCCTTGTATTCGGCCATATTATCGGTGCACTCGTAAGTACGTTTGATAGTTATGGGGAGTCAACGTCAATTAAGGGATATAAAAAGCATGTTGATACCGTCCAAGTATATTTCTAACATTTGTATTTCATTTATTTTGAAGAGGTTTTTGTCTGGAAGCTTTGTTGCGTCCTCTTCATATTCACCCATTAGAGGTTGTCCTGCAAAGAGGTTTGATATGGCCCTCCATTTGATGGGTTCTACATGATGTAGATGACTTAAAATTCAGTTAATAGTAGTAGCCACCGATCCATTTGACTGGAGAGAGCGGGTTTTTTGAATGGGTAATTCAAGGGGTCCATCATAGATATAAGTTGTATGTGGAAAGACATCATGTAATGGAGAATCTTACAAGTGATCTTTACTAAAGATACAAAATCCTTTTCTGAGTCAATGTATTTGATCTTGTAGGATAACAACTTCCTGCTGATGTAGTATGTGTTGCATTTTTTCTGGAGATCAACATGGATTATGTTAGCTTTGCTTCAGTAACAGTGTCGTGATGGTCATGTAAAGGAGTAAAGGTTGTCCTAGTTTGGGAGGTACCATTATTAGTAGGCGAGTGAGGTATTATAATATTTCTCGAATTCTTCCTATCACTAATCATTCCACTATATGGGTGAGTATTTCTTGACAAACTGAAAGATGGGTTCGTAGATGATGGTAAGTTGGTTGATGAGCCGACTTATGAAGTGGATCTATCTTAAGAACTTTATGATTTATTTCTCTATTCTATGGGTGGCATTTCTCATATGGCCATGACCTTGGTGGAGTATAGTTTGATTCCCTCCTTGCTAACAATGAATCCTAGGACTTTACCCTTGGTAACCCCAAAGATAAATTTATGAGGATTTAGCCTCATCTTGAAAAGGCGGACCATTTAGAAGAATATTTTGAGTGCCAAAATGTGCCTTTCATGATCTTTTGACTTGATGATCATGTCATCAATGTAGACCTCCATTTCCTTTTGTATGAAGGCATGAATGATAGTTATTTTCGCTCTCTGACAGGTTTCCCCTTCATTATTGAGACTGAAGTCATGACCATGTAATAGTATGCTCCCCATAAGGTATGAACCTAGTTTTTTCTTGGTAGTCGAGGTGCATTTTATTTGGTTGTACTTGAAAAAACCATCCATGAAGGATTTAAGGGTGTTTCTAGTTGTATTGTCCACTAATAGGTCTACACGTGGTAGGGGATAATCGTCCTTTGGGTAAGCTTGGTTGAGATCCCTGTAATCTATACAAGAAGATACAATGAAGTTCATTGTAAGAAATGACAACAAGATTTGTAACCAAAACATGAAGCAAAGTTTCTTCACAAAAACAATGATGAATGAAGAGCAAAAAGTACTCACAGGTATGTTGCTCAAGTGCATATTTGGATTTGGATCTTTATCTTAGGAGATTGGGGTTTGAATCTCTAAGCACAAATAATGTTTTGGGGTATCTTACTTCAAGAGAGATTTTATGTTTAAATCACTTTGAAGCTCAGTGGGTTTGGGGATTTACATCTTTGCTCTTTTAAAATGGGTATTATTTCTCTTTATAGGATTCTCAATAGTTTGATGTTGGGTTTTGTTTCTTTGGACAAATGTCATTGGATTTGAATCTTTATCTCAAATGAGTATTGGGTTTGGAATTTGGCTAAATAAAGTTTGGACCTTGAAGATTTAGTTCACATGTGTTTTGGGTGTACAAATTTGGTTCAATTGAGTTTTTGCTTCAATGGAGATTTGGGTTTGAATATCACATATATGGAAATAAGTTTAGGAACTTGGTTTCTCTTTCTAGAAAACTCAAATAGGATAAAACAAGTTTAGGATTAGGCTTAGTGGTTTGTAATGAAGATTTGAAGGTTTATTTAAAGGTTAAAGATAAACTAGCCGTTAGAGGGTATTGTTGTAATTTTTGAATTTTGTGGAATTCAAAATTTAAAAACTAGTCGTTGAAAATTTTGAAATGTACATAGTTATTTTTTGGGGGTTTTAAAGACATATCCACCACGCCTATTATAGTCGACTATAAGCATGTTATTGAGTAACCTATAACTCTCTTTTTGGATGTGTAAGTTGTTATTACATGGTTCAAGATTTTGGGATAATTTAGGTCAGTTGGATTGAGCATATACGTGGTCATACAAGTTTTTTTTTACGAAAGGTTAATATAATAGAACAGGGCTAAATCCAAACAAAACATAATATAGACTCACCAATCAGGACAAAACGGCTATGGCACAAAACAAAACACAGGCCCCCAAACAAGTACAAGCCAAAGCCCAACCACACCCAGCCCAAGCCTAACTATCCCACCCATAGATAAAAACGTCAAAACGTTTAGAAAATACTTGATGCATCCCACTCATCACCAAAAAAAAAGGAAAAATAAATAAATCAAACCACGCGTCAATTAACACCTGCATCTACCAACACGCGTCTGACTAAACCACCTTACCATGAAAGAAAAAACCATTAATCCACAAAATATTTTTTGAAACTAAACAAAGACTACAACTTATTTCAAAGATATCAAAACTTGCAGCTATCGAATTCTCTCTCGACCACCCCCAAAATAACCACCACCAAACCTCAAACCACCCTCCTCCACCTCTTCCAAAGCTCAATCCGGACAAAATCGACTAAAATGTCAAGCATCTAGTCACAAACACGCCCAACCACTTCAAGAAAATACAACAACCAAATGAAATCTTCAAACACAGACTACCAAAATCCTGAAATGAGTCCAGCTTTAGATAAAATAGATCCACACAACCACCAACTAGATTCAAGGACAAAACTTCCAGGATCAACAAGTTTTGCACAAACAAAGCCAAAGAACCATGTATGAAAGGTCACTATTCAAAATAAAAGCACATGCAGAGCCAACAACAAGACTTTAGCAAGAATAAAAGGACCCACTAGCCCAAAAAAGCTAAGAAGCTCCTGAAAATAGTCTTCAAATTTTGCTGCGACAAAAAATTATCCAAAAAGATCTCATGCAGGGCCAAAGGGCAGATTAGGGTGATAAAAATGAAAGATCTAAATCCTACAAGCCAGAAGAGATCAATAAAAGACACATGCTGGGTAAGGATCCCCTTCGTCAGAGAACAAGAATACATAAAATTCCACATGCAAGCCAAAGGTTCAACAAATCATCATAAGAAAAGCTAGAAGGACGACATGCATCATTAGAAGCCCATAGATCTTCAAAAGAATAATAAGCATCACTATCATCAACACTAAACCATTCAAAACATACAATTAGGAAGGCATATCCATACAACCACCCATCATAAGACAATCAAACCTCCAGTAAATCCTCAAATAAGCCATACGCCTTTATAATTTCCTAATTTTACATATTTTTCCTAATTTTAGGCCACCTATATGATGCCCTATATATAGCGTTTTCAATTTCTCCTAAAATCATATCCACAAGTTTACGAGTAGCTGAGACACCCCGCCTATTAAAATAATGGGTGGTCACCCCACTACCAAAATATATCAGTAGTCTCATATGGCTCATTCTTAACGTCATTATCGAAATTTAATTAATTACTAACCACCTATTTTAACAAATAGTGTTAAATTTTAATCTTTAATTATTAGGCCAAAATAACACAATTCCATCATAAACCAGTGAAATAAAAATAAGTAAACCAATCATACCAAATGAGGATGTCTAGATGCATAATTTAAAGCGAGCATCAGATAAACCATCAGTTACTAAAATCCAATCCAAGTATCTGAATGAAATAAATAACTAAAAATAACTGAGCCTGGGATAAAGGGCAATTGCTTAACAAATAACCAAAATAGAGCCTAGTCTAAAAAGTAATGAACGAATCGGCTACTCAAAACTCTGCAAGCCTCCACATCCGTTGTAGCTATGTATCCCTGAAAAGAATGATCATCCATGGTGTCCTTATGGCTGGACACCTAAAAGTTTTTTAAAATTTTTCGACACGGGTCAGAGCCCTAAACCTTTGAAAACTATTTGCAAGTAATTAAGATATAGTAAATAAATATGCAATATAGCTTTCTATATTTAAGTCAGTGTCTCACTCCCATGAGATACCCCTCACCTCTCAACTATAGTGCAAACCTTACGCATACATTCTAACCCACCTAGTTACACTACCCCGCCTAACTAGTCATGTTGCAAATTTCACTAATACACCACTCAAACCCGAGTATTGTTTATCGTTCTTTTTTTAGTTATTTCTTTCATTTGCTTAAGGACCCATTTCATCATTTATCATGCTCACAACTTTATCCCATTCACTCTTAAAGTATTAAGTCCGTATATAATTGCCACACTAATATATATACGTAAAGTTATATTACAACAAACACACATACATCGTGTATAATCGTCATCCCCCGAATAATAGCTCATTGGATACCATCCCCCGAGTACTACCTCATTAGATGAGTTCCTAGATGCATTTATCTACAATGCTATCATCGTCCAGGGCACACTCACTTTATTTCGGTTACCGACGGTCGGACTCTCACACTGACTCGATAAAATTGCAAACGTATTGGAGGTGGTCATAGTCCTTCCATAGTGAGTCCCAACCATACCCTAATCATTTCACTTCGAATAACCATCACACAAGGTGTAAACATGGCGCTATGTCATGGGGTCGATACTTAGCCTATTGTGTTTACCAGGGAAGATCACCCACATTGTGCAACCTCCGCTGATAGCACCAGAGGGGTACATTTCACATAAATATCATACAAATAGATACTCTCTGTCTCTGTCTCTGTCTCTGTCTCTGTCTCTCTCTCTCTCTCTCTCTCTCTATATATATATATATATATATATATATATATATATATATATATATATATACTATCTCTACATCCGTACACAACACCAAAAAGGTTAAATTGTCACCTTTGAGCGAGCCAGACTTGTCACGATCGTTGTTTTTTGTCACGGGCAAATTCGTAACAAGGGTTTATCACGGTCATTGACCATGACAAGTCCGTGACAAGTGAAGTTGTCACGGATTTGTCACGGTAAATAACCATGATAACTTTAGAAAGTTGTCACGGTTAATGACCTTGACAGGTCCGTAACAACTCTTTTAAATAAAAACCCTAGACGCCTCTTTTTTTCCCACCGCTTTCATTTCCTTCCTTTTTCTCTCTCTCTCTCTCTCTCTCTCTCTCTTTCCTTTTTATGTGTATGTGTGCATATGTGTGTATGTGTGTGTGTATGGTGGGGGTATGTGTGAGTTGGGGGGGGGGGGGGGACAGTGTGCGGGAGAGGGGATAGGGCTATGTGTGAGTAGGTGGGGGGTTTCTGTGTGTAAATTGAAATTGAAATTGATATCGTATGTATTGGTATTAGTATAAATTGGTATAAATTGAAATTGAATTTGAATTGGTATTAATATTGGTATAAATTGAATTTGAATTGATATTGGTATTGGTATAAATTGGTGTTAGTATAAATTGGTATTGGTATAAATTGAAATTGATATCGTATGTATTGAAATTGGTATAGGTTTTAGTTCTTATGCGTACTTTAAATTGAATGAAACATACTTTAACTTACATAATTAAATGAAATCTCTCGAATTGTGATAAAACATATTTTAAATTATAAATAGTGCTCATAGATACTAGCCTTCTAGTTCTTATGCTTACGCATTAAATAACTCTTACACCCATTCGAGAGTCATTACCCCTGTAACGAGATCTCTCGAATTGTCCCATTTGGACAGTTTGGGGCTGCATAGTTTCTGTATAATAATATTCTTAGTGGCTTAAACTTGTTTCTTTTAGAGGAAGTTCCATTGTCGTATCTTAATGTTCTCTAGCTACATATTAGATGATGCAATGTTAAGTGTTATGTCTATTGATAAATTGAAATAACACTTGCACTTGCGAATCTATGTCGTGTACTTGGAGAACTATGGGGATATGCTGCCGAATTGTCCTCAAATTGGAATAATGTGCACGAGTTTTTAAGTATATTACAGACATATGCGATTTTGAATAATGTAGGATCACTCACCCTTTAGAGTAGATATATGAATTAATATTATAAATTGAATTTTAATTCAATTTCAAATTAAAATTAAAATTGAATTTGAATTTGAATTTGAATTTGAATTTGAATTTGAATTTGAATTTGAATTTGAATTTGAATTTGAATTTGAATTTGAATTTGAATTTGGTATTTGGTATTTTAAATTGAAATTGAAATTAGTATTAGAAATTGAAATTGGTATTTGATATTTGATATTTGTTTTTCGGTATAGTGCCTATTTGATTTTTAGTATTCGATTCTGAAATTGAAATTTGGTTTCTCTCTCTAATGACAGCAGCGGTCGCCATCTCCCTCTCTCTCTCTCTCTCTCTCTCTCTCTCTCTCTCTATATATATATATATATATATATATATATATATATATATATATATATATATATACACACACACACACACACACACACACACACACACACACACATAGAGAGAGATTATTGAATTGTTTGGGAATCTTGAATTGTTGTTGACTGGTGGATTTGAACATTTAGACGGACATTAAGTTAGTTGGCCCTAGGAATTTCTAATATAAGACATTATTAGTTGCATTGTTGTTTTGAATTCTTGAATTGTTGTTGACTGGTGGATTGGAACACTTAGTTGGCCATTGAGTTGGTTGGACCTAGGCATTCTCTAACATTTAGGGTTGTGATGTGAAATGAAACACAACAATGTAAATATCGAATATAAATAAGACATAATTAAATGAAACATACTATAAATTTTATACAACAAGTAATAGGTAATAGCGGGAACCGCAATAGATAGCCCATGTGTAAATTTACATTAAGTCAACTTCTTATATAATACTTCCTTTAGGGGGTGCATCTCTGCATGTATTCTCACACGTACACATTCAATAAGTGATTATTTATACTAATGGAAACTAAATGTTCACACTTTTGTTTATATTGATCCTCGAATATAAGTTTCTTACCCATAATAGGTGAATATTTGTAGTAGATGTGATGGGATATCCTAAATACAAAGAGTGGGCTGGTGAGATAAATAGATTAGGGGATGTGTTTCGCAGAGGTGATAATGAATTTGTGAAATACTCAAAGAGGTGTCATAATTATGAAGAGTTTTCATGTTCGTGTGCTAGGTGTAAGAATGGTAAGGCGTTTAAGTGAAAAATAGTTGAACTACATTTGTTAAGACGGGGTATACAAGATAGTTAATGATTTTGGGTTTTTCATGGGGAATCAAAAGTTCCTTTTGTCCCCGAGCAACGTTCACAACAACCTTCAATAAGTAGGGTAGATGTACAAGGGGAGGATGACCATGTAGATCATAATATGCTAGAGGATTTAGTTAAAGACGCGTATGAAGTTTATGAAGTGGAAGAGAATGAGGTCACTGACGCTGTATAAGGTTCAGGTGCTCATGAAGATATCGGGATAACCCTTAATGATGACTATCAAAGTTTAATATTTATGGCGACCCAGTTGTTATACTCTGGCTGTGATAAAGATCAAACATTTATATGCCATGATTGGTTTGCATATTTTGAAGACCCAATATGGTTTGTCTGGCAATAGTGTGATAGGAATTTTGAATTGGGTGAAGGGCTTGCTACCCAAGTAGAATGCGCTTCCAAATAGTTATCCTACTATGAAAAATAGTTTGAAAGGTTTGGGAATGAAGTATAAATCAATTCATTATTATGTGTATGACTACATACTATACCAAAAGGAGTATGAAAATCGGTGTCCGGTATGAGATGAACTTAGATATGTCCAATCTACTGGCAAGGAAGGCACAAGCTCAAAGTGCCTCAAAAAGTGTTGTAATATTTTCCCGTTGGGCCTAACTTTAAGTTTTTTTTCATAGTAACTTGGATAGAGAAGGCAATGACTTGGCATGCTAGGTTAGAATTAAGGGATAATCTCATGCATCATCCTATTGATTCTACGAAGAGGATGAGTTTTGAGTATCCCAATTTTGCTCGAGAACAATGTAACATTTTTTTGGCAATATCAACAGATGGTTTCAATCCATTTGGGAATCTAAATGCCAATTAGAGTGTATGGCCAGTGATCGTAGACCCACTCAACCTCCCTCATTCACAGTCTATGAGACCTGAATTTTTGATGTTGTCTTTGTTGATACCTGGGACAAAGGCACCAAGTGAGGACATCAATGTCTACCTGGATCTTTTGGTAGAAGAATTAAATGAGTTGTGGGAAGAGGGTGTGTAAGCATTTGACTATTTTAGAAAATAAGAGTTTATGCTGAAAGTTATATTGATGTGGGAAATTCATGATTTTCCAGCTTATGGGACATTATTCGGTTGTGTAGTACATAGTTATTTGGGGTGTCCTATTTATGGAGAGGAGACTGAATCTCTTTGTCTCCCGATAGCTTTAAAAATATATACCATTGCCATCGAAGGTTTCTACCCCCCGCTCATAGTTTTAAATTTGAGAAAGGTTATAATTTTTTACCGGGAGCGTTTGAACATAGGCTACCACCGAGAAACCTTTCAGGTTCAAAAATTGAAAGTAAATCTTCTGATTGTGGCCCTAATATTCCACGTAAGAATCCTAAATTTAAGAATGTCAAGCATAAGAAGACCCCAACTAGGAATGAAACTGAGACAAGAAATGCATGGTCTAAGAGGCCAATTTTATTTGACTTGTCTTATTGGAATAATAACCCGGTGCACCATGTACTGGATGTGATGCACGCAGAGAAGAACATCGCTAAATATTATGAGCACATGCCTTGGGAGGAGTCATTCTAATGATGGAGAAAATGCACGAAAAGACCTTAAATCGTTGAAACTTAAGCCACAACTATGATTCAAAGAAGATAGTAGGGGAAGGACAATAATTCCCCTTCATGCATTAACTTTGATGAGTGAGGAAAGGAAGGTGCTTTTAGACACAATATATAATTTGAAGGTTCTATCTAATTTTGTGTCCACCTTGTAAAGGATTGTGAATTATGCTACTCATAATTTACATAAGTGTAAGTCCAACGATTGACATGTGATCATGCAATTGGTTCCTCTATTGTTTAAGCATTGTTTCTCCAAGCACAAGGATTTGTAGAGGGCTATTTTGAAAATTAATATTTTCTTCTCACTTTTATGTGAGAAGGTAGTCAATCGAGATCACATAGTGGTCGCAAAATTGGCGGTGATCGAAGCGATTTGTGTGTTGGAGAAGTACTTTTTCCCATCATTCTTTTACATAAGTGTTCACTTGTTGGTACACCAATGCAACGAGGCACTTCTTTGGGGCCCAGTTAGATATCGGTGGCTGTATTCATTTAAAATATTGATGAAAGTTTTCAAAGATTACGTCAAGAATACAAGATACATTGAAGGATCAATTGTAGAGGAATACATCACTGTGGAGTCTTCAATCTACACTCGGGAATATATGCTTGACTCCACCAGCGTGGATGATATTGATGAGTTCGTAGATGAGCATGGCCATGTGATGGGCAAACGAGTGAATTTAACGAGTTTGCAACGTGAAAAAGTAGCTCTTTATCTATTTGTCATACATGACGATGTCGAAGAATGGAAAAAATAAGTTCAAATTATTTTAACTTTTACATTATTTTAATTATTATACATGATTAATTTTGGAATACGTTCGTCAAGATATTTGTGAGAACAATAAAAGACGAAAAATAATGACACAATCAGACAGAGAATTTAGGTTGTCGTTGTCACATGAGATAATTATAATAAAAATCGTTGTTATTATATTTCACATTACAAGAAAGCTTTACAAATAACCTAATTAATATATCTATATTCTCAGCTCTTAAAGACGGGTTATGCAACATCAAGGCTTGCTCGTCTAGCTACTGGACCCTTATTCATGGCATAAGAGTACAAAAAGTATCGATTGAACGGTTACACATTCGGTGTAAGGGTGTACGAGGAAAATACAAATGTACAAAACTCGATCATTTCATATAAGGCTCTTACGTTCCTTCAAGTGAGCACGAAAGATAAAAACCTCATTGAAGATGAAATATCTTACTATGGTGTAATTTAAAATATATTTGAATTGGAAAATATAAGATTCAAAGAGGTTGTATTTTACTATGATTGGGTAAGAGTTGAGGGTAAAAATGCTTGTAAAGTTGACATTGATTTGATCATGGTTGACTTGTCCAAGTTTAAGAGCAACGGACACGTGAGAGATGAGCCATTTGTTTGTTCTTTTCAAAAGGTCAAACAAGTGTTTAGTAAATCAACAACGAGTCGTGGTCAATCATCCTACAAGCGCCAAAGCGTCTAAACAGTAGTGTGGATGACTTGGCTGCTCCTACTGAATATTAATCCAATTTTTATGATAACCCGAATTTGAAAGAATTTTTAGATTTGTAATAAGTATTCCAATTATTTGCAATGACCAGTGGCTTTATTATTAGTAGTACTTTATTATTTTCGGACGACAACTTAATGATTTTTATTTATTTTTACTTGATCAGTTTAATGATTGTAATAACTAGTGGGTATATTCTTTTAGTGCTTTGTTATACTAGAATTTGAATCAAATTGGTGTTCGGGAGGAGTGGGCAGTGTGCGTGGGGGGTGGGCAGTGTGCGTGTGTGTAAATTGAATTTGGTATTGGGTATTGGTATTAAAAATGGTGTCTTGGTATTATTATTGAAATTGATATTAGTATTGGTATAAATTGGTATCAATTGGTATAAATTGAAATTGATATAAATTGGTATTGATATTGGTATAAATTGAAATTAAAATTGATGTCGTATGTACTGAAATTGGTATAAGTTTTAGTTCTTATGTGTACCTTAAATTAAATGAAACATACTTTAAATTAAATAATTAAATGAAATCTCTCAAATTTGAACATTAATTCAAAGTCCATATACATGTTTGTATTAATAATAATAATTTTTGGAGAAAATGTCTTCATCTAAGCACAGTAGCGAAGGCGACAAGGGCTCTTCGACTAGTAGGCCCCCAAAATGGGGCGTATTGGGGGCTGTCGTCGATAATAAAACGACATTATTGACTATATCCTTAGAGTTGCTGAAGGCGATCGTTGGTCCGGGGTGTACTGATTGGAGGGTCGTGCCTAATAAGCTCAAGATTGGCATCTAAGGGCACTACAAGTAGTGTATTTATATTTATATTTATAAGCAACTAACACTTACTTTCTTTTTAATTTGTATTTTTTGACAGGAACAATTCACCCGACCCCCACATGTTCGCAACTCCACGTTGGAATGGTTGAGGATCAATATAAGACGCTGAAGAAGAATATGCAGGCACGGTACTTTGGGAAGACCCGGGAGTCCATTCTGAGGATACGTGACACTGTTCCCTTGAAGGAGCCGATCTCATTGGCACAGTGGAAAAAGTTTGTCGACAATGAGATCGATGAGAGGCAATTGGCATCTCGCCAATTGGGGAGGAAAAATCGAGCGAAAAAGTTGGATGTGAACTACTCCGGGCGAACGTCTTACGCCGAGGTGGAGTAGAGGATGTTAAGTTTTTATTTTTCTTTAATTTTAGTTTTATGTTATTCTAATTCAGCATTACTTTGTGTTACTTACTAATTCTGCATTATTTTATTTCAGGATACGGGGAGTGGCCCGAGGGGTAGGACACATAGGCTCCATGCCTATATGGAAATTCAGACGAAGAAGGGCAAGGACAAGGAGGTGTCCCTGAGCATCGCAGCCACGATTGTAAGTTATAAATGTTTAATTTTTTTAATTACGTTATAATTTTTTCATTTACTTAATTAACTGGTCATGTACTTTTTTTTGTTTCAGGCAAGCTTAAGAAAGTTCATGAGTCGTAGTCTCATGCCGATAAAGCATCTTTGGCTACAGACTCACTAAGCCAAGTGCTCGGGGTGAATCGTAAGGGGAGGACTAGGGGGTGAGCTCGTAGGTGGGGAAGTCGAGGATCATCAGAATGGATACATGAAACACTGGGTTGACTCATAAGATGGACACTGATGACGATAAGCTATCAAGGTTGGAGGCGACGGACCTGGATATGTACGCCTTCATGAAGCGTCAGTTGGGGTCTAAGGAGAAAGGGAAGGGGAAGGAAAAGGAGAAGGAGGCAGAGGTAGACAAGGACGTCACTGCTTCATCGCCGATACGCACAGACTCACCACCATATAATTCATTTCTCATCTTGATTCGATCCGAACTGCTTATGTCGATAATTAGTTGGCCGTGGGTGTTTCTACTCGATATATTTTGTGGGGAGCGTATAGCGAGGGGGTTGAGGGAACCTATCTTCCTCTAGAGTATGGTGGTTCACGAAATCCGTCTCTAAGACATTGAGGCAAGGGTGCTCATCACGCATGTGGTGTTCGAAAAGGAGAACTCACCTTTGTGGTTGCGTGAACAATGTGGCGTTCAGCAAATTGAGGGGTGTGTCAATACATATGTCGTGCGACTTTCTTCCTCCTCCAACTTGATCAAGACCCTATGCCATGATATTTTTTCTATCTATTTTATTTGGATATTGGATTCTATTTGTATTTTTTTGATTTGGTACATGTTGGTTTGGATATGGATATTTTTATTTCTATTTTATTTGGATATGGACTATATATGCCATGATTTGGTACATTATTTCTATTTTATTTGGATATATGTTGTTTATACATGTACAATTTTGCTATAACAGATACAAATATACTTCTGGGCAATGGCAGTTGCCATACTGCCTAGCAATTTTTTTTTTAAATTTTGCCCAGAATTGTCACAGACTTTGACCGTGCTAAGTCTGTGACAAAGAAACTTGTCATGGTTAAAGTCCACGATAATTTTTTATTTGTCATGGTTTTAAACCATGACAAGTTTGGGTTTTTTTCATGGACTTGTCACGGTCTTTGACCATGACAAACTTGTCAAGGTCAAAGACAGTGACAAGTTCGTGACAAAGTCAGTTGTCACCCCCAAACTTATCACGGTCAAAGACCTTGATAAGTTTGACTTGTCATGATTTTAGACCTTGACAAGTCGTAAAGTTTTGGTATAGTGGTATATATATATTTTTAATATCCCATCTAACCGTGCCTCTCACCCGTAGCACTAGACCCTCGTTCTGAGTTTAAACCCGACCCCCTATTATCAAATACTAACATTATACTAATAATTATCCTATAGCTGCCCCAAAAGAATTATTATATACTTATCCTATATTGATGGTTATCCAACCTGTAATTCATTAAATAGTCCCTCTTTAAAATATTTACATTAACCATTTAGTAAATTTACTCCTTCTCCGACAAATAGTGACACGCTCCTATTTTTAGAAAAATTCACAAATGCCAAAACACTATCCTATTAACTCGTATGAACTTATAAAAATCCCTAATATCCATCCTCGGTCCCAACTCATCCTGACCTAGGGGTCGAATCAATTCGCTTCCTGGGGGCCGAATCGGTTCTCTTAAGAGGTCGAATCGATTCAGATCTGGGAAGAAGCCCAGATCTATATATAATGATGAGATTTCACATATTTTCTTCAACCACAAGTTAGGTAAATACATTTACAACCTAATTACCCATCCTCCATTGATCTTATACATAAACTTAATCTTTTTTCATATATAAATCCATCCCAAAACATTTATAATCTAAATTCAAGAAATTGCATGATTGCTTAATATATTCTCAATATTACTCTAATCCTTTACTTTCTCATTCAATATTCAATCTTTATGTTTGGATTTATTTTCAAAATATGTATTGAGCAATGATTAAACTACTTATCACCCAAAATCCCATCTTTTAACATAGATCCCATTCCTCAAAAGTCTTTTAAAACGCGATATATCACCGACTATGATATGTATTGAACTTACATACTTAAAATATCAAGCAAGTAAATTACTTGCCTTAATCAATACGTAGAGCCTGATTGTCCTTCGACGTGTGATGATTTTAGCCCGAAAAGATCCTTCAATCCTCTCACTTTTCTCCCTCTTAGGTCTCCCTTAGCCTTTTCCTTATCTCTTTTCTCACCACAAGACTTTGATATGTTTTAATTGTGTATAATAGTGTCCTCATAACCCTAGTATCCTCTTTAAGCCCCTTAATCATGTATTCAGGTTAACCTCCTCATGTAAAATGGCCTATATGCCCTCGAATGGGTCCCAACTAATCTGAAAAGCTTTCTCCAATTACTACCCTCAGGTACTTAATTTTGACTATTTCAATTCATTTCGGATCAACCGTGCACTCAAAATCGCCGTCTGAGTCACTATGAAATAATTTCTTATCTCAACCTTAAATTAATCAATCCATAAGCCTTGATTGAGATACTATAAAAAATCTCGTTGTTCTCACTCACTGTGACGTACTAACAATTCATAATATTTTATTTACTATACACACTTATTAAATTTAACACATAAATATTAATCTTAATCTCTCCTAATTAATATTTAATAAATACACAGTATTCTATTTTAATTAAATTATTGCACGCGTGTAATTTTAAAAAAATGCTAGGAATAATTAAATTTCAAATTATAAAAAATATGGGGTGTTACATACTTCCCACTTACAAAGTAATTTCGTCCTCAAAATTTGGACACACCTGCATCAAGAGCTCGGGATACCTCTCTCGCATATCATTATCTCGCTCCCACATCGACTCGTCAGCTTTATGGTGTCCCAACTGAACTTGAACCAAGGCCACCATCTTAAACTGCAGGTTACGCTCACTACGATCAAGAATAGAAAATTTTCTCTCCTCATATGATTTGTCTGGCTGCAAGTTTATCTCCTCCAATGGAATGTGCCAATAGGCGCTCTCATTCCTCTGATATGTCTTCATCAATGACACGTGAAAGACATTGTGGATCCGTTGTACATGGTCTGATAAACCCAATCTATAAGCTACTGATATTGCTCCCACTCCCTCAATGATTGAGAAGTGCCCAACATACCTCAATGCTAGCTTCCCTTTCTTCACGAGTCTCTTGACTCCTTTTATAGGAGACACCCAAACCACTACATGATCCCTTATATCCAGCTCTAAGTGCCTCCTGTCTCCATCTGCATAACTTTTATGCCTATCCTGAGCTATTCGTATGGGCCTTTAAATGAGCTCAATCTTGGCAGTAGTATCCTAAATCAACTTCGATCCCAACATCTTATTGTCCCCCACCTCTAACCAACAAGTGGACAAACGATAAGGTCGTCCATAAAACACCTCAAATGGTTCCATGACGATGGTAAACTTGTAGGCGTTATTATAAGCGAACGACACTAATGGAAGGTACAGCTCCCATCCTCTCCCAAAGTTGAGTATACGCATCCTGAGAAATTCCTCCAACATCTGATTAACCCACTCAGTCTGCCCATCCGTCTATGGATGATACGTCCCACTCAATATCAAGTTAATGCTCATAACCTCCTAAAAGCTCTATAAAAAATGGGACACAAAAATCTTGTCCCCATCTAACACGATATTATTCGGTACCCCATGTAATCCTACAATCTCAGCAATAAACAACTACATGTACTGCCTCGTCTCATAATCCATATGAACTGGTAGAATATAGGTCACCTTGGTCAACTGATCTAAAATCACATAGATGGAGTCGTGACCTCTCTATGATGTCGATAACCTAGTAATGAAGTCCACCAAGATGCTCTCCCACCTCCACACTGGGATCTCAAGTGTCTGTAACATCTCTGTCGGTACCTGGTGGTCTATCTTCACTAGCTTCCAAGTAGCAAAGTTCGAGAAAAACTCTGTTATATCCCACTTAATCCCCGACTACCAATACTGCCTGTGAATATCTTGGTATATCTTATCCTAGCAGAATGTACTACAAACCTCGACCCATGAGACTCGGTCATCACTACATGTCTAAAATTTGCATCCTCCGAAATGACAAACCCCCCATTGAAGCGTAATCCTCCCTCGAAACTGATCTAGTAGGACTCACCCCCACGTGATAATAACTATCTCACCCTATCTTGACAGAATTCGTCCCCAGCCTATGCTTTCACTAATCGCATAACGATCTCGGGTGTGATAGCCAAAACTGACATGCAAGCTCTGGTGTTGTCCTCGTCATGTCTAAGCTCACCCCATTTCGCCTTTCAGACCTCTGTTACCTCTCCAGTAGGTCATCGTCTCA